>OX375822.1:0-35000 GCA_947359405.1 Antitype chi
CAAAATTCTTCCCGTAAATCCCGTTTAAACTAGTTGAAACAGATACTTACCTGCCTTACCTGCATTCTGGTGCGCGTTCCGCGAGTCCGAGTCATATAGGGTAGTTGGTATTCCTGGTTTTGTCAAAATTTTCATTCAAAATTCACGTTTTTCACCTGAAAAACAACATTTTTGTTCAGCACAATTTTCAGTAACGCCATAGTTAGCTAGATCGCGCGGAGACGCGTCTTTCGACACCTCGCCCGTGCGCCTAGCGTATATAGCCACTTTATTACATAGAATTTTCGTGTGTTCTATATAACTGGTAGGTACAAAAATCTACCTAACCGATCCAAGTTTGCATAGAATCGTCATAACTTTGCTTCCAGGTGACGCATTTTGACGCTGTTTTCAGCTGAGTTGTTCCTAATTAGGCTACCTAACACCATCTGACTAATAATATTGACGAAAACGCGAAAAAATTTTGCCCGCCCACCCACCCTGTTACTAGTGGCCAGGTGGACGATTTTGGTTTTCGCAAATTATTTAAATCTTTATTTTTAGTTTTAGACTTTTTATCTTGTTAAATTATTAAGTGTTATTGACCTGGCGGTCGGTGGACCGCAGGAAGAGTTAATTTATTATTATATTTTCGATTATTTAGTTGCGTTCTGTTCTCCCCCCTTTACAGGGACACAGAACTGTCGCCAGTGTCCTCTGATATTATAGTCGTACCGCGGTCCTTAGCTCACCATCATGTTCGGATTCAGGACACCTGTAAACAAGACGAAGGTCTCGGAGGAGAGCTCGGACACGGGGAGGCCACAACTCGCACAGGCTGGTCCATCAGTTAGGCGTAGTATTGGGGAGTGGGAGGCTGACCGACCATCTGGACAGTCTCAAAAAACACCAACGCCTCCGAAAAAGACCCCTTTTTCTAGCCCCCCCAAGCTTAAATCCAAAGCAGCACTCACACTTCAGTACAGGTTGGATGGACAGAAGCAGCTAGAGGAGAGCTCGCCGCAGGAAACGAAACCCGTGAGGTACCTGAATCGAACCACGGAGGCAAAGGCATGCCTACAAAAGGCGAAAATGCAACTGTTAAGCTCTCGAAACCTGAAAAAGGAAATAAAAGACGAGATAACAAAAGCAGTAGAGAGGCTCTACCAGCTGGTTAAGGAGGCCGAAACCGATAAAGAAAGAGCAGTTGACAGATCGGACACGGTAGAAGCAGCACATGATCCCAAACCCACCACAGACGAATCGACGGAGCTCATGAGGAGCCTGGTGGTAGGCCTGAAAGAACACAAGGAGGAATTGCAGGTATGTCAACAACATACCCAGGCTCTATCGGAGAATCTCCAGCTGGTCCCTCGCTACGTCGCAAGCCAAGCCCCGACCTTCGCGGAAGTCACCGCCGGCCAGAAGCAGAATATCCAAGGGCCTCTTCACTCGTTAGTTGTATCATCTGCGAATGATCAGGACACGAGTGAAGAGGTCATTGAGAAGCTCAGGACGGCGGTCGATGCCCGAAACGAGGGCACAAGGGTGGAGCGGCTGCGCAAGGCGAGGGACCAGAAGGTGGTGGTAGGCTTCAAGACCAGAGAAGAACTAACCGCAGTGACCGAACGGATCCGAAGGGCCGGCAATCTGGTGGCAGAGGAAGTTAAGAACAAGGACCCGCTGATTATTATCAAAGACGTCCTCTCCTGTCACTCTGATGTGGAGCTTTCGGAAGCTCTGCAGCGGCAGAACACCCACCTGATCGGGGACATTCCTGCGGGTGATGTGAGGTTGGGGGTGAAGTACCGTCGTAAGACGAGGAACCCCCACATGTGCCACGTCATCCTGCAGGTGTCCCCGACCGTGTGGCAGCGGTTGACTATGGCGGGTCGCGTGCACATTGACCTGCAGCGGGTGCGAGTGCAAGATCAGTCGCCACTGGTGCAATGCACTCGCTGCCTGTGCTTCGGCCACGGCAGGAAACTGTGCACGAAGCCCGCCGATCTCTGCGTTCACTGCGGGGAGCCCCACCTGCGTGCCGACTGCCCGGCGCGGCTGGCAGAAGAGACTCCGAAATGCCACAATTGTGTGTTGGCAAAGTTGGATCGCACGGACCACAACGCATTCGACAGTGCGTGCCCGATACGCGTCAAATGGGATGCATTGGCACGCATGTCGGTGGCGTACTGCTAAGGTGCAGCCAGTGTCTTTACGGATTAAGAACCACAACGGTATTGTTTGCAAAAGTTTTAGTAAGGAACAAAAAACTAAAAATGTGACCGAAAACGAAGAAATTATCGACCAAGAAAAAGCGAATTGCAGCCAATTTCGTAAGAAATTGGCCCAATTAAATGCAGATGCCAAATTTAATTCATTCGGTAGTAGGAAACTCACTATACCGCTGTGGTCAAACGGCATCGTTGATATTATGAGGGAAATCAACACCTGGAGAAGTGCTGTACCAGACCGAAGTGCGCAGATTGCAGAGCAGAACCTAAGGAAAAATAAAATTATACTAAAAATTGTATTTGGTAGAGCAGCAGTGGGTCTGCCAGGGTTGTCAAAAATAAACCTGGAACACACACGTTATGTTAAGTTAATAGTAATAATTGATAGAATAGGGTATAAAAATAACCGATTAGAAATAAGAAATTATGTCTATGTGATATATTGTATATATATTAGTATAGTCATAGCATAAAAATAGTGTAGATTAAGGCTTAGTTAAACATATTATTATAATTAGCATAAAAGACAAAAAACAGAAAAACATAAAAAAAAAATAAAAAAAAAAAAAAATAAGAGAAAAGTAAAAGAAAAATACAATAAAATAATATAGAATTAAGTTACTTAAAATTATTAGGAATGATTTCGTATTATGTTAGTTGTCTAAAATCACCCACTACAAACACTAAAATAATTGTGTTAAAAATAATTAGAAAACTTAGGAGTAGCGAGGCATTACTTCCACGATCTATCAACTTCCTAAAATAGGACTGCCCAAAACACGCAACCAAAAGACCGACAACTATCAGAAAAGCGTATTACCAAGGGCTCTGATAATGTCAGAGGGACACTGAGCAAGGGCAGGAGTGGGTTTTAGCCGGTAAGAGTCCGGCACTGCCCAGACTGCGTCACAAGTGAGGCAGTCTGGGCGTCCATGAGGATTTCCCACTCCTGCCAAAACAAAAAAAAAAAAAAAAAAAAAAAAAACCTAACCTAACCTAACCTAACCTAACCTAACCTAACCTAACCTAACCTAACCTAACCTAACCTAACCTAACCTAACCTAACCTAACCTAACCTAACCTAACCTAACCTAACCTAACCTAACCTAACCTAACCTAACCTAACCTAACCTAACCTAACCGTCATAACTTTGCTACCAGGTGACGCATTTTGACGCTGTTTTCAGCTGAGTTGTTCCTAATTAGGCTACCTAACACCATCTGACTAATAATATTGACGAAAACGCGAAAAAATTTTTCGCGCTCATCGACTTAGAAAATTCATGCAAATTTTTGTATAGGAAACATAAAGTAATTTTTATTTCAAAATTCTTCCCGTAAATCCCGTTTAAATTAGTTGAAACAGATACTTACCTGCCTTACCTGCATTCTGGTGCGCGTTCCGCGAGTCCGAGTCATATAGGGTAGTTGGTATTCCTGGTTTTGTCAAAATTTTCATTCAAAATTCACGTTTTTCACCTGAAAAACAACATTTTTGCTCAGCACAATTTTCAGTAACGCCATAGTTAGCTAGATCGCGCGGAGACGCGTCTTTCGACACCTCGCCCGTGCGCCTAGCGTATATAGCCACTTTATTACATAGAATTTTCGTTTGTTCTATATAACTGGTAGGTACAAAAATCTACCTAACCGATCCAAGTTTGCATAGAATCGTCATAACTTTGCTTCCAGGTGACGCATTTTGACGCTGTTTTCAGCTGAGTTGTTCCTAATTAGGCTACCTAACACCATCTGACTAATAATATTGACGAAAACGCGAAAAAATTTTTCGCGCTCATCGACTTAGAAAATTCATGCAAATTTTTGTATAGGAAACATAAAGTAATTTTTATTTCAAAATTCTTCCCGTAAATCCCGTTTAAATTAGTTGAAACAGATACTTACCTGCCTTACCTGCATTCTGGTGCGCGTTCCGCGAGTCCGAGTCATATAGGGTAGTTGGTATTCCTGGTTTTGTCAAAATTTTCATTCAAAATTCACGTTTTTCACCTGAAAAACAACATTTTTGTTCAGCACAATTTTCAGTAACGCCATAGTTAGCTAGATCGCGCGGAGACGCGTCTTTCGACACCTCGCCCGTGCGCCTAGCGTATATAGCCACTTTATTACATAGAATTTTCGTTTGTTCTATATAACTGGTAGGTACAAAAATCTACCTAACCGATCCAAGTTTGCATAGAATCGTCATAACTTTGCTTCCAGGTGACGCATTTTGACGCTGTTTTCAGCTGAGTTGTTCCTAATTAGGCTACCTAACACCATCTGACTAATAATATTGACGAAAACGCGAAAAAATTTTTCGCGCTCATCGACTTAGAAAATTCATGCAAATTTTTGTATAGGAAACATAAAGTAATTTTTATTTCAAAATTCTTCCCGTAAATCCCGTTTAAATTAGTTGAAACAGATACTTACCTGCCTTACCTGCATTCTGGTGCGCGTTCCGCGAGTCCGAGTCATATAGGGTAGTTGGTATTCCTGGTTTTGTCAAAATTTTCATTCAAAATTCACGTTTTTCACCTGAAAAACAACATTTTTGTTCAGCACAATTTTCAGTAACGCCATAGTTAGCTAGATCGCGCGGAGACGCGTCTTTCGACACCTCGCCCGTGCGCCTAGCGTATATAGCCACTTTATTACATAGAATTTTCGTTTGTTCTATATAACTGGTAGGTACAAAAATCTACCTAACCGATCCAAGTTTGCATAGAATCGTCATAACTTTGCTTCCAGGTGACGCATTTTGACGCTGTTTTCAGCTGAGTTGTTCCTAATTAGGCTACCTAACACCATCTGACTAATAATATTGACGAAAACGCGAAAAAATTTTTCGCGCTCATCGACTTAGAAAATTCATGCAAATTTTTGTATAGGAAACATAAAGTAATTTTTATTTCAAAATTCTTCCCGTAAATCCCGTTTAAATTAGTTGAAACAGATACTTACCTGCCTTACCTGCATTCTGGTGCGCGTTCCGCGAGTCCGAGTCATATAGGGTAGTTGGTATTCCTGGTTTTGTCAAAATTTTCATTCAAAATTCACGTTTTTCACCTGAAAAACAACATTTTTGTTCAGCACAATTTTCAGTAACGCCATAGTTAGCTAGATCGCGCGGAGACGCGTCTTTCGACACCTCGCCCGTGCGCCTAGCGTATATAGCCACTTTATTACATAGAATTTTCGTTTGTTCTATATAACTGGTAGGTACAAAAATCTACCTAACCGATCCAAGTTTGCATAGAATCGTCATAACTTTGCTTCCAGGTGACGCATTTTGACGCTGTTTTCAGCTGAGTTGTTCCTAATTAGGCTACCTAACACCATCTGACTAATAATATTGACGAAAACGCGAAAAAATTTTTCGCGCTCATCGACTTAGAAAATTCATGCAAATTTTTGTATAGGAAACATAAAGTAATTTTTATTTCAAAATTCTTCCCGTAAATCCCGTTTAAATTAGTTGAAACAGATACTTACCTGCCTTACCTGCATTCTGGTGCGCGTTCCGCGAGTCCGAGTCATATAGGGTAGTTGGTATTCCTGGTTTTGTCAAAATTTTCATTCAAAATTCACGTTTTTCACCTGAAAAACAACATTTTTGTTCAGCACAATTTTCAGTAACGCCATAGTTAGCTAGATCGCGCGGAGACGCGTCTTTCGACACCTCGCCCGTGCGCCTAGCGTATATAGCCACTTTATTACATAGAATTTTCGTTTGTTCTATATAACTGGTAGGTACAAAAATCTACCTAACCGATCCAAGTTTGCATAGAATCGTCATAACTTTGCTTCCAGGTGACGCATTTTGACGCTGTTTTCAGCTGAGTTGTTCCTAATTAGGCTACCTAACACCATCTGACTAATAATATTGACGAAAACGCGAAAAAATTTTTCGCGCTCATCGACTTAGAAAATTCATGCAAATTTTTGTATAGGAAACATAAAGTAATTTTTATTTCAAAATTCTTCCCGTAAATCCCGTTTAAATTAGTTGAAACAGATACTTACCTGCCTTACCTGCATTCTGGTGCGCGTTCCGCGAGTCCGAGTCATATAGGGTAGTTGGTATTCCTGGTTTTGTCAAAATTTTCATTCAAAATTCACGTTTTTCACCTGAAAAACAACATTTTTGTTCAGCACAATTTTCAGTAACGCCATAGTTAGCTAGATCGCGCGGAGACGCGTCTTTCGACACCTCGCCCGTGCGCCTAGCGTATATAGCCACTTTATTACATAGAATTTTCGTTTGTTCTATATAACTGGTAGGTACAAAAATCTACCTAACCGATCCAAGTTTGCATAGAATCGTCATAACTTTGCTTCCAGGTGACGCATTTTGACGCTGTTTTCAGCTGAGTTGTTCCTAATTAGGCTACCTAACACCATCTGACTAATAATATTGACGAAAACGCGAAAAAATTTTTCGCGCTCATCGACTTAGAAAATTCATGCAAATTTTTGTATAGGAAACATAAAGTAATTTTTATTTCAAAATTCTTCCCGTAAATCCCGTTTAAATTAGTTGAAACAGATACTTACCTGCCTTACCTGCATTCTGGTGCGCGTTCCGCGAGTCCGAGTCATATAGGGTAGTTGGTATTCCTGGTTTTGTCAAAATTTTCATTCAAAATTCACGTTTTTCACCTGAAAAACAACATTTTTGTTCAGCACAATTTTCAGTAACGCCATAGTTAGCTAGATCGCGCGGAGACGCGTCTTTCGACACCTCGCCCGTGCGCCTAGCGTATATAGCCACTTTATTACATAGAATTTTCGTTTGTTCTATATAACTGGTAGGTACAAAAATCTACCTAACCGATCCAAGTTTGCATAGAATCGTCATAACTTTGCTTCCAGGTGACGCATTTTGACGCTGTTTTCAGCTGAGTTGTTCCTAATTAGGCTACCTAACACCATCTGACTAATAATATTGACGAAAACGCGAAAAAATTTTTCGCGCTCATCGACTTAGAAAATTCATGCAAATTTTTGTATAGGAAACATAAAGTAATTTTTATTTCAAAATTCTTCCCGTAAATCCCGTTTAAATTAGTTGAAACAGATACTTACCTGCCTTACCTGCATTCTGGTGCGCGTTCCGCGAGTCCGAGTCATATAGGGTAGTTGGTATTCCTGGTTTTGTCAAAATTTTCATTCAAAATTCACGTTTTTCACCTGAAAAACAACATTTTTGTTCAGCACAATTTTCAGTAACGCCATAGTTAGCTAGATCGCGCGGAGACGCGTCTTTCGACACCTCGCCCGTGCGCCTAGCGTATATAGCCACTTTATTACATAGAATTTTCGTTTGTTCTATATAACTGGTCAAACGGCATCGTTGATATTATGAGGGAAATCAACACCTGGAGAAGTGCTGTACCAGACCGAAGTGCGCAGATTGCAGAGCAGAACCTAAGGAAAAATAAAATTATACTAAAAATTGTATTTGGTAGAGCAGCAGTGGGTCTGCCAGGGTTGTCAAAAATAAACCTGGAACACACACGTTATGTTAAGTTAATAGTAATAATTGATAGAATAGGGTATAAAAATAACCGATTAGAAATAAGAAATTATGTCTATGTGATATATTGTATATATATTAGTATAGTCATAGCATAAAAATAGTGTAGATTAAGGCTTAGTTAAACATATTATTATAATTAGCATAAAAGACAAAAAACAGAAAAACATAAAAAAAAAATAAAAAAAAAAAAAAATAAGAGAAAAGTAAAAGAAAAATACAATAAAATAATATAGAATTAAGTTACTTAAAATTATTAGGAATGATTTCGTATTATGTTAGTTGTCTAAAATCACCCACTACAAACACTAAAATAATTGTGTTAAAAATAATTAGAAAACTTAGGAGTAGCGAGGCATTACTTCCACGATCTATCAACTTCCTAAAATAGGACTGCCCAAAACACGCAACCAAAAGACCGACAACTATCAGAAAAGCGTATTACCAAGGGCTCTGATAATGTCAGAGGGACACTGAGCAAGGGCAGGAGTGGGTTTTAGCCGGTAAGAGTCCGGCACTGCCCAGACTGCGTCACAAGTGAGGCAGTCTGGGCGTCCATGAGGATTTCCCACTCCTGCCAAAACAAAAAAAAAAAAAAAAAAAAAAAAACCTAACCTAACCTAACCTAACCTAACCTAACCTAACCTAACCTAACCTAACCTAACCTAACCTAACCTAACCTAACCTAACCTAACCTAACCTAACCTAACCTAACCTAACCTAACCTAACCTAACCTAACCTAACCGTCATAACTTTGCTACCAGGTGACGCATTTTGACGCTGTTTTCAGCTGAGTTGTTCCTAATTAGGCTACCTAACACCATCTGACTAATAATATTGACGAAAACGCGAAAAAATTTTTCGCGCTCATCGACTTAGAAAATTCATGCAAATTTTTGTATAGGAAACATAAAGTAATTTTTATTTCAAAATTCTTCCCGTAAATCCCGTTTAAATTAGTTGAAACAGATACTTACCTGCCTTACCTGCATTCTGGTGCGCGTTCCGCGAGTCCGAGTCATATAGGGTAGTTGGTATTCCTGGTTTTGTCAAAATTTTCATTCAAAATTCACGTTTTTCACCTGAAAAACAACATTTTTGTTCAGCACAATTTTCAGTAACGCCATAGTTAGCTAGATCGCGCGGAGACGCGTCTTTCGACACCTCGCCCGTGCGCCTAGCGTATATAGCCACTTTATTACATAGAATTTTCGTTTGTTCTATATAACTGGTAGGTACAAAAATCTACCTAACCGATCCAAGTTTGCATAGAATCGTCATAACTTTGCTTCCAGGTGACGCATTTTGACGCTGTTTTCAGCTGAGTTGTTCCTAATTAGGCTACCTAACACCATCTGACTAATAATATTGACGAAAACGCGAAAAAATTTTTCGCGCTCATCGACTTAGAAAATTCATGCAAATTTTTGTATAGGAAACATAAAGTAATTTTTATTTCAAAATTCTTCCCGTAAATCCCGTTTAAATTAGTTGAAACAGATACTTACCTGCCTTACCTGCATTCTGGTGCGCGTTCCGCGAGTCCGAGTCATATAGGGTAGTTGGTATTCCTGGTTTTGTCAAAATTTTCATTCAAAATTCACGTTTTTCACCTGAAAAACAACATTTTTGTTCAGCACAATTTTCAGTAACGCCATAGTTAGCTAGATCGCGCGGAGACGCGTCTTTCGACACCTCGCCCGTGCGCCTAGCGTATATAGCCACTTTATTACATAGAATTTTCGTTTGTTCTATATAACTGGTAGGTACAAAAATCTACCTAACCGATCCAAGTTTGCATAGAATCGTCATAACTTTGCTTCCAGGTGACGCATTTTGACGCTGTTTTCAGCTGAGTTGTTCCTAATTAGGCTACCTAACACCATCTGACTAATAATATTGACGAAAACGCGAAAAAATTTTTCGCGCTCATCGACTTAGAAAATTCATGCAAATTTTTGTATAGGAAACATAAAGTAATTTTTATTTCAAAATTCTTCCCGTAAATCCCGTTTAAATTAGTTGAAACAGATACTTACCTGCCTTACCTGCATTCTGGTGCGCGTTCCGCGAGTCCGAGTCATATAGGGTAGTTGGTATTCCTGGTTTTGTCAAAATTTTCATTCAAAATTCACGTTTTTCACCTGAAAAACAACATTTTTGTTCAGCACAATTTTCAGTAACGCCATAGTTAGCTAGATCGCGCGGAGACGCGTCTTTCGACACCTCGCCCGTGCGCCTAGCGTATATAGCCACTTTATTACATAGAATTTTCGTTTGTTCTATATAACTGGTAGGTACAAAAATCTACCTAACCGATCCAAGTTTGCATAGAATCGTCATAACTTTGCTTCCAGGTGACGCATTTTGACGCTGTTTTCAGCTGAGTTGTTCCTAATTAGGCTACCTAACACCATCTGACTAATAATATTGACGAAAACGCGAAAAAATTTTTCGCGCTCATCGACTTAGAAAATTCATGCAAATTTTTGTATAGGAAACATAAAGTAATTTTTATTTCAAAATTCTTCCCGTAAATCCCGTTTAAATTAGTTGAAACAGATACTTACCTGCCTTACCTGCATTCTGGTGCGCGTTCCGCGAGTCCGAGTCATATAGGGTAGTTGGTATTCCTGGTTTTGTCAAAATTTTCATTCAAAATTCACGTTTTTCACCTGAAAAACAACATTTTTGTTCAGCACAATTTTCAGTAACGCCATAGTTAGCTAGATCGCGCGGAGACGCGTCTTTCGACACCTCGCCCGTGCGCCTAGCGTATATAGCCACTTTATTACATAGAATTTTCGTTTGTTCTATATAACTGGTAGGTACAAAAATCTACCTAACCGATCCAAGTTTGCATAGAATCGTCATAACTTTGCTTCCAGGTGACGCATTTTGACGCTGTTTTCAGCTGAGTTGTTCCTAATTAGGCTACCTAACACCATCTGACTAATAATATTGACGAAAACGCGAAAAAATTTTTCGCGCTCATCGACTTAGAAAATTCATGCAAATTTTTGTATAGGAAACATAAAGTAATTTTTATTTCAAAATTCTTCCCGTAAATCCCGTTTAAATTAGTTGAAACAGATACTTACCTGCCTTACCTGCATTCTGGTGCGCGTTCCGCGAGTCCGAGTCATATAGGGTAGTTGGTATTCCTGGTTTTGTCAAAATTTTCATTCAAAATTCACGTTTTTCACCTGAAAAACAACATTTTTGTTCAGCACAATTTTCAGTAACGCCATAGTTAGCTAGATCGCGCGGAGACGCGTCTTTCGACACCTCGCCCGTGCGCCTAGCGTATATAGCCACTTTATTACATAGAATTTTCGTTTGTTCTATATAACTGGTAGGTACAAAAATCTACCTAACCGATCCAAGTTTGCATAGAATCGTCATAACTTTGCTTCCAGGTGACGCATTTTGACGCTGTTTTCAGCTGAGTTGTTCCTAATTAGGCTACCTAACACCATCTGACTAATAATATTGACGAAAACGCGAAAAAATTTTTCGCGCTCATCGACTTAGAAAATTCATGCAAATTTTTGTATAGGAAACATAAAGTAATTTTTATTTCAAAATTCTTCCCGTAAATCCCGTTTAAATTAGTTGAAACAGATACTTACCTGCCTTACCTGCATTCTGGTGCGCGTTCCGCGAGTCCGAGTCATATAGGGTAGTTGGTATTCCTGGTTTTGTCAAAATTTTCATTCAAAATTCACGTTTTTCACCTGAAAAACAACATTTTTGTTCAGCACAATTTTCAGTAACGCCATAGTTAGCTAGATCGCGCGGAGACGCGTCTTTCGACACCTCGCCCGTGCGCCTAGCGTATATAGCCACTTTATTACATAGAATTTTCGTTTGTTCTATATAACTGGTAGGTACAAAAATCTACCTAACCGATCCAAGTTTGCATAGAATCGTCATAACTTTGCTTCCAGGTGACGCATTTTGACGCTGTTTTCAGCTGAGTTGTTCCTAATTAGGCTACCTAACACCATCTGACTAATAATATTGACGAAAACGCGAAAAAATTTTTCGCGCTCATCGACTTAGAAAATTCATGCAAATTTTTGTATAGGAAACATAAAGTAATTTTTATTTCAAAATTCTTCCCGTAAATCCCGTTTAAATTAGTTGAAACAGATACTTACCTGCCTTACCTGCATTCTGGTGCGCGTTCCGCGAGTCCGAGTCATATAGGGTAGTTGGTATTCCTGGTTTTGTCAAAATTTTCATTCAAAATTCACGTTTTTCACCTGAAAAACAACATTTTTGTTCAGCACAATTTTCAGTAACGCCATAGTTAGCTAGATCGCGCGGAGACGCGTCTTTCGACACCTCGCCCGTGCGCCTAGCGTATATAGCCACTTTATTACATAGAATTTTCGTTTGTTCTATATAACTGGTAGGTACAAAAATCTACCTAACCGATCCAAGTTTGCATAGAATCGTCATAACTTTGCTTCCAGGTGACGCATTTTGACGCTGTTTTCAGCTGAGTTGTTCCTAATTAGGCTACCTAACACCATCTGACTAATAATATTGACGAAAACGCGAAAAAATTTTTCGCGCTCATCGACTTAGAAAATTCATGCAAATTTTTGTATAGGAAACATAAAGTAATTTTTATTTCAAAATTCTTCCCGTAAATCCCGTTTAAATTAGTTGAAACAGATACTTACCTGCCTTACCTGCATTCTGGTGCGCGTTCCGCGAGTCCGAGTCATATAGGGTAGTTGGTATTCCTGGTTTTGTCAAAATTTTCATTCAAAATTCACGTTTTTCACCTGAAAAACAACATTTTTGTTCAGCACAATTTTCAGTAACGCCATAGTTAGCTAGATCGCGCGGAGACGCGTCTTTCGACACCTCGCCCGTGCGCCTAGCGTATATAGCCACTTTATTACATAGAATTTTCGTTTGTTCTATATAACTGGTAGGTACAAAAATCTACCTAACCGATCCAAGTTTGCATAGAATCGTCATAACTTTGCTTCCAGGTGACGCATTTTGACGCTGTTTTCAGCTGAGTTGTTCCTAATTAGGCTACCTAACACCATCTGACTAATAATATTGACGAAAACGCGAAAAAATTTTTCGCGCTCATCGACTTAGAAAATTCATGCAAATTTTTGTATAGGAAACATAAAGTAATTTTTATTTCAAAATTCTTCCCGTAAATCCCGTTTAAATTAGTTGAAACAGATACTTACCTGCCTTACCTGCATTCTGGTGCGCGTTCCGCGAGTCCGAGTCATATAGGGTAGTTGGTATTCCTGGTTTTGTCAAAATTTTCATTCAAAATTCACGTTTTTCACCTGAAAAACAACATTTTTGTTCAGCACAATTTTCAGTAACGCCATAGTTAGCTAGATCGCGCGGAGACGCGTCTTTCGACACCTCGCCCGTGCGCCTAGCGTATATAGCCACTTTATTACATAGAATTTTCGTTTGTTCTATATAACTGGTAGGTACAAAAATCTACCTAACCGATCCAAGTTTGCATAGAATCGTCATAACTTTGCTTCCAGGTGACGCATTTTGACGCTGTTTTCAGCTGAGTTGTTCCTAATTAGGCTACCTAACACCATCTGACTAATAATATTGACGAAAACGCGAAAAAATTTTTCGCGCTCATCGACTTAGAAAATTCATGCAAATTTTTGTATAGGAAACATAAAGTAATTTTTATTTCAAAATTCTTCCCGTAAATCCCGTTTAAATTAGTTGAAACAGATACTTACCTGCCTTACCTGCATTCTGGTGCGCGTTCCGCGAGTCCGAGTCATATAGGGTAGTTGGTATTCCTGGTTTTGTCAAAATTTTCATTCAAAATTCACGTTTTTCACCTGAAAAACAACATTTTTGTTCAGCACAATTTTCAGTAACGCCATAGTTAGCTAGATCGCGCGGAGACGCGTCTTTCGACACCTCGCCCGTGCGCCTAGCGTATATAGCCACTTTATTACATAGAATTTTCGTTTGTTCTATGTAACTGGTAGGTACAAAAATCTACCTAACCGATCCAAGTTTGCATAGAATCGTCATAACTTTGCTTCCAGGTGACGCATTTTGACGCTGTTTTCAGCTGAGTTGTTCCTAATTAGGCTACCTAACACCATCTGACTAATAATATTGACGAAAACGCGAAAAAATTTTTCGCGCTCATCGACTTAGAAAATTCATGCAAATTTTTGTATAGGAAACATAAAGTAATTTTTATTTCAAAATTCTTCCCGTAAATCCCGTTTAAATTAGTTGAAACAGATACTTACCTGCCTTACCTGCATTCTGGTGCGCGTTCCGCGAGTCCGAGTCATATAGGGTAGTTGGTATTCCTGGTTTTGTCAAAATTTTCATTCAAAATTCACGTTTTTCACCTGAAAAACAACATTTTTGTTCAGCACAATTTTCAGTAACGCCATAGTTAGCTAGATCGCGCGGAGACGCGTCTTTCGACACCTCGCCCGTGCGCCTAGCGTATATAGCCACTTTATTACATAGAATTTTCGTTTGTTCTATATAACTGGTAGGTACAAAAATCTACCTAACCGATCCAAGTTTGCATAGAATCGTCATAACTTTGCTTCCAGGTGACGCATTTTGACGCTGTTTTCAGCTGAGTTGTTCCTAATTAGGCTACCTAACACCATCTGACTAATAATATTGACGAAAACGCGAAAAAATTTTTCGCGCTCATCGACTTAGAAAATTCATGCAAATTTTTGTATAGGAAACATAAAGTAATTTTTATTTCAAAATTCTTCCCGTAAATCCCGTTTAAATTAGTTGAAACAGATACTTACCTGCCTTACCTGCATTCTGGTGCGCGTTCCGCGAGTCCGAGTCATATAGGGTAGTTGGTATTCCTGGTTTTGTCAAAATTTTCATTCAAAATTCACGTTTTTCACCTGAAAAACAACATTTTTGTTCAGCACAATTTTCAGTAACGCCATAGTTAGCTAGATCGCGCGGAGACGCGTCTTTCGACACCTCGCCCGTGCGCCTAGCGTATATAGCCACTTTATTACATAGAATTTTCGTTTGTTCTATATAACTGGTAGGTACAAAAATCTACCTAACCGATCCAAGTTTGCATAGAATCGTCATAACTTTGCTTCCAGGTGACGCATTTTGACGCTGTTTTCAGCTGAGTTGTTCCTAATTAGGCTACCTAACACCATCTGACTAATAATATTGACGAAAACGCGAAAAAATTTTTCGCGCTCATCGACTTAGAAAATTCATGCAAATTTTTGTATAGGAAACATAAAGTAATTTTTATTTCAAAATTCTTCCCGTAAATCCCGTTTAAATTAGTTGAAACAGATACTTACCTGCCTTACCTGCATTCTGGTGCGCGTTCCGCGAGTCCGAGTCATATAGGGTAGTTGGTATTCCTGGTTTTGTCAAAATTTTCATTCAAAATTCACGTTTTTCACCTGAAAAACAACATTTTTGTTCAGCACAATTTTCAGTAACGCCATAGTTAGCTAGATCGCGCGGAGACGCGTCTTTCGACACCTCGCCCGTGCGCCTAGCGTATATAGCCACTTTATTACATAGAATTTTCGTTTGTTCTATATAACTGGTAGGTACAAAAATCTACCTAACCGATCCAAGTTTGCATAGAATCGTCATAACTTTGCTTCCAGGTGACGCATTTTGACGCTGTTTTCAGCTGAGTTGTTCCTAATTAGGCTACCTAACACCATCTGACTAATAATATTGACGAAAACGCGAAAAAATTTTTCGCGCTCATCGACTTAGAAAATTCATGCAAATTTTTGTATAGGAAACATAAAGTAATTTTTATTTCAAAATTCTTCCCGTAAATCCCGTTTAAATTAGTTGAAACAGATACTTACCTGCCTTACCTGCATTCTGGTGCGCGTTCCGCGAGTCCGAGTCATATAGGGTAGTTGGTATTCCTGGTTTTGTCAAAATTTTCATTCAAAATTCACGTTTTTCACCTGAAAAACAACATTTTTGTTCAGCACAATTTTCAGTAACGCCATAGTTAGCTAGATCGCGCGGAGACGCGTCTTTCGACACCTCGCCCGTGCGCCTAGCGTATATAGCCACTTTATTACATAGAATTTTCGTTTGTTCTATGTAACTGGTAGGTACAAAAATCTACCTAACCGATCCAAGTTTGCATAGAATCGTCATAACTTTGCTTCCAGGTGACGCATTTTGACGCTGTTTTCAGCTGAGTTGTTCCTAATTAGGCTACCTAACACCATCTGACTAATAATATTGACGAAAACGCGAAAAAATTTTTCGCGCTCATCGACTTAGAAAATTCATGCAAATTTTTGTATAGGAAACATAAAGTAATTTTTATTTCAAAATTCTTCCCGTAAATCCCGTTTAAATTAGTTGAAACAGATACTTACCTGCCTTACCTGCATTCTGGTGCGCGTTCCGCGAGTCCGAGTCATATAGGGTAGTTGGTATTCCTGGTTTTGTCAAAATTTTCATTCAAAATTCACGTTTTTCACCTGAAAAACAACATTTTTGTTCAGCACAATTTTCAGTAACGCCATAGTTAGCTAGATCGCGCGGAGACGCGTCTTTCGACACCTCGCCCGTGCGCCTAGCGTATATAGCCACTTTATTACATAGAATTTTCGTTTGTTCTATATAACTGGTAGGTACAAAAATCTACCTAACCGATCCAAGTTTGCATAGAATCGTCATAACTTTGCTTCCAGGTGACGCATTTTGACGCTGTTTTCAGCTGAGTTGTTCCTAATTAGGCTACCTAACACCATCTGACTAATAATATTGACGAAAACGCGAAAAAATTTTTCGCGCTCATCGACTTAGAAAATTCATGCAAATTTTTGTATAGGAAACATAAAGTAATTTTTATTTCAAAATTCTTCCCGTAAATCCCGTTTAAATTAGTTGAAACAGATACTTACCTGCCTTACCTGCATTCTGGTGCGCGTTCCGCGAGTCCGAGTCATATAGGGTAGTTGGTATTCCTGGTTTTGTCAAAATTTTCATTCAAAATTCACGTTTTTCACCTGAAAAACAACATTTTTGTTCAGCACAATTTTC
The DNA here is from genome assembly GCA_947359405.1 of Antitype chi. Classification (NCBI taxonomy): domain Eukaryota; kingdom Metazoa; phylum Arthropoda; class Insecta; order Lepidoptera; family Noctuidae; genus Antitype; species Antitype chi. The sequence goes on from OX375822.1 coordinate 16,835, forward strand.
AGTAACGCCATAGTTAGCTAGATCGCGCGGAGACGCGTCTTTCGACACCTCGCCCGTGCGCCTAGCGTATATAGCCACTTTATTACATAGAATTTTCGTTTGTTCTATATAACTGGTAGGTACAAAAATCTACCTAACCGATCCAAGTTTGCATAGAATCGTCATAACTTTGCTTCCAGGTGACGCATTTTGACGCTGTTTTCAGCTGAGTTGTTCCTAATTAGGCTACCTAACACCATCTGACTAATAATATTGACGAAAACGCGAAAAAATTTTTCGCGCTCATCGACTTAGAAAATTCATGCAAATTTTTGTATAGGAAACATAAAGTAATTTTTATTTCAAAATTCTTCCCGTAAATCCCGTTTAAATTAGTTGAAACAGATACTTACCTGCCTTACCTGCATTCTGGTGCGCGTTCCGCGAGTCCGAGTCATATAGGGTAGTTGGTATTCCTGGTTTTGTCAAAATTTTCATTCAAAATTCACGTTTTTCACCTGAAAAACAACATTTTTGTTCAGCACAATTTTCAGTAACGCCATAGTTAGCTAGATCGCGCGGAGACGCGTCTTTCGACACCTCGCCCGTGCGCCTAGCGTATATAGCCACTTTATTACATAGAATTTTCGTTTGTTCTATATAACTGGTAGGTACAAAAATCTACCTAACCGATCCAAGTTTGCATAGAATCGTCATAACTTTGCTTCCAGGTGACGCATTTTGACGCTGTTTTCAGCTGAGTTGTTCCTAATTAGGCTACCTAACACCATCTGACTAATAATATTGACGAAAACGCGAAAAAATTTTTCGCGCTCATCGACTTAGAAAATTCATGCAAATTTTTGTATAGGAAACATAAAGTAATTTTTATTTCAAAATTCTTCCCGTAAATCCCGTTTAAATTAGTTGAAACAGATACTTACCTGCCTTACCTGCATTCTGGTGCGCGTTCCGCGAGTCCGAGTCATATAGGGTAGTTGGTATTCCTGGTTTTGTCAAAATTTTCATTCAAAATTCACGTTTTTCACCTGAAAAACAACATTTTTGTTCAGCACAATTTTCAGTAACGCCATAGTTAGCTAGATCGCGCGGAGACGCGTCTTTCGACACCTCGCCCGTGCGCCTAGCGTATATAGCCACTTTATTACATAGAATTTTCGTTTGTTCTATATAACTGGTAGGTACAAAAATCTACCTAACCGATCCAAGTTTGCATAGAATCGTCATAACTTTGCTTCCAGGTGACGCATTTTGACGCTGTTTTCAGCTGAGTTGTTCCTAATTAGGCTACCTAACACCATCTGACTAATAATATTGACGAAAACGCGAAAAAATTTTTCGCGCTCATCGACTTAGAAAATTCATGCAAATTTTTGTATAGGAAACATAAAGTAATTTTTATTTCAAAATTCTTCCCGTAAATCCCGTTTAAATTAGTTGAAACAGATACTTACCTGCCTTACCTGCATTCTGGTGCGCGTTCCGCGAGTCCGAGTCATATAGGGTAGTTGGTATTCCTGGTTTTGTCAAAATTTTCATTCAAAATTCACGTTTTTCACCTGAAAAACAACATTTTTGTTCAGCACAATTTTCAGTAACGCCATAGTTAGCTAGATCGCGCGGAGACGCGTCTTTCGACACCTCGCCCGTGCGCCTAGCGTATATAGCCACTTTATTACATAGAATTTTCGTTTGTTCTATATAACTGGTAGGTACAAAAATCTACCTAACCGATCCAAGTTTGCATAGAATCGTCATAACTTTGCTTCCAGGTGACGCATTTTGACGCTGTTTTCAGCTGAGTTGTTCCTAATTAGGCTACCTAACACCATCTGACTAATAATATTGACGAAAACGCGAAAAAATTTTTCGCGCTCATCGACTTAGAAAATTCATGCAAATTTTTGTATAGGAAACATAAAGTAATTTTTATTTCAAAATTCTTCCCGTAAATCCCGTTTAAATTAGTTGAAACAGATACTTACCTGCCTTACCTGCATTCTGGTGCGCGTTCCGCGAGTCCGAGTCATATAGGGTAGTTGGTATTCCTGGTTTTGTCAAAATTTTCATTCAAAATTCACGTTTTTCACCTGAAAAACAACATTTTTGTTCAGCACAATTTTCAGTAACGCCATAGTTAGCTAGATCGCGCGGAGACGCGTCTTTCGACACCTCGCCCGTGCGCCTAGCGTATATAGCCACTTTATTACATAGAATTTTCGTTTGTTCTATGTAACTGGTAGGTACAAAAATCTACCTAACCGATCCAAGTTTGCATAGAATCGTCATAACTTTGCTTCCAGGTGACGCATTTTGACGCTGTTTTCAGCTGAGTTGTTCCTAATTAGGCTACCTAACACCATCTGACTAATAATATTGACGAAAACGCGAAAAAATTTTTCGCGCTCATCGACTTAGAAAATTCATGCAAATTTTTGTATAGGAAACATAAAGTAATTTTTATTTCAAAATTCTTCCCGTAAATCCCGTTTAAATTAGTTGAAACAGATACTTACCTGCCTTACCTGCATTCTGGTGCGCGTTCCGCGAGTCCGAGTCATATAGGGTAGTTGGTATTCCTGGTTTTGTCAAAATTTTCATTCAAAATTCACGTTTTTCACCTGAAAAACAACATTTTTGTTCAGCACAATTTTCAGTAACGCCATAGTTAGCTAGATCGCGCGGAGACGCGTCTTTCGACACCTCGCCCGTGCGCCTAGCGTATATAGCCACTTTATTACATAGAATTTTCGTTTGTTCTATATAACTGGTAGGTACAAAAATCTACCTAACCGATCCAAGTTTGCATAGAATCGTCATAACTTTGCTTCCAGGTGACGCATTTTGACGCTGTTTTCAGCTGAGTTGTTCCTAATTAGGCTACCTAACACCATCTGACTAATAATATTGACGAAAACGCGAAAAAATTTTTCGCGCTCATCGACTTAGAAAATTCATGCAAATTTTTGTATAGGAAACATAAAGTAATTTTTATTTCAAAATTCTTCCCGTAAATCCCGTTTAAATTAGTTGAAACAGATACTTACCTGCCTTACCTGCATTCTGGTGCGCGTTCCGCGAGTCCGAGTCATATAGGGTAGTTGGTATTCCTGGTTTTGTCAAAATTTTCATTCAAAATTCACGTTTTTCACCTGAAAAACAACATTTTTGTTCAGCACAATTTTCAGTAACGCCATAGTTAGCTAGATCGCGCGGAGACGCGTCTTTCGACACCTCGCCCGTGCGCCTAGCGTATATAGCCACTTTATTACATAGAATTTTCGTTTGTTCTATATAACTGGTAGGTACAAAAATCTACCTAACCGATCCAAGTTTGCATAGAATCGTCATAACTTTGCTTCCAGGTGACGCATTTTGACGCTGTTTTCAGCTGAGTTGTTCCTAATTAGGCTACCTAACACCATCTGACTAATAATATTGACGAAAACGCGAAAAAATTTTTCGCGCTCATCGACTTAGAAAATTCATGCAAATTTTTGTATAGGAAACATAAAGTAATTTTTATTTCAAAATTCTTCCCGTAAATCCCGTTTAAATTAGTTGAAACAGATACTTACCTGCCTTACCTGCATTCTGGTGCGCGTTCCGCGAGTCCGAGTCATATAGGGTAGTTGGTATTCCTGGTTTTGTCAAAATTTTCATTCAAAATTCACGTTTTTCACCTGAAAAACAACATTTTTGTTCAGCACAATTTTCAGTAACGCCATAGTTAGCTAGATCGCGCGGAGACGCGTCTTTCGACACCTCGCCCGTGCGCCTAGCGTATATAGCCACTTTATTACATAGAATTTTCGTTTGTTCTATATAACTGGTAGGTACAAAAATCTACCTAACCGATCCAAGTTTGCATAGAATCGTCATAACTTTGCTTCCAGGTGACGCATTTTGACGCTGTTTTCAGCTGAGTTGTTCCTAATTAGGCTACCTAACACCATCTGACTAATAATATTGACGAAAACGCGAAAAAATTTTTCGCGCTCATCGACTTAGAAAATTCATGCAAATTTTTGTATAGGAAACATAAAGTAATTTTTATTTCAAAATTCTTCCCGTAAATCCCGTTTAAATTAGTTGAAACAGATACTTACCTGCCTTACCTGCATTCTGGTGCGCGTTCCGCGAGTCCGAGTCATATAGGGTAGTTGGTATTCCTGGTTTTGTCAAAATTTTCATTCAAAATTCACGTTTTTCACCTGAAAAACAACATTTTTGTTCAGCACAATTTTCAGTAACGCCATAGTTAGCTAGATCGCGCGGAGACGCGTCTTTCGACACCTCGCCCGTGCGCCTAGCGTATATAGCCACTTTATTACATAGAATTTTCGTTTGTTCTATATAACTGGTAGGTACAAAAATCTACCTAACCGATCCAAGTTTGCATAGAATCGTCATAACTTTGCTTCCAGGTGACGCATTTTGACGCTGTTTTCAGCTGAGTTGTTCCTAATTAGGCTACCTAACACCATCTGACTAATAATATTGACGAAAACGCGAAAAAATTTTTCGCGCTCATCGACTTAGAAAATTCATGCAAATTTTTGTATAGGAAACATAAAGTAATTTTTATTTCAAAATTCTTCCCGTAAATCCCGTTTAAATTAGTTGAAACAGATACTTACCTGCCTTACCTGCATTCTGGTGCGCGTTCCGCGAGTCCGAGTCATATAGGGTAGTTGGTATTCCTGGTTTTGTCAAAATTTTCATTCAAAATTCACGTTTTTCACCTGAAAAACAACATTTTTGTTCAGCACAATTTTCAGTAACGCCATAGTTAGCTAGATCGCGCGGAGACGCGTCTTTCGACACCTCGCCCGTGCGCCTAGCGTATATAGCCACTTTATTACATAGAATTTTCGTTTGTTCTATATAACTGGTAGGTACAAAAATCTACCTAACCGATCCAAGTTTGCATAGAATCGTCATAACTTTGCTTCCAGGTGACGCATTTTGACGCTGTTTTCAGCTGAGTTGTTCCTAATTAGGCTACCTAACACCATCTGACTAATAATATTGACGAAAACGCGAAAAAATTTTTCGCGCTCATCGACTTAGAAAATTCATGCAAATTTTTGTATAGGAAACATAAAGTAATTTTTATTTCAAAATTCTTCCCGTAAATCCCGTTTAAATTAGTTGAAACAGATACTTACCTGCCTTACCTGCATTCTGGTGCGCGTTCCGCGAGTCCGAGTCATATAGGGTAGTTGGTATTCCTGGTTTTGTCAAAATTTTCATTCAAAATTCACGTTTTTCACCTGAAAAACAACATTTTTGTTCAGCACAATTTTCAGTAACGCCATAGTTAGCTAGATCGCGCGGAGACGCGTCTTTCGACACCTCGCCCGTGCGCCTAGCGTATATAGCCACTTTATTACATAGAATTTTCGTTTGTTCTATATAACTGGTAGGTACAAAAATCTACCTAACCGATCCAAGTTTGCATAGAATCGTCATAACTTTGCTTCCAGGTGACGCATTTTGACGCTGTTTTCAGCTGAGTTGTTCCTAATTAGGCTACCTAACACCATCTGACTGATAATATTGACGAAAACGCGAAAAAATTTTCTCGCTCACATAGACTTAGAAAATTCATGCAAATTTTTGTATAGGAAACATAAAGTAATTTTTATTTCAAAATTCTTCCCGTAAATCCCGTTTAAATTAGTTGAAACAGATACTTACCTGCCTTACCTGCATTCTGGTGCGCGTTCCGCGAGTCCGAGTCATATAGGGTAGTTGGTATTCCTGGTTTTGTCAAAATTTTCATTCAAAATTCACGTTTTTCACCTGAAAAACAACATTTTTGTTCAGCACAATTTTCAGTAACGCCATAGTTAGCTAGATCGCGCGGAGACGCGTCTTTCGACACCTCGCCCGTGCGCCTAGCGTATATAGCCACTTTATTACATAGAATTTTCGTTTGTTCTATGTAACTGGTAGGTACAAAAATCTACCTAACCGATCCAAGTTTGCATAGAATCGTCATAACTTTGCTTCCAGGTGACGCATTTTGACGCTGTTTTCAGCTGAGTTGTTCCTAATTAGGCTACCTAACACCATCTGACTAATAATATTGACGAAAACGCGAAAAAATTTTTCGCGCTCATCGACTTAGAAAATTCATGCAAATTTTTGTATAGGAAACATAAAGTAATTTTTATTTCAAAATTCTTCCCGTAAATCCCGTTTAAATTAGTTGAAACAGATACTTACCTGCCTTACCTGCATTCTGGTGCGCGTTCCGCGAGTCCGAGTCATATAGGGTAGTTGGTATTCCTGGTTTTGTCAAAATTTTCATTCAAAATTCACGTTTTTCACCTGAAAAACAACATTTTTGTTCAGCACAATTTTCAGTAACGCCATAGTTAGCTAGATCGCGCGGAGACGCGTCTTTCGACACCTCGCCCGTGCGCCTAGCGTATATAGCCACTTTATTACATAGAATTTTCGTTTGTTCTATATAACTGGTAGGTACAAAAATCTACCTAACCGATCCAAGTTTGCATAGAATCGTCATAACTTTGCTTCCAGGTGACGCATTTTGACGCTGTTTTCAGCTGAGTTGTTCCTAATTAGGCTACCTAACACCATCTGACTAATAATATTGACGAAAACGCGAAAAAATTTTTCGCGCTCATCGACTTAGAAAATTCATGCAAATTTTTGTATAGGAAACATAAAGTAATTTTTATTTCAAAATTCTTCCCGTAAATCCCGTTTAAATTAGTTGAAACAGATACTTACCTGCCTTACCTGCATTCTGGTGCGCGTTCCGCGAGTCCGAGTCATATAGGGTAGTTGGTATTCCTGGTTTTGTCAAAATTTTCATTCAAAATTCACGTTTTTCACCTGAAAAACAACATTTTTGTTCAGCACAATTTTCAGTAACGCCATAGTTAGCTAGATCGCGCGGAGACGCGTCTTTCGACACCTCGCCCGTGCGCCTAGCGTATATAGCCACTTTATTACATAGAATTTTCGTTTGTTCTATATAACTGGTAGGTACAAAAATCTACCTAACCGATCCAAGTTTGCATAGAATCGTCATAACTTTGCTTCCAGGTGACGCATTTTGACGCTGTTTTCAGCTGAGTTGTTCCTAATTAGGCTACCTAACACCATCTGACTAATAATATTGACGAAAACGCGAAAAAATTTTTCGCGCTCATCGACTTAGAAAATTCATGCAAATTTTTGTATAGGAAACATAAAGTAATTTTTATTTCAAAATTCTTCCCGTAAATCCCGTTTAAATTAGTTGAAACAGATACTTACCTGCCTTACCTGCATTCTGGTGCGCGTTCCGCGAGTCCGAGTCATATAGGGTAGTTGGTATTCCTGGTTTTGTCAAAATTTTCATTCAAAATTCACGTTTTTCACCTGAAAAACAACATTTTTGTTCAGCACAATTTTCAGTAACGCCATAGTTAGCTAGATCGCGCGGAGACGCGTCTTTCGACACCTCGCCCGTGCGCCTAGCGTATATAGCCACTTTATTACATAGAATTTTCGTTTGTTCTATATAACTGGTAGGTACAAAAATCTACCTAACCGATCCAAGTTTGCATAGAATCGTCATAACTTTGCTTCCAGGTGACGCATTTTGACGCTGTTTTCAGCTGAGTTGTTCCTAATTAGGCTACCTAACACCATCTGACTAATAATATTGACGAAAACGCGAAAAAATTTTTCGCGCTCATCGACTTAGAAAATTCATGCAAATTTTTGTATAGGAAACATAAAGTAATTTTTATTTCAAAATTCTTCCCGTAAATCCCGTTTAAATTAGTTGAAACAGATACTTACCTGCCTTACCTGCATTCTGGTGCGCGTTCCGCGAGTCCGAGTCATATAGGGTAGTTGGTATTCCTGGTTTTGTCAAAATTTTCATTCAAAATTCACGTTTTTCACCTGAAAAACAACATTTTTGTTCAGCACAATTTTCAGTAACGCCATAGTTAGCTAGATCGCGCGGAGACGCGTCTTTCGACACCTCGCCCGTGCGCCTAGCGTATATAGCCACTTTATTACATAGAATTTTCGTTTGTTCTATATAACTGGTAGGTACAAAAATCTACCTAACCGATCCAAGTTTGCATAGAATCGTCATAACTTTGCTTCCAGGTGACGCATTTTGACGCTGTTTTCAGCTGAGTTGTTCCTAATTAGGCTACCTAACACCATCTGACTGATAATATTGACGAAAACGCGAAAAAATTTTCTCGCTCACATAGACTTAGAAAATTCATGCAAATTTTTGTATAGGAAACATAAAGTAATTTTTATTTCAAAATTCTTCCCGTAAATCCCGTTTAAATTAGTTGAAACAGATACTTACCTGCCTTACCTGCATTCTGGTGCGCGTTCCGCGAGTCCGAGTCATATAGGGTAGTTGGTATTCCTGGTTTTGTCAAAATTTTCATTCAAAATTCACGTTTTTCACCTGAAAAACAACATTTTTGTTCAGCACAATTTTCAGTAACGCCATAGTTAGCTAGATCGCGCGGAGACGCGTCTTTCGACACCTCGCCCGTGCGCCTAGCGTATATAGCCACTTTATTACATAGAATTTTCGTTTGTTCTATGTAACTGGTAGGTACAAAAATCTACCTAACCGATCCAAGTTTGCATAGAATCGTCATAACTTTGCTTCCAGGTGACGCATTTTGACGCTGTTTTCAGCTGAGTTGTTCCTAATTAGGCTACCTAACACCATCTGACTAATAATATTGACGAAAACGCGAAAAAATTTTTCGCGCTCATCGACTTAGAAAATTCATGCAAATTTTTGTATAGGAAACATAAAGTAATTTTTATTTCAAAATTCTTCCCGTAAATCCCGTTTAAATTAGTTGAAACAGATACTTACCTGCCTTACCTGCATTCTGGTGCGCGTTCCGCGAGTCCGAGTCATATAGGGTAGTTGGTATTCCTGGTTTTGTCAAAATTTTCATTCAAAATTCACGTTTTTCACCTGAAAAACAACATTTTTGTTCAGCACAATTTTCAGTAACGCCATAGTTAGCTAGATCGCGCGGAGACGCGTCTTTCGACACCTCGCCCGTGCGCCTAGCGTATATAGCCACTTTATTACATAGAATTTTCGTTTGTTCTATATAACTGGTAGGTACAAAAATCTACCTAACCGATCCAAGTTTGCATAGAATCGTCATAACTTTGCTTCCAGGTGACGCATTTTGACGCTGTTTTCAGCTGAGTTGTTCCTAATTAGGCTACCTAACACCATCTGACTAATAATATTGACGAAAACGCGAAAAAATTTTTCGCGCTCATCGACTTAGAAAATTCATGCAAATTTTTGTATAGGAAACATAAAGTAATTTTTATTTCAAAATTCTTCCCGTAAATCCCGTTTAAATTAGTTGAAACAGATACTTACCTGCCTTACCTGCATTCTGGTGCGCGTTCCGCGAGTCCGAGTCATATAGGGTAGTTGGTATTCCTGGTTTTGTCAAAATTTTCATTCAAAATTCACGTTTTTCACCTGAAAAACAACATTTTTGTTCAGCACAATTTTCAGTAACGCCATAGTTAGCTAGATCGCGCGGAGACGCGTCTTTCGACACCTCGCCCGTGCGCCTAGCGTATATAGCCACTTTATTACATAGAATTTTCGTTTGTTCTATATAACTGGTAGGTACAAAAATCTACCTAACCGATCCAAGTTTGCATAGAATCGTCATAACTTTGCTTCCAGGTGACGCATTTTGACGCTGTTTTCAGCTGAGTTGTTCCTAATTAGGCTACCTAACACCATCTGACTAATAATATTGACGAAAACGCGAAAAAATTTTTCGCGCTCATCGACTTAGAAAATTCATGCAAATTTTTGTATAGGAAACATAAAGTAATTTTTATTTCAAAATTCTTCCCGTAAATCCCGTTTAAATTAGTTGAAACAGATACTTACCTGCCTTACCTGCATTCTGGTGCGCGTTCCGCGAGTCCGAGTCATATAGGGTAGTTGGTATTCCTGGTTTTGTCAAAATTTTCATTCAAAATTCACGTTTTTCACCTGAAAAACAACATTTTTGTTCAGCACAATTTTCAGTAACGCCATAGTTAGCTAGATCGCGCGGAGACGCGTCTTTCGACACCTCGCCCGTGCGCCTAGCGTATATAGCCACTTTATTACATAGAATTTTCGTTTGTTCTATATAACTGGTAGGTACAAAAATCTACCTAACCGATCCAAGTTTGCATAGAATCGTCATAACTTTGCTTCCAGGTGACGCATTTTGACGCTGTTTTCAGCTGAGTTGTTCCTAATTAGGCTACCTAACACCATCTGACTAATAATATTGACGAAAACGCGAAAAAATTTTTCGCGCTCATCGACTTAGAAAATTCATGCAAATTTTTGTATAGGAAACATAAAGTAATTTTTATTTCAAAATTCTTCCCGTAAATCCCGTTTAAATTAGTTGAAACAGATACTTACCTGCCTTACCTGCATTCTGGTGCGCGTTCCGCGAGTCCGAGTCATATAGGGTAGTTGGTATTCCTGGTTTTGTCAAAATTTTCATTCAAAATTCACGTTTTTCACCTGAAAAACAACATTTTTGTTCAGCACAATTTTCAGTAACGCCATAGTTAGCTAGATCGCGCGGAGACGCGTCTTTCGACACCTCGCCCGTGCGCCTAGCGTATATAGCCACTTTATTACATAGAATTTTCGTTTGTTCTATATAACTGGTAGGTACAAAAATCTACCTAACCGATCCAAGTTTGCATAGAATCGTCATAACTTTGCTTCCAGGTGACGCATTTTGACGCTGTTTTCAGCTGAGTTGTTCCTAATTAGGCTACCTAACACCATCTGACTAATAATATTGACGAAAACGCGAAAAAATTTTTCGCGCTCATCGACTTAGAAAATTCATGCAAATTTTTGTATAGGAAACATAAAGTAATTTTTATTTCAAAATTCTTCCCGTAAATCCCGTTTAAATTAGTTGAAACAGATACTTACCTGCCTTACCTGCATTCTGGTGCGCGTTCCGCGAGTCCGAGTCATATAGGGTAGTTGGTATTCCTGGTTTTGTCAAAATTTTCATTCAAAATTCACGTTTTTCACCTGAAAAACAACATTTTTGTTCAGCACAATTTTCAGTAACGCCATAGTTAGCTAGATCGCGCGGAGACGCGTCTTTCGACACCTCGCCCGTGCGCCTAGCGTATATAGCCACTTTATTACATAGAATTTTCGTTTGTTCTATATAACTGGTAGGTACAAAAATCTACCTAACCGATCCAAGTTTGCATAGAATCGTCATAACTTTGCTTCCAGGTGACGCATTTTGACGCTGTTTTCAGCTGAGTTGTTCCTAATTAGGCTACCTAACACCATCTGACTAATAATATTGACGAAAACGCGAAAAAATTTTTCGCGCTCATCGACTTAGAAAATTCATGCAAATTTTTGTATAGGAAACATAAAGTAATTTTTATTTCAAAATTCTTCCCGTAAATCCCGTTTAAATTAGTTGAAACAGATACTTACCTGCCTTACCTGCATTCTGGTGCGCGTTCCGCGAGTCCGAGTCATATAGGGTAGTTGGTATTCCTGGTTTTGTCAAAATTTTCATTCAAAATTCACGTTTTTCACCTGAAAAACAACATTTTTGTTCAGCACAATTTTCAGTAACGCCATAGTTAGCTAGATCGCGCGGAGACGCGTCTTTCGACACCTCGCCCGTGCGCCTAGCGTATATAGCCACTTTATTACATAGAATTTTCGTTTGTTCTATATAACTGGTAGGTACAAAAATCTACCTAACCGATCCAAGTTTGCATAGAATCGTCATAACTTTGCTTCCAGGTGACGCATTTTGACGCTGTTTTCAGCTGAGTTGTTCCTAATTAGGCTACCTAACACCATCTGACTAATAATATTGACGAAAACGCGAAAAAATTTTTCGCGCTCATCGACTTAGAAAATTCATGCAAATTTTTGTATAGGAAACATAAAGTAATTTTTATTTCAAAATTCTTCCCGTAAATCCCGTTTAAATTAGTTGAAACAGATACTTACCTGCCTTACCTGCATTCTGGTGCGCGTTCCGCGAGTCCGAGTCATATAGGGTAGTTGGTATTCCTGGTTTTGTCAAAATTTTCATTCAAAATTCACGTTTTTCACCTGAAAAACAACATTTTTGTTCAGCACAATTTTCAGTAACGCCATAGTTAGCTAGATCGCGCGGAGACGCGTCTTTCGACACCTCGCCCGTGCGCCTAGCGTATATAGCCACTTTATTACATAGAATTTTCGTTTGTTCTATATAACTGGTAGGTACAAAAATCTACCTAACCGATCCAAGTTTGCATAGAATCGTCATAACTTTGCTTCCAGGTGACGCATTTTGACGCTGTTTTCAGCTGAGTTGTTCCTAATTAGGCTACCTAACACCATCTGACTAATAATATTGACGAAAACGCGAAAAAATTTTTCGCGCTCATCGACTTAGAAAATTCATGCAAATTTTTGTATAGGAAACATAAAGTAATTTTTATTTCAAAATTCTTCCCGTAAATCCCGTTTAAATTAGTTGAAACAGATACTTACCTGCCTTACCTGCATTCTGGTGCGCGTTCCGCGAGTCCGAGTCATATAGGGTAGTTGGTATTCCTGGTTTTGTCAAAATTTTCATTCAAAATTCACGTTTTTCACCTGAAAAACAACATTTTTGTTCAGCACAATTTTCAGTAACGCCATAGTTAGCTAGATCGCGCGGAGACGCGTCTTTCGACACCTCGCCCGTGCGCCTAGCGTATATAGCCACTTTATTACATAGAATTTTCGTTTGTTCTATATAACTGGTAGGTACAAAAATCTACCTAACCGATCCAAGTTTGCATAGAATCGTCATAACTTTGCTTCCAGGTGACGCATTTTGACGCTGTTTTCAGCTGAGTTGTTCCTAATTAGGCTACCTAACACCATCTGACTAATAATATTGACGAAAACGCGAAAAAATTTTTCGCGCTCATCGACTTAGAAAATTCATGCAAATTTTTGTATAGGAAACATAAAGTAATTTTTATTTCAAAATTCTTCCCGTAAATCCCGTTTAAATTAGTTGAAACAGATACTTACCTGCCTTACCTGCATTCTGGTGCGCGTTCCGCGAGTCCGAGTCATATAGGGTAGTTGGTATTCCTGGTTTTGTCAAAATTTTCATTCAAAATTCACGTTTTTCACCTGAAAAACAACATTTTTGTTCAGCACAATTTTCAGTAACGCCATAGTTAGCTAGATCGCGCGGAGACGCGTCTTTCGACACCTCGCCCGTGCGCCTAGCGTATATAGCCACTTTATTACATAGAATTTTCGTTTGTTCTATATAACTGGTAGGTACAAAAATCTACCTAACCGATCCAAGTTTGCATAGAATCGTCATAACTTTGCTTCCAGGTGACGCATTTTGACGCTGTTTTCAGCTGAGTTGTTCCTAATTAGGCTACCTAACACCATCTGACTAATAATATTGACGAAAACGCGAAAAAATTTTGCCCGCCCACCCACCCTGTTACTAGTGGCCAGGTGGACGAGCCTGATTTGGACAAAATTTTACAACAAATTTATTGATTGTTTTGGACTCTTGATTCTCAAATTGAAGTTATTTGACGTTAATTTGACGGAGCCTCTTACAAAAGTAAGAGTTTTATATATTTGACAAATTATATTTATATTTTTCACTTTTCTGTACATCTTCCTTTTACAGGGACGCAGAAAAGTCACTAGTGCCCTCTGACGTTTCTTCTTATGAACTTAACGTTCACATCAGCCACCGCCATGTATCGCACGCCGGCCAAGAAAACTGCGAGCTCGCCGGTCTTCGGGGGCTCGCCGCGATCTGCAGAGAAAGCTGGGACCTCGCAGCAAAGCGTGAGACGCAGCATTGGGGAATGGGAGGCCGGGAAAACAGAGACCAAGGCGAAGTCCCCGGCCAACCCAAAACCTGATGCAACTCCGCCGGTCGCACCAAAAATACCCTATTCTCTGGAGACGCGGCGGGCCTCCGCAGATGCCGCCGGATCCAGCAAGAAGCTCGAGTTGAGATATCCAAACTTGACAGCGGAGGCGAGAGCTTGCCTGAACAAGGCTAAACTTCACTTGAGCAACTCTCGTAATCTAAAAACGGAAATTAAGACAGAGGTGGTCAACGCGATTAATAGGCTCTACGAAATAGTGAAGGAGTCGGAGAGAACCAAACTTTCCGTCACTGCTGCTGCCCCTGTCATACGCACAATCACACCTATAGCCTCACCATTGAAGCCAGCCGTTACTGAACCGACGGAGCTTATGAAGAGCCTTGTGGCTGGCCTCATGGAGCACAAGCAGGCGTTGGAGGAATGCCACCAACACACCCAGGCTCTGACGGAGCAACTTAAAGAAGTCCCTCGCTTCGTAGCAGGCCGAAATCCGAGTTTCGCGGAAGTCGCCGCCGGCCCGAGGCAGCACATCCAAGAGCCTCTTCACTCGGTGGTCGTGTCATCTGTAAACGACCAAGACACCGGTGAAGAGGTAATTGAGAAGCTCAGGACGGCGGTCGATGCCAAGAATGAAGGCACACGGGTGGAACGGCTGCGTAAGGCGAGGGACCAGAAGGTGGTGGTCGGCTTCAAGACTAGGGATGAGATGACTAGGGTGACCGAAAGGATCAGAAAAACGGGCGGCCTGGTGGTGGAGGAGGTTCAGAACAAGGACCCACTTATAATCGTTAAGGATCTCCTCTCCTGCCACTCGGATGCGGAGGTTACCCAGGCTCTGCAACGCCAAAATAGCCACCTGATCGGGGACATACCTGCAGGGGACTTGAGGTTGGGGGTTAAGTACCGTCGCAGGACGAGGAACCCCCACATGTGCCACGTCGTCCTGCAGGTGTCCCCGACCGTGTGGCAGAGGTTAACCATGGCGGGTCGCGTCCATATCGACCTACAGCGAGTGCGCGTCGAGGATCAGTCCCCACTGGTGCAGTGCACCCGCTGCCTGCGCTTCGGCCACAGCCGAAAACTATGCACGCAGCCCGCCGACCTTTGCATTCACTGCGGTGACCCCCACATGCGAGCTGACTGTCCGTCACGACTTGCAGCAGAGGCGCCAAGATGCCATAATTGCGTATTAGCCAAGCTGGAAAAGACTGACCACAACGCCTTCGACAGTGCGTGCCCGATACGCGTGAAGTGGGACGCATTGGCGCGCCTGTCGGTGGCTTATTGCTAAGGTGGCACCAGCTTATTTAGGAAACACGAACCCAGGCACAGAGAACCGAAGTCACACTAGCACTCGTCCAAACTACCGGGTGATCCAAGCGAATCTGCAGAGGAAGAACCTCGCGACCCAGGAGCTTATGCTCGTGGCTAAGGAGCGGAAGATAGCATTTGCACTGCTCCAGGAACCATACGTGGGTGGGATTAAAAGGATGAGAGACTACCGGGGAGCGAGAGTCTACCAGTGTGCGGAACAAGGAAATGGAACTGTGAAGGCGGCAATAGTCGTCTTTGATCATGAGCTTGATGCTACACAGTGTCCAAAACTCACCACCAATAACATCACGGTGGTGAGGATCCGAACCAGGGCCTGGGAAATCGCAGTAGTCTCCTTCTACTTTGAACCGGACCAGCCCATACAACCATACCTGGACCATCTTCTGCAGATTCGTGAGGAAATGGGCCCCACTAAAATTATCATGGGAGGTGACGCAAACGCGAAGAGCACCTGGTGGGGTAGTCTAGTGGTAGACAGTAGAGGCGAAGAAATGGCGGGGACTCTGGACGAAATGTGCTTGCAGGTGCTCAACGTTGGAAACACGCCAACTTTCGACACCATCAGAGGTGGGAGGTCGTATGCCAGCTGCGTTGACGTAACAGCTTGCTCAACGGATATGCTGGACCTGGTAGAGGACTGGAGAGTTGAGGAAGGCATAACGAGCTCGGACCACAATGGTATTGTTTTTAAAATCAATCTACAGAAATCAAAAGGCACAAGAATTCAAAGAACCACCAGAATTTTCAACACAAGGAAAGCAAATTGGAGCCAATTTCGTGAGAAATTGGCCCAATTAAAAGCAGAACTAAACCTAGACTCAGTAGAAATAAATAAAATCAATAGTAAAATCAAATTAGAAAATAGTGTTAATAATTATATCAGTGCAATTACCGAATCATGTGACAAAACTTTAGCTAAAATCAAATATAACCCAATCGTTACAATACCATGGTGGTCCAACGAGCTTTCCAAGATGAGGAACGAGGTCAACACCAGGAGACGCCGCATCCGATGCGCCGCACCAGTCCGAAAAGCGAGAGTCATCGAGGAGTACCTGCAGGCAAAGGAACTCTACGAGTCCCATGCCATAAAAGCGCAGACTTCAGGGTGGAAGAAGTTCTGCGAAAAACAGGACAAGGAAGGAGTCTGGGAGGGGATTTACCGGGTTATAGGACGGACTGCAAAAAGGCAAGAGGACTTGCCTTTGGTAAAGGACGGAGTGTCACTCGATGGTGAGGGCTCAGCGTCACTGCTGGCAAGGACTTTCTACCCCGAAGACCTAATTGACGACGACAATGACGACCACCGTCGGACGAGAGAAGCGGCCAGTCGTGTAAACGAGTGGGCGCATGATGAACACCATGACCCACCGTTTACGCTTCAGGAGCTAACAACCGCGGTGGAAAGCTTCAACCCCAAGAAGGCTCCGGGGGCGGATGGTCTCACAGCTGACATCTGTGCCCAAGCCATATTCCAGGACCCGGGGATGTTCCTTGCACTGGCAAACAAGTGCCTTGAGCAGGGCCACTTCCCCGGAGCCTGGAAGGTGGCCACAGTAGTGATACTCCGGAAGCCAGGAAAGGAATGTTACACCACCCCGAAGTCCTACAGGCCAATTGGCCTCTTACCAGTTTTGGGCAAAACACTGGAGAAAATGTTGGTGGCAAGGCTGAAGTGGCATCTAATCCCGCGGCTTAGTACTCGTCAGTTTGGTTTCATGCCTCAGAAGAGCACCGAAGACTCCCTATACACCATGATACAACACATCAAAACAAAGCTGAATGAAAAGAAGCTGATCACTGTTGTGTCGCTTGATATAGAGGGAGCCTTCGACAGCGCATGGTGGCCGGCCATCAGGACCAGACTGGCTGAGGAAAGGTGCCCGGTGAATCTCAGACGGATGCTGGACAGCTACCTGACTGGTAGGAGTGTCCGAGTCAGGTACGCTGGAGCTGAGTGCCAAAGAGATACCAGCAAAGGGTGCGTCCAAGGGTCGATAGGCGGTCCGATCCTATGGAACTTGATCCTGGACCCTCTGTTGAAGGGGCTGGAAGAACGAGGAGATCACTGCCAAGCTTTCGCCGACGACGTCGTCATGATCTTCGACGGTGACACAGCATTAGAGGTTCAGAGACATGCCAATGCCGCCCTCGAGTATGTTCGGAGGTGGGGCATCCAAAATAAGCTGAAATTTGCACCACATAAAACCTGTGCGATGGTTGTAACCAGAAAGTTAAAGTACGATGTCCCGCTTCTGAACATGGGCGGGGTTGACATTGGCATGTCTAATGAAATAAAAATACTCGGGCTTACAATCGACCACCAGCTCACTTTCAACACCCACGCCGCAAACGTTTGCAGAAAAGCTGCCAACATCTATAAGCAGCTGTCTAGAGCGGCCAAAGTGAGCTGGGGTCTGCACCCGGAGGTCATACGGTGTATCTATACGGCGGCGGTAGAGCCAGTGATTATGTATGCAGCAAGTGTCTGGGCGCCGGCGACCAAGAAGATTGGAGTGCAGAGGATGCTGAACACGATACAACGAGGATTTGCCCAAAAGCTCTGCAAGTCCTACCGCACCGTTTCGCTGAACGCGTCCTTGGTGCTGGCTGGTATACTCCCACTCGATCTCCGAATACAAGAAGCAGCAGCTCTGTACGAGGCAAAGAGAGGAGTACCCCGGCCAGCCCTAGCGGGTAGGGAGGTGGAGCGTGTTGTGGCATTTGCGGAGACTCTACATCCGGCGAAACATACGGTCATGGGGTTCGTGAGTCTGGAGGACCAGACCCTGGTGGACCCGTAATTTTGTGTAACAACTAAATAGTAACTGTAAAAAGAAAAAAAAAAAAAAAA
>OX375822.1:3037500-3330668 GCA_947359405.1 Antitype chi
TGTGTCCGTCACCAATAAAGGGCCAATTGGAGCGACAAACAAGCTCGATGCGTTCGATCGAGATGGATGAAACTCACGCTAAGGCCTCAGATGTATGGACGTCAACGAGGCAAAAGGAGTATCTAAGGATCATAGCTGGTGGCGTTTAGTTTCTGCCTACCCCCATGGGAAAATGTGAGTTTACGTACGTAGGCTATCGGTTTAGATACAGACTCACTTTTTAATTCAAAGTAAAGGTCTACCTGTTTTCTACTATGCTATTTTTATCTGTGAATTAATTAATTACCGGAAAACTCGTGAACAAAGACTGTACTAGTAATTACCTAAGAATTTTTTCTAAGTTGGTTGTGTGCCTGACGACCTGACTCATTATATTGACAAGTTTTCCTGCTTGACTTAAAAGCATAATAATTAGTTAATATAAGTTGCTCTGAAACATTATTCAGTGAATCAAAGTATGAATTTTTATGACTATAGTGACGGCATGACTTGGGTTTGGTTATCATCAATATTAAATTGGCGTTTGAATCAGAGATAAAAGAGTCATGTCGTGAAGAAGGATTTGTTCGTGAATGTGGACAGCTCTGAGTAGAAGAAGAATAAAGTAATGAGGCTTGGATTGTGTGAATGCAGCTAATTCTCGAAAGCCCATTTCAGAAACCCATCTACATGGTCTTGACAAGATCTGACCAAGATTATGTCTGACCTCCGAGTTCGTTTCGCCTTTCTTCTCAGAGTAGTCAGATAGGAAACGCCAACCTCATCTAGTTTCTAATATATATTAGACATGTAAAAGTGTTTGTAAAAACCTACTTACAGAAATAAAATCATTTATCATTAATAGAGATAGAATAAGAAACACATTATGCTGTGGGGATTGGAGAGCAGAGGTGGCCTAGTCGTAATGGCCCCATCCAGGTAGGCACTATGCTTCGTGTTCATAATTTCATCTCCACTGCTCTCTAAATGGTGAATGACCAGCTGACTTAGCACGAGAACCATAGACAATTATTTTTTTCATCGGAAGAGTAGACAAAAATGACCTTTCCGTATAGACAGTTAACAGTTTTTCACCGAGAAATGTAGACAAGTGATTTCTATTCTACAGTAGAGTAGAAATAAAAAGCGCCATGCTAAGCCTGCATGACGATGTTTTCGTGAGGAAACCGACATGTCCTCGAATTGGAGTTTCACATGAACCAAAAGTTCGAAGACATGTGATATCGTCCAACCTGCACTGCGCCCGAATGGTGTATTACGGCCCACTCCCTCTATCGTATGGAGGCTTGTGTCCCAGTTGTGGGAATATTATAGGATTGATTATGCACATGCTGTGCTAACGTTAAAAAAAAAGGATAAAGCAGAAAGATGATTATTGATTACTTTGTGCATAGACTGAGGTTCGATTTCGAATTTAGCTTAGCTCAGCTCTTCTCTTCATCACGAGCCATTCAAGAATAGTGTTACGCGCTACGAGTAATGTCTGAATTAGTTACCACTAGCGCTATCTAATATCGAGTAGCAGAATTAATTGAGTCAAGATCTTTCTAGAAATTTCGATGCTACTATCAACATCTGTTCAGTCGGGGCCGGTATGTACTCGAACATTCTAGATGCTTCTACAGTAAAAGTGTCTCGAATGTTCCTAGAGCCCTATAAAAGGCCGGAACGGATCAAGACCCGGCACCGTCTCGTGCTCATCTTACGAGATTTTCTGTCGAACCGCACCTTTCGCTATCGCATCGAAGGGGCGATCTCGTCTCCCCATCCCATTCGCGCCGGCGTCCCTCAGGGCGCGGTGTTGTCCCCGCTCATATTCACTCTATTCACGAGCGATATCCCAAAAAGTAGAAAGGCACAGTTGGCACTGTTCGCAGACGACACAGCCATCTACTACACTGGGAAAAGTCAGGACGCGATAGCCGCCACTCTCCAAACCACCGTCAACGTCCTTGGCGCGTGGTTTCGAAAGTGGCGGATCGACATAAATCCGGATAAAAGCCAAGCAGTCCTCTTTACGAGACCGCGACGCATTAGACCTGAGCCCCCCCGTCCCATCTCTTTGTTCGGCAAGCCTATCCCTTGGGAGAAGCGAGCCAAATACCTTGGTGTGACCATGGATCAGCATCTCTCCTTCGCTGAGCACATAAAGAAGGCGCGCTCACGCGCCGCCTTCGCTCTCGGCAGGTTACATTCTGTTCTAAATGCACGTAGCAAGTTGTCACTAAAGTGCAAGTTGCGGATTTACACGGCGTGTATAAGGCCCATCATGACGTATGCGTGTGCAATCTTTGCGCACGCGAACCCCCGATTCATCCATAGGATGCAGACCCTACAGAACCGATTCCTCCGGCAAGCCACAGGCGCCCCTTGGTTCGTTCGGAACGAGATCCTCCATCTCGATCTGAAAATCCCCACGGTCAGTCAATTCATGAAACGCACCTCGAAGCGTTTCTTCGATAAAGCCGAAATTCACCGCAATCCCTTGATTGTAAGGCCGCCACTTATGTCCCCAGTAGGATTAGCTCTGTCCGACGGCCGAGACATGTCCTCACCGACCCAGACGACCACATTACTCTCCTCCAGGAAAGCAATAGGGCCACCAGTACAGTTCGCACACACCGATCAAAATCGTCCTTCCGACCTCGCCGCCGAGGTCCTCGCGCCCCGCGAAGACCCCTAGTAGTATCGGCGCCTAACGTCGAGACCCCCGACCGACCCTTGCTCGTTGAAGCGCCAGCCCGCGCCGCAGCTGAGCCAGTAGCTTTAAATTCCCCTTATAATAATAATGATGCCAATTCGATCCAGCCTGTCCCCAATAGCGATAGCTGTCCCCCTATCAGTGACGCCCTGAGCCGAGGTCCGTACCCCACAGGGGGTGCCCTCAGCGTGCAGTCGCTTAGCATATAAATTTAGTTTGTAAGCCCTGGCTGGAGGCATTAAGTGTAAAATCTTAATGGCAGCCCCAGGACCCGGCAGTATTGAACAAGCGATACAGGCGAGAACATCGTAAAAGTGTAATTTTTGGTCATTTATATTGGCAGTTTTTAAGTGTCACGAACCCCAAGCTCGTAACAATAGCATAAGGGCGGACACACATCAAAGCGATACTACATCGCATCGCACATACTTCGCGTACTTACACAATGCTTCGTTTCGATGCCATCATCTTCACGGTAAAACAAAAAGATTAGCCATTATTCTAACAAACTGTACAAGATTGATTAAAGTTTCATAACGGGTGAGCATATCGTTCGATTCTGAGCCGTCGAGGTCATAATAATCGATTTTGAGAAAGCTGTCATTATACCTTACCACTAGTTTGTTTGTCGTCTGTTTTCTATAATTCTCGAGTGACGCGCTTTGGATATAATTACGCTAAGCTACTCAATAACTTCGAGAGCAGTGGTGGCCAAGTGGTGAAGGCCGCGACTTACCAAGTTGTAGGTCGTAGGTTCGAATCCAGAAAGGCGCTTTACTTTGTGTAATTAATTATTTCATCACCACTGCTCTCAAAACGGTGAAGGAAAACATCGTGAGGAAACCGGCGTGTCCTAGAAACAAAAATCGAAGACAAGTGACATCTACCAACCCGCACTGGGCCCGCGTAGTGGATTACGACCTACTGCTCTGATATAGAGAGGCGGCCTGTGTCCCAGCAGTGGGGAAATTATAAGCTGATTATGTATGCTACTGAATAACTTCTCTTGACAGAAACTACGTCTAATTTTCAAATTGAGATAACGCGTTATCGAGGTAAATACAAGTTGCAAAGATAATGTGTTAGAAATGAACTATCAAGGAAAAAGACACTAAAAATTTCTCTTTACAAACTAACAGAACACCATTGAAATTATGAAGTATTTGTTGTATGTTCTTTGTAGGTAGGCATATATTTATGTTCAGGTCCAGATTGATGCGCATATTCCTTACACGCAATGTGTATTCTATGCAATTGACCCTTTATTATTATGTCTGCTACTGGAAATTATTCCACGGTAACTTGCGACAGAGGTGAGACAAATGTTTTAATTTGTTACTCTTTATAATATCAGCTGACGCAGCAGCTACTAACCGCTTCCGGCTAATCGTAACAAAATGACAGACTATTTTTTTTTTGTTTTTTCATTCATATGTATTAAGTAAAAAGTTGTTATTTTGACATTACAAAATATTGAATAAATATTTTATTTCTTAAGAACCTTCTAACAATACGGACGGCACGGTTGGCGCAGTGGCCAAGCGATTGACTGCTGCGCTGCGTGTCGCGGGTTCGATTCCCGCACGGAACAAATATTTGTATGACCTACAAGTAGTTGTTCCGGGTCTGGCTGTTTGTGTATGTGAGTTTAAATGTTTGTAAACGCACCCACAATACAGGAGAAATTCCTAGTGTGGGGCAACGTATTCTAAAAAAAAAAAAAACAACTAAAAAATAATTTGCAAAATTGGTCCAGTCGTTCACGTGTGATGCCGTGACCAAGGGAACTAGGGATTAATTTTTATATATGTATTTGTATTTGAGTAATGTGAATAATATACTATCGAATTGTGCATTCTCATTATGAGAATGTAAAATTCGATAGTATGATTTAAGAATTAAGCTCGTAACTTTCTTGTTGGGGATTACAAGTATGCCATTCTATAGGCTTAATTTTCATTGATTTTGCTATTGATAATATGGTAATAGTTTTACAATTGGGGCTAAAACATGAACTAGTCAAAAAGTAGCTGACTTATCCAAATTCGGGTCCTCCTGGAAGCTTTCCTCTAAACAAGTAACCAGTAATTACCCTCTTCATAACTTAGCATCTTCTATTCCTAGGTGCCGGCGCCATCGGCTGTGAGCTGCTGAAGAACTTCGCGATGATTGGCGTGGGCGCGGCGGGCGGCCAGGTCACCGTCACGGACATGGACCTCATCGAGAAATCGAACCTGAACCGACAGTTCTTGTTCAGGCCCTATGATGTGCAGAAACCGAAGTCTAGTACTGCTGCTAAGGTAAGACCTTCGTATACTGTTTTTGCGTGTTCTACTGTCAGCTGCAAGTCCTTTGTAACCATTTGACATTGACATGCGCTTCTATGTAGTAACAATATGGCAGGCCTTACCTGCACCCGTTTAACAGGCTTGGGGCAGGTAAAAATTTAAAATAATTACCTTAATTTTGTTTTGTTTGCAATTTATATAATCTTTATTTGTTTTTAAATATTTTGACATTTTTATAACATTTTACAATTTGACAATTTTATTTTAAAATATCATTCTGACGTTTTTATAAGTTTTTGACAATATTTATTTTTATTTTTCATTTTATTTGGTTTTCAGCTGTTCAATGTTTTATTTTATTTAATTCTTTACATTCCTATATGTATTAATTTTAGAATGCTAATAAGTATTCTTTATTGAAAAGTCAGTAAGTTAAAGCCGACTTCACTTCGGCTTCTCACTTAGAAAAGTTGACACCTCGCCGCTGGTAAAGTAACTAGATTTCTTCTTAAAACTATCGTTCTCTCATTCCAGGTCATCAAACGCATGAACCCGGACGTGAACGTGATGGCCCAGGAGAACCGCGTCTGTCCCGAGACCGAGTCTGTCTACGACGACGCGTTCTTCGAAGCCCTGGACGGCGTCGCCAACGCGCTGGACAACGTGGACGCGCGCATATACATGGACAGGCGTTGTGTTTACTATAGGAAACCGCTGCTGGAAAGTGGTACTCTTGGTACTAAAGGGAATACTCAGGTTGGTTATGCAAATCAAGTTGTTTAATGCAATCCATAATGTACACTAACAGGGGTAAATAAACTAATAGAAACCATTATGGACCCTGTCAGCACAGCAAATTTTTAAATAACTAGAGAGAGCATTATGTGTATTTAATTATTGGCTTATATTCTTTTGCTGTTTTGAACTAGATGGACGGCTGCATTTCGTAGATCTTTGAAAGTCGTTCGAAAACGTTACCGATCGTCAGAAGCCCGAAAGACTGACAACCAGCCTTACCAAGGGGTATCGTATTACCCAGTAACTGGGATGTGGAGGTCAGATAGGCAGTCGCTCCGTGTAAAATACTGGTATTCAGCTGCAAGTGGATAGGAAGATGATGACATGTGGCTATCAGTGTATCTACATGCTGAAAAGAAGCAAAAACTTTCCAGCCAATAATTTTACTGTGAACTAAGCAAATGCAGGATCTTTACCTCTGTAAAGACGTGTGTGTGTACTTTACCGTTGTAAGATTTTGAGGTCAATTTTATTTAAACCCACATTACAAATCAAAAACTCTTTCGTCCACAGGTGGTAGTCCCATTCCTGACTGAATCCTACAGCTCTTCCCAAGACCCCCCTGAGAAGAGCATCCCCATCTGTACCCTCAAGAACTTCCCGAATGCTATCGAGCACACCCTGCAGTGGGCTCGCGATGAGTTCGAGGGTCTGTTCCGTCAGGCTGCGGAACATGCCGCCCAGTATCTTCGGGATCCTCACTTCTTGGAGAGGACCCTGAAGCTACCTGGTAGCCAGCCACTCGACGGTATTGAGAGTGTCAGGGTAAGCACGGTTTTGATGTTACTTTTATGAGTTGGCAAAGTTTAGTTGTTGTCTTAGGGACAGTTATATTGTTGTAGTCTTGTGGTACCTCACATTCCTTCAAGATACAGTAAACTGCATGGTATATTATATTTCTTAAAATGTTGTGAGACGGTCGTAAAAACTCATGTATAGAACAATAACTGCTTAAAAAAACTTCCAACGAGTTCCTTGAAGTAATGCAAATAGAATGAAAGGCATCATTTTATATTGTGTGTATAATCAGTATAACTGAAGAAAACATGTTTTTATGAATAAATTATTCGATATATTTCCAGAACGCGATCCAAGAGCGCCCACTAACATTCGACGACTGCGTGACCTGGGCACGCCTGCACTGGGAGGCGCAGTACTCCAACCAGATCAAGCAGCTGCTGTACAACTTCCCGCCCGACCAGCAGACCACTTCCGGAGCCCCATTCTGGTCCGGCCCCAAGCGCTGCCCAGAACCCCTCACTTTCGACCCTACTGAAGACCTGCATCTGGACTATGTGGTGGCTGCTGCTAACCTCAGGGCTCACGTGTATGGAATGGCTCCTTGTGTGGATAGGGAGAGGATTGCTAAGGTCGCTTGTAGTATCCCGGTAAGAAAACAAATAGAAATATCTTCGCAATACCCTACCTCAAACCAGCTATATTATGCATTAGCGTTTCTCATTTACTAATAAACCCAATATTTTACAGGTACCCGAATTCAGCCCAAAATCTGGCGTAAAGATCGCAGTAACCGACGCTCAGCTGCAGCAGAACAGCGACGATATGGACCCCGACAGAGTACAGAACATCATCGCCGAGCTGCCCTCGCCCGCCAAGCTCGGCGCGCTCAAGATCACGCCGCTGGACTTTGAGAAGGATGACGACACCAACTTCCACATGGACTTCATCGTGGCCGCGTCCAACCTACGCGCCGCCAACTACAAGATCCCGCCCGCCGACCGGCATCGGTCCAAGCTCATCGCCGGCAAGATCATCCCCGCCATCGCCACCACCACCTCCGTGGTCGCCGGCCTCGCCTGTCTCGAACTGTACAAGCTCGCACAAGGCTTCAACAACCTTGAAGTCTTCAAAAACGGATTCGTCAATCTCGCTCTGCCATTCTTCGGCTTCTCAGAACCCATTGCTGCCCCAACTAACTCATACTACGACAAAAAATGGACGCTCTGGGATCGCTTCGAAGTGAAAGGCGAGGTCACCCTCCAACAGTTCCTAGATTACTTCAAAAACGAGCATAAGCTGGAGATCACGATGCTGTCGCAGGGCGTGTGCATGCTTTACTCGTTCTTCATGCCGGCCGCCAAGTGCCAGGAGCGACTGAACCTGCCCATGTCGGAGGTGGTGATGAAGGTGTCGAAGAAGAAGCTGGAGCCGCATGTGAAGGCGCTGGTGTTCGAGCTGTGCTGCAACGACGAGGACGGTAACGACGTGGAGGTGCCGTACGTGAAGTACACGCTGCCCTAGGCGGGCGCGCGCGCATGTCACGCCCATGTACACTGTCGTCGACGATGTGGTCAACACGTGAAGGTTAGAGCATAATAGTTACCATTTTCGGAGATGGTTGGGTATCACATCGGGAGGCCGAGTGATACGCTCGCGAGTGTCGGACGATGGACGAGATGTACAGATAGTGTTTACATGTGTGACGTTTTATTTTGTGCTTCAGAACACGCTTTTGTCTACTTATTGATTCATATATTTATAGTAGTTTATAATTGATTGCTCACGTCTCATCAAACGCGCTAGCATTTATTCTTTTTTATTTGTCTCGTGATACCACAATAGTTTTTACACCAAATTTATTGGATATTTTAAAGTTGAAATCAGATGGGTCTGTATATGGAAAGAAATAAATAAAATTTGAGCAACGTTTTGTTTTATTGTATGGTAGTTCTTTTCCTGATACACTGGGCGAGCCTGTCGCTATCAACATTCTGATGTATATGAGATCAATACTGTTTAGGTGATGTAACGAGGTCGAGCGTGCTGCCGAATTGTGTGTATAATTTTCTCCGTCATCATGAGATGGATTCTAGAGCAATAGCCAATATTAATTTGCGTTTTTTTTTTTTGGGGTGGGAAATCATCAAATAACTTCTCCCGCTCTGGGTGGAGCGGGAGGGCGTGTCAGACTTTTACTGACTAAAACCCACCCGTGTTCCCTCAGTTGCCTGTGTGCCAGGGGCCGCGGTATATCTTTCGAACAACCCGCACCCTTAGCAGGTATTAATTTGCGTTAAAAGCAATATATTTTCGCATATACAGGTGGCAGAGATCGGCGCGTAAACTATTGCCATGGATTCAGTAAATACATACATGTGCTGAATTCATGGTTACAGCCACCCTAAATAGTCATCCTCTTCGAGTAGAACGGGTCATTGTACTTATCATTATGAACAACTTTTACTACGGGGCCAAAACTGAAATCGCGAAAATAAAATCAGCTGTTCCCTACATTTTGACGAGTTATGCGAACATAAATCTAGGGAACAGCTGATTTTTTTTTCGCAATCATTTTCTGTCTCTTAGATTGGCCAGCTAACAGCCCGGATCTAAACCCAATAGAGCATCTTTAGTGCGAAAAAAGGTTTCAAATCGACAGTGTGGCAGTTTAAAAGAGCTGTACCTACTACGTTTTCTTAGAAGAATGGAACTCTATCTCTCTTGCGGAATGTAAAAAATTGATCGAGTCAATGCCTCGCCGGTGTAAAACAGTAATTAAAAGCCTGCTAAAAACATGCTACTAACTATTCATTATTTTAGTTTAACATGTATTAAATAGTTTTTTTCTTTAAGTAGGTACTGTTTTATCTAATCTGATTTTCGTATAAAACACTCTCGAACAGTATAATAAATCGTTCGTAATTTATTTGTCCAGCTTCATTAATAATTGAATTTGATAGGTAGGTACTATACAGAATATGAAATGTGTAAAAAAAGAATAGTTATCGGTTTTATTCTATATTCCTAATCCCGTTTGGTCTATTCATGTGGCCATTTCATAACACAACTAGTTACTTCTAAGAAGGAACACATAACTACACATGACATGATGTAGATAAAAAATATCTGGAACATCAAATCGTTCTTAATTATGTGACCTTATAATAATATATCCTACTAATAGTAGGGTACTATCCGACTTCCTACTGCCCTACTAATATTATAAATGTGAAAGCTTGTATGTTTGTTACTCAATCATTCCAAAACGGCTTAAGGGATTTGGATGAAATCTGGCACACAGATAGATTATAACCTGGATTAGTACATAGGATACTATTTATCTCGGTACTACGTTCCCGTGGGATAATTTTCAAACTCCACGCGGGCGAAGCCGCTGGGAAAACCTAGCAATCAGTTTCGAGCAAACTGCGCATTTCAATGAAATATGAATGCGAATCATCTTGGTTGATCCGTGCACGTGGGTCCTAGATTCGGCGTCAGGTTTTTTTTTTCTCTCCTAAATCATACCAATGTGGTACTGGTTGTGTTTATATAAGATCAAAAGATAACACCACATGTTTTTTTATTATTTATTGCGTAAAAAAGTATGCATGAAAATACAGTAAAATAATCTCACTAGGTCAATGAACAAAAAAATCTTTGGAAATTTACAATTTGTGACACCAATTACTTAATAACAATACAAGAAAATGCAAGCGTTCAACATTTTTGGTACATATTTTATTGATATCTGACGCCCTTTTTTACTAATCGTATTTTTAAGGAGCGTGCACACAGAACTTAATGCCTCGAGACGAAATAATATGCCTCAGTTAAATTATAGTCCAGTTTTTCTTTGAATAAAACCTAAAATGTATTTTGAGATACATTACCCCGCGTTTGCACACTAAACATGTTGTGACTTTTGTGAAGTCCTATAGAACAAAAATGTTGGGTAGGTACAACATGTATCATAATGGACGGTGGGCTGCACCAATTGGGTACCCGTTGTATTAAAATTTTAATACAACTGGGGTACCCAATTAATGCAGCCCACTGTACATGTATCTGTCGCAGCCCTCTGGTTAAATTAGCCAGCTAATTGGACGCCTAGGCCGTTCATTAAACGCCGGCATCCAATTAAATAGCTGAAGGACAACTAGCCAAGTCATTGAGCGCAACGTTTACCCAGGTTAAATTAGATATTGATGAATTTGTGATGCTTCTTTATTCCTAATACCTACTTCTAGGTAAGTAACTAGTAATACGTGTCCCGTGTGGTGCCGGGCGTAAAAGAATAGCACCATCCCATTTCTTCCAGTGGGTGTCGTAGAAGTCGACTAAGGGACTTACTAGAGAATGGGCAGCAGCGTTCTCTAAGCATTTTACCACCATACTGCGATCGCCAACTCGCCTGCTAAGCGTGGCGATTATCCCCAACATGACAGGCACAAAAAGTAAATGGCCCCTAGTGCCCGGCGGTACCCTTGGCTACGGTAGCGGTCAAGGCCACGGTAAGGCAACGGGTGCGAACAATCCCCGGAAGAGATCCGGCTACCACAATCAACTAAAACTGGACCTGGCAACATATAACACGCGTACACTCCGGACCGACGAGAAGATCGTCGAACTCGAGGAAGGATTGAGCAGGTTACGATGGGATATAGTAGG
Organism: Antitype chi; assembly: GCA_947359405.1. NCBI lineage: Eukaryota > Metazoa > Arthropoda > Insecta > Lepidoptera > Noctuidae > Antitype > Antitype chi. Next base: position 3,048,700 of record OX375822.1, read on the forward strand.
ATTATCTGAAGTCCGACGAGAGGGTAGGACTCGATATTCCTCAAATCCGGTAACTTGCTCTATTTCATGGTTCATCGTCCATAGGTCCCTTGTGAGCAACGTGGTGAAGATCGAGAATGTGTCGACCAGGGTGGCGTTGCTTATACTCAGAATATCCGCAAGGTATTAGCTGAAGCCGTCGGTCGGGGCGTAAACCTGTATGACCTTCAGCCTGAAGGTCATACAGGTTTACGCCCCGACCTCGTCACACCCCGACGATGAGGTGGAGACTATGTATGAGGATATTTCCAGAGCCATGCATGGTTCCAAAACTCACTTCACCGTTGTCATGGGGGACTTCAACGCGAAACTGGGCAAACGAAGCGATGATGAGCTGCGAGTGGGGCAATTTTGAGTTGGACGTAGGAAGGAACGTGAGCACATGAAGTGGACCTGGCAGAGTCCTGATGGTGCAATCAAAAATGAGATTGACTTCATTATATCGACGAAGAAGCAAGTATACAATGATGTCTCTGTGATCATCGCGGTGAAAACTGGTAGTGATCACCGTTTGGTAAGAGGCACATTGAATCTCAATATCAAGCTGGAAAGATCTCGGCTAATGAAGTCTACGCTCCGTCCAGCACCGATCTAAGTCCAAAACTCCGAAAGCTTTCAACTCGAGCTTCAGAATTGTATCGAGTGTCTAGGGAGCTCTGTGGACGATTTTAACGATGGGTTCGTAGAAACTGTCCATACGGTCGGGTCAAAGTTTTGCAAGACCCGTCGTATCAATAAAAATAAGAGGCTCTCTGATCCTACTTTGCAGCTCATGAAGGAGAGGCGCGAGATGCTCCTGCAGTCTTCAGACGATGCACTCGAGTACCGGCAGCTTAATAGACAGATCTCTAAGTCCTTGAAAAGCGACCTCCGCCGCTTTAATACAGAACGTATTAAAGACGCGATAGAGCGGAATAAAGGCTCCAAGGTCTTTGCTAGGGATCTGTCTATTGGACAGAGTCAGCTTACGAAACTGAAGACCGATGAAGGCAGGATCGTACCCACCAAGCCTGAGCTGTTTAGAGAGATTGAGAGGTTCTATGGACAGTTATACACGTCAACAAGAAACCCCGTTCCGAATCTGGCTAACGACCCAAGAGCTAGATTGACCCGACACTACTGAAGACATCCCGGACGTCAGCTTGTACGAGATTGGGATGGCTCTGAAGCAGCTCAAAAACAACAAGGCCGGGTGATGACGGAATTACGGCTGAACTCCTAAAGGCCGGTGGGAAACCCGTTCTTAAGGCCCTCCAGAAGCTGTTAGATTCCATCATACTCGAGGGCAAAATGCCACAGGCATGGAACAGAGGTGTGGTGGTACTTGTCTTTAAGAAGGGTGATAATGCCCTTCTTAAGAATTATAGACCTATCTCACTTCTGAGCCATGTCTACAAGCTGTTCTCCAGAGTCATCACGAACCGTCTAGCGCGCAGGTTTGACGACTTCCAGCCTCCCGAACAGGCCGGGTTCCGTAAAGGCTTTAGCACAGTAGACCACATACATACGCTGCGGCAGGTTATACAGAAGACCGAAGAGTATAACCTGCCTCTATGTTTAGCGTTTGTGGACTACGAAAAAGCCTTCCATTCGATCGAGACATGGACTGTACTGCAGTCCCTCCAACGGTGCCAGATCGACTATCGGTACATCGAGGTGTTGAAGTGTCTGTACGAAAACGCCATTATGTCAGTCCGACTCCAGGACCCGATCTCGAAACCTATCTTCTGCAGCGAGGTGTTAGAAAGGGAGACGTTATCTCTCCAAAACTCTTCACTGCACTGGAGCATGTCTTCAAGTTTCTAGACTGGAAAGGGGCTGGTATCAACATCAATGGCGAGTACATCACTCACCTTCGGTTTGCCGATGATATAGTTGTCATGGCTGAGACCATAGAGGACTTTAGTACAATGCTCGTTCACCCCAGTAGAGCTTCCGAAAGAGTGGGTCCTAAAATGAACATGGACAAGACAAAGGTCATGTCCGATGCCCGTGTATCGCCCACTCTCATAACGGTCGGAGGTGCTGCACTCGAAGTTGTGGACGAGTACGTTTACCTAGGACAAACTGTCCAATTAGGTAGGTCCAACTTCGAGAAAGAGGTCAATCGTCCAATCCTACTCGGTTGGGCAGCGTTCGGGAAGCTTCGCAATATCTTCTCGTCCCACATACCGCAGTGTCTCAAGACGAAAGTCTTCGACCAGTGTGTGTTGCCAGTGATGACATATGGAACCGAAATGTGGTCACTCACAATGGGCCTCATAAGAAGGCTTAAAGTCACCCAAAGGGCAATGGAGAGGGCTATGCTTGGAGTTTCCCTGCGTGATCGAATCAGGAATGAAGAGATCCGCAGGAGAACCAAGGTAACCAACATAGCCCGAAGAATTGCCAAACTTAAGTGGCAGTGGGCAGGGCACATTGCTCGCAGAACAGATGGCCGATGGGGCCAAAAGTTCTGGAGTGGCGACCGCGCACCGGAAGACATAAAGTTGGAAGGCCTCCCACAAGGTGGACCGATGACCTTGTGAGGGCTTCAGGAGTCCGCAGGACACGGGAAGCACAGAACCGGTCGAAGTGGCGGAGTTTGGGGGAGGCCTATGTCCAACAGTGGACGTCTTTCGGCTGAAATGATGATGATGATGATGATAACAAAGAAATAAATAATTACACTTAATTTTGCACACAAGAACGAAAAATAACATACACGTTTTGCGCTATTGACGTGACGCCATATTTGTTTTGGTGACTCTAGCGCCGCTGTGAAAAAATCGAACTAAATTTGAATCACTTGGCTGAGTCTTGCTCAGTCATCTTCAAACGGCTGACTCTCAATACGCCAAGTTGCTAAACGTTGAATTATTTTAGTTCAATTAACTATCGGCCTAGGCGTTCAATTAGCTGGCTAATTTAACCAGATGGCTGCGACATATCGACGTTGTTTCAGATATGTCTTGTTCTATTTTGTTCACCGGTTTGACAAGTTTTCAATACGTTGGTGTTAACGCGGGGTTCCTAATAAAATAATCATTTAATGTAATATAATACTTTTTTTAATGAATTAGTGAATAATACATAAATCCGACGCGTAGAACCCTATGTGCGGTTGGTACATAAAACTTTCCTTCATCATTTTATAAATACAGATAATAACATGAGTACGACAAGTAACAGAAAATAAGAATAGTACGAAATCTATGAAATAACTGACTAGAGGTGCAGAGAGTTAGCACAAACAAACAACCCGGTTAATAGATATCGGTTCCGGTTTTCAGTAGCCTTATAACAGGTACTGCAGCCCGTTTATGGACCACAGACTTACATATAACTAAACAGATAGTAAAAAATAAAATTAAGCTTGAGATTACTGAGTTCTGAGTTATTACGGAACGGCGTAAGCAGAGATAGTTTGTAATTGTAACGATCTATTTGTGTTCGCTTCACAAAGAATTACAATTTAGTCTTGCTATTTCTTTCCAAATCTATGATTATTGTCAAATTATATAAAACCTCCTGAAAGTTGAAAGCACTTCAGTAATAGTTGACTATTCGTCAAAGGTCTACCTACACATCTTTGTAACGCAAACACAAATGAAATCAAAAGAGTAGATAGGTATAGCAAATTGCCTGTTACTATTAATTGTAAGGTTAACTATTGTACCAAAATCTACATTAAATTTTAAAGGCGATACGAAATGTTACATTTCAAACTACCTATGTGTGTAAATACTCATTTACATTAGACACTAAGAAATTGAAAATTTGTGCCTTCGTTACATAACGATGCATGTGTCCGTTTCAATGGCGCGGCCACGCCGATATTTCAAAAAAAATATTCTACCAAGATTTTGTAAAATTTGTAAAAGTTGATTCCCAAAACCATAAATTTGTCAAAGTTATGGTTAAAAAGCTAAAAGGGTTTGAACGTGGCCGAGCCATTGAAACGCGGAGAACCGCGCGGCCACGGAGATCTTTAAAACTAAGCGTTACGGAGACCTGAAATTTAGGTAAGTAAATGATAGATTGAATTTGTAAAAATATAGAAAAAAATCCTAGGTTTATATTTTTGGAGCTGAAGACTATAACCCCATGGCCACGCCATTGAAACGGTGAAAAACACGTTATCGCCGATATCTCGCTGAAAAAGCATCGCAGACGTCTGAAGTTTTTGGTAAAAGCCAGATTTGAATTTGTCAAAATTAGTAAAAATACACAAAAACATCCTAGGTTTATATTTCAGGAGCTGTAGTACGGTATCACAATACTACTATTTTCAAAACTTTTCCAAATGTTTACAAAATCTTGGTAATATATTTTTTTTATGTCGCTGTGGCCGCGCCATTGAAACGGACACACAAGGCATAACGGGTAATGTGAACAGGTGTTAAGGCGTGTGGATTCTAACTAGCATTTTAAAGAGATTACACCATGTGTACATTGTCTTAATATCTAACGATTACAAAACTTACAATAACTTTTGGATTTATCGCCGTGACATACAAAGGCCTCTTCGACATTTTATTTGATTACCTATTGCTAATTATTTCCGATTATCGTTCGATTTAAGGAATGTGTAGATTTTAATGTTTTGATTTTTTTTTTTTTTATGTACGGACAAAATATTAATATTGTGACATCCTGCATGCTTAATTTGCATGTATACACATGTTTTGACAAATAAAATTATCTTTATCTTTATCTTTGACTTTGTGATGGGTATTTCTACAACCTGTGTAAATAAATAAACCTAGCCTTTTCGCAACCATGTTAAGGTCGGCTACCAGTCTAACCGGATGCAGCTGGGGCGAGCCTGAGCGAATAGTTGGGGACACCGTTTGCAGGAACGTAGAATGAGATTCCATCTTGGTAGACACATCTCCCACTTCCACACAACAGACTCCACTACAAACGCCTGTGTATTTTTTAAATTGGGTACTTTATAAACTATATTTCTCTTAGGGTCAATTCTCACCGAGACGCGGCGCGACGCGCACTTTTTAAGATAGCAACAGAATATCTAACTTATTTACAACACGAAAAGGTATAATTTCACTACGAGCGCGAAAGCGTGTCGAAGAACGCTAAGGTGCACCGCGTTGTGCAGCCCGTATACCTTATTGTGAAGTAAATAAGATCTATTTTGTATCGTGATCTTAAAAAGTGCGCGTCATGCCGCGTCTCGGTGAGAATTGACCCTTAAGGTCGACCATCCTGTCGCCTTTAGCGACCACCAAACTTAGTTTCCAATCTATGTCTATTTAAACAATAAATGGGAAATAATTTGCGAACGTACACAAATAAAATGTTTCACGTACCCCCGCGATGGGTTTTAAATGGCCTACCCTAACATGCCTGCTACATAAACGTAGGTATGTATGAACTTACGCACCTTAAACGAGGCAGGTGTCGCTACACTAATATTCGACAGGATTTAAAGATAGTCTACCAACTTAGTCGCTATGTTTCATCATTTAATGAGTAATTTAGATATTACAAGTATTTACTTTAGTCCTATTTTATTCATATTATCCAAAATACATGTACACACGGCTACACATCAAGCTATACATTTCCAGTATAAGCTGATCTCGCATTGTATAGGATTTCCGTACAATGCGACATCAGCGTAAACTGGAAATGTATACCTTGATGTGTCGCCTTGCGTACCTACCTGTTTGTTAAAGTTAAATTAATTGTTAAATGTCTGGTATATCTTTAAAATTATAGTACAATTTTTTTGAAACACAGCGACTTACAAGTTAAACCTATTCATTTTAAATCTAAGTTACATTGGTGCATATACGGGCACTACGGTAAGGCACTTTACTTCGGAAGCATACAAAACGGAATAACAATTACAACCATAATTTATGACTTAAATGCTAATAATAAATAATTTTGTTACAAATAAAATTTGAACTTGCTTCGGTGTTTTTGAATATTAGACATAGTCGCCCGAAGTTATAAAGAAAGAGGAATTACTTAATTTTAATAGAAGTAATATTTTTAATAGAATCAAAAAAATTAAATGCACTTTAAGCTAAAGTAAAGCACGATTTAGTCGTTGCATTAAAATTTTATAAAAGAGAGCTTATTAAAACACGGAGTAGAAAAGAATGCTTGAATCATTAACAAATTAATATTTTATTAATTATCAATCTCTTCTCATATAAAACGAAAACACTCAAAAAGCTCGAGCATTTATTCTTCCTGCTATGAAAGTTAATTTAAAAATAGACATGCACTTAATTAATAACAACAATTTTGGCTGTACCAAATCATTGCCATTTTATCAAAAAATAACAACAGGTTGTTAGACAAACGTTTTAAAATAATCGTTAAAAAAATCTGTCACAAGTTTACCATGCGTGGCAAAGCAGAGGATTTACAGTGTTAATTTTGCCAAGTTTGTAGCCCAGAGTCGTGACGCTTTGCCCAGCAATGAGCGAAGAAGCGCGGCAAGCAGCTGGGCGGCGTGGGCGAGGGTCAGCGCCACGGGCGTCGGTGAGGGCTGGCCATGTGACGGGACACCGACACTCCGGGGCCCTTGTCCTCGCTAAACGTCTCTGCGATATCATAAAAAATAGTTTAAGGCCGGTTCTCTAGGTGGCACCACGCGGCATGACACGGCAAAATATTATACATTTATATGTCTTACGCAGCATTCTGCAGTTTTCCGCAGTATGCTCAACTCTCCTTGTGACGATATCAACGAAATAGTGCTAAGGGTATGAAAATAAGAATCAAAATTAAATGCCATGCCGCACAGCTTTTCAGTGGTCTTACAAACGAGATACTTAATGCATTGTTTGAGGCGATAGATGATTGGTGAGAAAAGTTACTTTACATAAACAATTTGCACAATAAACAGTTTATAAAGCCACTACAAAGCACGCGTTTCCTATAGAAACCCACATTTAAGTCTCCGGCAGACAGGCACACCGCGACAGCTCGCCGCGACTCTTGAACATTCCATGAAGTTTTCCTACAAATTGTTTTACTAGTCGCGTCGCGCGCGCCTGTTTGTGAGAGCCTTTCCACTTGAGGACTTTGTGGCTATCAAAAATAATATTAAAGTAAGTATAAACAGCCTCTTCAATATTGATTTACATAATAAAATAAGTATCACATTGAAATTGAAACATTCGTGCGGCAATGGACAGTTGGTAGGTATGTTACCGTGCTAACGAAAAATGACAAATAAATTATTAATATGCTATGCTTAAGCACATGCTAATAGTGACTTATAAAAATGATAAGAATAAAAAATGGATGAAATCCTCTGCAGGCAGGTATGCAACATGACTTTTCAATTAAAATCTTTCTAGGGCTTCCTAAAGAATGTTCTGTATGCATGCCTTTGGGCAAAACAAAAAGAAAGCTGGCAACATTATGATGTTCAGTGTTACCATAGTTGGACTGCGTCATCAGCGAGGTCGTGGTTGGTCGTTTGGTGCGCGCGGGAAACGCACCGGTGTGGCTTTGTGACATTAGGTCCCTGTTTTAGTATAGTTTTGTTAAGACGTTGATAAAATCTTATGAATGAGAAATTATGAAAATTTTAATATTCTGACATGATAAAATGACAATCAGTTATTTAATGGGTTCATAGGCTTGAAAGTTATGATCACCCTTTACCAAAGATCCAACACCATTGAAACTAGTAGAATTAATCTCGCCAAGCAAGACCTCTACGTTAAAATCCTGAATTCAGGATTGCCTTGTCTCCTTGCCTAAATATCCAAAAAGTAACAGAATCTTCTGTATAATGCGTATCCAGAAACATTCCCGAAATAGCGCTTCACTACGTTTGCAAATGTAATAAACCAAAAGCGTCTCTGAACCACCCTGCCAAATCGTCATCATATCAACCAATAGCAGACCATTGCTGGACTTAATTTGCATTTGCACCCATTTGTCAGTAATAACACGATTACTCACAAATGCGTGCACTGACTGCACAGGTCCACTCAAATCTATTTAGTTCTTTCCTCAAAAGACCATCTCAGACATTAATCCGCAAGGTACTCAAAAAGTCTGCTGACCAATATTATGACTGAACTTAAAAAGAGACTGTGACTACTGATTTTCTTTCGTTCTTTTTTCTCAGAGTAGTTGAATAGGAAACACCGAACTGCCTAAGTTTAAAACCAATTTACACAAATAAGTATAATGTATCACGGAGCACTATTTCGAGAACTCACTAGATACGCCACATAAAAGCAGTGTCTCACGTCTGTTTGAAAGAGCTGGAGTTGCTAAGTTGCCGCGCGGCGAGCGAGCGGCGGCGCCCTCTGTCGGCTGCGATCATCGCGCAACGTTCTGCGACTGTGCTTGCGACGAAGGTATCGTGCAAGGAATAGCATGCTGCGGTGATCTGCAAAATATATATGTTAACTATAAAGAATTAAAGGCTTACGCTTCAAAAAACAAAGCAGTAACCTGCACCCTAATTGCGTAACTCACGATTCATAATAATTTGTTTCGTTTTGAAACCGATGGCTAAACCATTGCTTCATATGTTGGAAAAATGTGTCTGCCCAACAACGTAAATAACGCAGTGAATATTGTTGAACTATCAAAATGAAACCGATTATGATTAATCGCGTGTTACGCAATTAGGGTGCTGATTTTGTTTTGCTGGCAACACAGCAATCACTGTGTACTTAAATAAAAATGTTTCCAGGAAGAAAAACCATGTGGCGCACATTTCGTTTAAGATGAATACCGAGGCTTTAGGAACATCATCTAGCAACATAAAGACGAATTTATATTACGGAAAAATTTAGTTATTCATTGATAGTTTCACGTGCAAATAGATAATTATTTATAGGAGAAACTATCAATGAATATAATAACTAAGTTTGTGCAACTAGTTTCGTAATGTAAATACGGCTTTAGTGTTGATCTTTAGAAATCAAAATGCGAGGTCAAAATCTTTTAAGTCACCGACATCATTTCGTTTAAATATTACATAACGGCTAGTAACCAATCGCAAACAATCAAGAATTATTTACAACTAATTAAAGGTGTTTTAGAAATGTACCTAATGAATAATTGAAGATTCTAAACCGAATTATTAATTTTATGAAAAATATTTTAAGAAGACTTCAACCACGAGTCTTCCACCCAAAACCAGTGCAACCTCAACAGTCTCACGAAGCGTACCTGCTGGATCAACCGTCGGTGCAGGTCCACATCAGCGCCCCTGATGCCCTCTCTGTCTTGATGCAGCTGCAAGGCGCACAGCAAAGCATCTTTGATGGTCTGAACGGTCGCCTGCACCCGGTCCGTTCGCATCAGGCGACGGACCAGGTAACCTTTGACCAGAGCCACAATTTTGGTCGCAGCAGCTTGCTGATCCGAACAGTACATAAAATTGTATAACGACTTATGCTGAAGTAGTATGAGTAAACGGGAATAGGAAGCCAGCTTTAGGGATTGCCAAAAAGTAGGAATTTACGAGGTTAGCAGGATAAGAAGGTACCAACAGAAGTGAAACTTAGTAAATAGCATCACTTTGTTTGAAGCATTTTAATGAGACCATAACCTAAAAATGGGAATTTGAAAAGCAACTACAAAGTAGAAACGAATCTTTTGTTTCAGAAAATCATAATCACAAGCAAGCCATCTAGATAAACAAGCATGTTTTGCGATAAAATATAAAGCAGTAGCTGGATCGGGTGACTTGCAGAAAAGGAAGGGATCATCAGCATATGGTGGACAGGAACCAAGTACGTGAACATAAAATAACCTCAAGGAACCAAAACAATTGGGAAATAGACAAAAGATAATAGGTGAAACATAAAGCAACTCAAATGTTTACAATGTTTAACTCCACAATGTGCGCTTTATTACTTTCAAAAATTGCCTTGGATATTACTACGATCGAAAAATGTATACAAGATTCCAGGCAGACTGAAGATTGGATTCTCTTTTATAATATAATAGCTGACCCGACAGACGTTGTCCTGTCTGAACTATGAATATTGAGAAATGTTATGCGCAACTTTCTTAATTTTTTCTTTCACAAAAACCTTCTCCTGACAATAACAAGCATAACAAAAAAAGAATTAGAAAAATTGGTCCTGCGTTCACGTGTGATGCCGTGACCAAGGAAAATAGGGATCTATTTTTATATAAATATAGATTGAACAAATACTCTAATACAGTCTAAAAGACTTTTGAATTTACTAAAAAAAAACAAAAATGTAATTATAGTGTTAAATGCATTTCTTACCTGTCTTGGCGTTGCTTGGGTGTGGAATCTAGCCTTGCACGGTAGCGAGTTAGAAATTTTTATTGAATTATGTACAGTTCTTTGAATATTTCGGTCGGCACTCTCGGCAAAACAGCCGTGCATTTCCGTTGCATGGATTGTTTTAATTTCTTCACCATAGACATGGTTGGATACAACACTGTTATTTTCATCATCATAGAAATTACCATCATCGTTGTCAGAAGGAAATGTAACATTCAAATCAGCCATCGTGTCGTTCGTTCGATCGGTTAGCATCGGTTCGTAATCTCGATCAGATGATGCACTCGTCTCATAGTTCAGTCGTCGTGACGCTGGAGTGTTCCTTTGAGGAGACGTCGGAGTGTTCCTTTGAGGAGACTTCGGAGTGTTCCTTTGAGGAGACGTCGGAGTTTTTCCCTGAGGGGACTGAGTTCGTGTCCTGGACCCCTCGGGTTGCTTCCTCGGGGACACAATCTTAGTCCCGTTCTGACTATGAGCTTTTATCGGCTGCTTTTTGATACTTCCAGTAATATCCCTGCTTTTCTTCAACACATTATCACAATGGTTTATGTAATTGTTGGTATTGGTCAATGTGTTAGAAACAGGACTGTCAAGACTACTTTGATCAGGTGATTTGTAGTTGATCAGTTGACTTAGACTGACCGGACCTCTGTCACTCGCCTCACACTGTTCTAGGTGTTTTTCATTCCAAGCCTCTTTTATTTCTATCGGAGGCGTGGGACAAATAGTCTTCAGCTGCTTGAACAGCAAGTTGTTTTGCTCCTCAAAGACCTGCTGAAGAAGCTTCTGTTCCCTTTTCTGCTTTTCTACTAAACTTGCCATTTGTAACAACTGTTGATTTTGTATCTTCTCATAGAGTTCTCTGACACGAGATGCCGGGTCTTCCGACTCTGATATTGTAGGAGGAGGCTCGTGGCTTTGAGACAATGGCTCGAGTTTTTTACTTGTTTTAGGCGATCCTGGGGCTTTAGCCGTAGTACGGTTGTTGGTGTTTCGGACAGGACTCGTGGATTTCCTTGTTTTCGAAACTGGTTCAGACTTGGGTAAAGGATCTGAGCTGGGTGTTGGATTCGGTTTTATCATTGGTTTGGGGGCAATAATGGCGCGTTTAGGTTTTTCTTGGGCAACAGACTTTGCCTGCGTGGGTGACTTTTTAAGTTGTTGTTTCACAAAACTTTTATTAGAAGCGTTCTTATAAAGACCATTTGCCTTAGTCTGCTTCAGTTCGAGCGCCATGGATGACCATTTTACTTTGGCAGACTCCAGGTCCCAACTCCTTCGCTTCTTACTTGGACTTAGGTTTGATAACGATTCGCTCATCGAAATAGAGCTCATCTCAACACCAGTGCTTAATGATTGCACTTCTAGATGAGCCAAGAGTTGAGGGCTAGGGTTTAGCAGTGTATAAGACCGTTGCCGTGCTAAAGGCAAAGCATTGTGCAAGTCCTTGAGACTATCCCTGTGCAAGTCGTTCAGGGATCCTGTGAAGCTTTTGGAGCTATGGGAGGCGGGGCCACCTTGAGACACAGATATATCGTCTTCGAATGGATCTATTGAATTTTTGTTATTAAGATTAAAGTTGAAATTAGCAATTTCTGCAATAGCTTCTTTTTGTTTTTTATTTCTTTGCGTTTCTGTGATTACTTCTTTTTCTGTAATTACTTTTTTGGTAATTGTTGTTGTGCAGTTATAATCCCTTTCAGGAAGATCTATTTGCGGAGGGGAGTGTGAGGCCCTTTTAGTATTGTCGCGATGCTTTTTTCCAGTATCATTGTTAATACTTACATTGAGATCTATAATGATTTTCGGAGAGCTTGACCTAGAACGAGATCGTATTGATCCCTCAACCACATTGGAAGTATTATTGATACAAACTTCAGTTACACGAGACTTTCTTGGCGACGACGGAGTAAGTCTTGGTGATGAATCAACTGATTTTTTGTGATGTTTAGCATTGTAGCGAGGTTTTACTTCTTGCTGTGGTAGTTCGTATTCACATTCAGGAAGTTCTGGAGCGTCAGTCTTATCGTCAGATTCCGAGTCGTATTCAGCCACAAAGGGTTGAAGAAGGGAAATGCGCTTATCTACTTCCTTGGCAAGAAGCTTGTAGTATTGCATTTCTTTGCGACATTCTTTAGACAGCTGAAATATATTTAATAGAATAAGACTAAGCAGAAAAGAAATCACTACTACCTACTAATACCTACAATTATTGATATTCAATCACCTTTGCATAAGATAACAACAGAAGAAAGTACAATATTTTTTTCATTTTTGCTATTAAACTTTTCTAATAAGCTCTTGAACAATATTTAATCTGCAGATGCTTTTTTAAATGCTTGAAATTCTGCAAATAAATGAAAAAAATAATGGAGATGAGAGCTATGGAACGGAGTATTCTGGGTATCAAACTTGTGGACTGGGTTAAAAATACAACAATCCGTTCCACTACGTAAATAACTGATGTCACTCGGAAAGCTGCCACGCTTAAATAGAATGAGGGTTTTCTGAATTGACGTTCACTAGGTGGCAGTACTGAGACGTCAGGTCCGGGCACCTGTCAAAAGTGTCAAAACGCCTACGGACTGAATGGTGAACGAAAGCATGAAACGAATTACATCAAATATTTAAAGTTCATTTTCAAGCTGGAAGACCTCTTATCAAAGTGGCGCCAACTAGTGGCTTGAATATTCATGAAAACCCTAATTGGGGTGGACACATCTGCCGTATGTCAGATGATCAATGGGCCAAACTTACGTAAGTTTGGCCCATCAGTGGGTCCCGCTTAATGGCAAACGACATATTTGGTCATTGACAGCTCTGGACAGAGAGAGGTAGAAAGAGAGTAGGGAGGCCTTTACCCAGCAGTGGTACGTTAATGGCTAGTAAAAAATAATGTGATTTCAAAGAAGGAACAAAAAATACTAAAACAATATAATCAATTCAGATATAGAGAAACTCTTTGAGACACGCTTTGTATGTTTTTAGGAAAGTGACTTCTTGTCCTTGTGACAATGATGACAATACTGTTTCCAACCCTGCCACGCAGATAATTTTTAACATTAAAGCTTTAAAATTCAGATCATTTTTAAATATTTTTTTTTTTATTATTAAGCCTTTATTGCCAACACAATATACATTTAAAATCTCATAGTTAATTTCTCATAGAGATTTTAAATAATAATTATAAGCTATAAAATTATATTTTTTTAAGAAAGCTAGAAGGCATAGCTGCATACCCCTTAGAAGATTGCGGGATGAACTGGGCCAAACATACAACCAGTGGTTCACATTAGCACTGGATTGCAAGCACTGAAAGTCACGAGGAGATATTTTTTGCCCAGCAGTGGGGCAGCCCCGGATCTACAATTTTTTCGAAGCAGGGCAAAAACTTGCTAGAGGCGCCCCTCTCTCCAGCGTTTGAGATAAATTAATTAGGTGTGGACCTGTGTGGCGCCTTTTTCTTACAAGTCGACGGTAAGTCAACCAGGCTTCCATATGCTAGGCGCTTTGTGGTGCACGGTTTTTATTTTGAATCATACTATATTATTATTTTGACGCCCCCTGAAACTGCCGTCGCGAGCGGGTGCCCCGGTTTGACCCCCCCCTAGATCCGGAGCTACAGTGGGGCGAGAGACGAACAGCTACCGTGCATTATCTTTTTGTTGAAATAAAAAAATAAAAAAACATTATTATACCACCCCATTTATTTATTTTTATTAAGTACCTAGCTGATTCTATTGCATACAAATATCCAAACATTTTGCTAGAAGTTGTATTAGTATAGTCGATTGTGGATTTAGTATTCAATAGCCTTGAACCCTTGAACCAAATATTTGTAACATAACTTTAAAATATTAGTCAATGCTACCCACTCAGAAAAAAAGGACATTTGAATTCATAATCCTACATACTTTGGTACTCGTTGATTTTAAACTGCATTAGAATTTTTTAGCAGGTTGGGTTCCATACTGTGTCATACCCACCTTCCTACCTTGCTTTTTTAATAGTCCCCTTGGTCTGCCATGGGCAGAGGCTCGTCTAAGGATGTCAACTATAAAGTTTAAAAGCTTACCAGCGAGATAACGAAGAATTAACTAGGAAGAATATAAACAATTGATGTAGGTAGGTACTTACAACTGGCGGTAGGAGAGGCACCCCATTTATTCTCATACAGGACACATACTGGCCGGATTGTCGCACATATTTCACATTCCACGGGTCGTTCATCCTTGTCATCCACCCGACAAATGCGGCTAACAGCTCCTGGACTCCTCCGATGTACCCCAGAAAACTGCTAACATAATCAATATCCGATTACTAACATCAATAAAGATAGTTTCACGGCATTTTTCAATCTAACTAATGTAATAAACCACAGATTTTGAACCTTCTGACGAGGGAAATTTAATTTAATTACGCCGACGAACTTGCATCGTAATGTACCAGATGTTGTCATGCACGATTACGTCAGTTATGTATTGTAACCGGTCTGATGGTGAACACTTACTTTATTTTACTCTACGTTATGCGATTATTGCAAAAATATGACATTGTTCGAACTCATGTTTCCAGCCTCTTTCCAGCTATAAAATGAATATAGAAATGTAGAAATATCGGTACTCGATTAACATAAATTTGAAAATGATCAGACTATTCTCGATTTTATTTCTACTAGACAGATTCAACTATAATTTAGTAACCAATCACATTAGCTTAGTTATTAAATAAAAAGTTTTGCAGCCAATGGAAAGGCTGAATGATCAAAACAAACTATTTTCGGGATGCAAAAAACAGTCTAGCGGTTAGTTGTCAAACAAACTTCGTGTTGCCATGGTTACACATTCAATGAAATAAAAAGCATCAATATTTTTTGCCGATAGTTTATTCACACTTGAAAAATATTATCGAAATATTTATTGTCCACTAGCTGACCCGGCAAACTTCGTACCACCGATAAAAGAATTCTGAACTGTTTGTGAGACTAACAAACGTCAATTAATTTACATATAAATATTTATAGATTTTCTTTATATTTTTTCACCTTCCCTGGACTGCCACAAATATTTCAAAACCAAAATTAGCCAAAATGGTCCAGCCGTTCTCGAATTTTAGCGAGACTAACGAAGAGCAATCCATTTTTATTTATATAGATTTACAAAATCAAACCATAAATTATAACAATGACGTTATTTGGAATCATTTTTGAACGCCACAGTGTTCTTAAAGGTTTGACATTGACATTTGATTGGCAATTTGACAGTGACATTAGGGTGGATAGCTTTAATCACATATCTGTTCCTGTTCCATGTAATTAACAGTTCCAAAAACCTGTTACATTAACCGCTAGTCCTTCCGTAATTCCTTGGTAGGTGAAAATTGCTTATCTGTTCCGCCTGTTCATGTTCCATGAACACATAGTAGGTACTTCTCTTTCTAAATAAGGTGATACACCTATGGGAGAAAAGGAAAGAGCTTGTGACGATGTAACAGGGTGTAACAGTAACAGTTTTTATCTCATTCTAACTAAGGTAACTATCATAAGCATGAATAGAGAAAAGCTTGTGACTGTTGAGTGTAAGGCATTTTTATCATTTCGAGGAACAGTAGCAGTTATTTCAGTTTATTTGTCAGTTTGTCACAGTTATAGTCAGTTATCATCAGTACCTGTTATATGTAACTGTTATTATAAATACACTTTACCTCTTACCTCACTCAGAAGTGACATTACCAGCTAAAGGTAATAAATTATGTGAGTTCTCATGTAAATTTTGGGAGTAATTTACAAATTTTCAATGTTTACTTCAAAGAAATATTGGTGTACATATCGGAAATAGTCGCAGAATTTTATTAGATACAGTCCCTAAATTTCGAACAGCTTGAATTAAAAAAAATGGCAATTTCAAGAGTGACCAATATTGGTCCCGCCGGAAAACAGGCGTTAATTTATTTTTTTCTATCCCTATTTATATTTACAGTATCATTCTTCTCTGGAAGAGTCCTAGGATTCTCGTCAGAGCTATGGGCCCTGACATGTTGGGGCCCAGCCCTGTATTTCTGCCTATTTAACTTCATACTAAGATACTGTTACACAGGGTTTATTTACGAGGTGAGATTTATTTTATTTCATTATCTAGTCACATTTATTGATTAACACTTTGTTTTCTACACTGCGTTTTACTTCACTTCCTGGCATAATATTTAAGCATAAGATTTTGCAAGAAAACTTCTTAAAATTTTTGCTTATTGAATTAACTTGTAGGTCAGCATGACTCACAGTTTTAAGACTCATCATTATAGGTATTTGAAATTCTATTTCGGATTTGCGGAAAAAACATTACACACTTTAAAAACATATATTTTTTACAATAAGAAATAAAAATAAGTAATAAAATATTATTTTCAGAAAAACACACAAAGTTTTACAGAAACAGTTTAAAAAAACAAGATGGAATAATTGTCCAGGAAAATTAAATAAAAATTGTTATTTTCCTTCACTTTCAGGTATCGATAAGATCAGCATTCCTTGGTGCAGTATTCGCCCTGGGTATCTTTCTCGTTACCTTTGACGATGGCTGGAGAGTGTTTGGTCTCTACACTGTATTACTGTCATTTTTCCACTTCTCGGAGTTTATGGCTGTTGCACTCACAAACCCACGGACTCTGTCTGTGAACTCGTTCATATTGAACCACAGTGTACAGTACGGTTTGGCTGCTGTGGCCAGCTGGATAGAATGGGGTGTGGAGTACTATTTCTTCCCTGGTAAGTATTTTCCTTTATTCTACATTCAACTGCTCAAAGAGTAAGTTAAGTTACATGCGTGACTTGTTACCTAAATTAACATACTTCATTCAATCTTCATGAAGTCATTTTACCCTAGGCATTTTGGCAGTCAGCGCCTCTACAAATTAATTGATTAGCTAGTATTTATACTAACATAAAAACAAAACCATTCCTGTTTGATAAGTTTCCAATTTTTTTTTTTTTTTTTTTTAAACGTTGCCCCACACTAGGAATTTCTCCTGTATTGTGGGTGCGTTTACAAACATTTAAACTCACATACACAAACAGCCAGACCCAGAACAACCACTTGCAGATCATACAAATATTTGTTCCGTGCGGGAATCGAACCCGCGACACGCAGCGCAGCAGTCGATCGCTTAACCACTGCGCCAACCGTGCCGTCAAATTTTCATTGATTTTATGTTACCTATTAGATTTAAAATAATAATATGTACAAGTATGACTTCATCTGTATCATTGTCAACAGGAAAAGTGCCCAAAAGGCAGTACTGCCATGTATGGCGATGCTGATTCTTTGGCCAAAAAATTTGTTTGTTAGTTACCTATTTGATTGGCTAGCATAAATACTCACCAATCAAATGGTTAACTTATCAAATAGGAATATTTGTAAGAATAGAAATATTCTTGTTAAAAGTTTACTTATACTAATATGTGTGCAATAAGAGTTAAAATAGTATCACAAATAATTTATTCATGTTTCTCTCAGAGTTTTCGTTTATTCAGAAGCCTGGCTTACATTCAATGCTTGCAATCATATTAAATTCAAAGTCAAACGTTTATTGCAAACGAAATGTACAAAATATTGGTCTTATAATATTATGTTGGTACTATGACTCAGCACCCTTTACGAAGCAGTTCAAAAACCCATACATAATCTTTAACTTGCATTATACTCTAATTCATTTGAATTATTAAGTCATTAAGTACCATTTAATCTGTTGCATGTCTAATTAGCAGGCACAACAGGAAATTCTGTTGTTATCGGAACACATGGTGTGCACTTGACGTGCGAAAAGTTAATAGAAAAACATTATCATTAGTCTGTGCAGGGAGTAATAGTCCATTAGTACACTACTATTATTAGTTAATTTAATAGAAAATTACATAATACACTTTTTATTGCAGGCATGAAGACTTACTTCTGGCTGTCATACGTGGGTTTTGTGATGTGCATCACAGGAGAAGTGCTCAGGAAGTCAGCCATGTTCACAGCTAAGACTAATTTTAATCACACAGTGAGTAATTCTTAATTTTATACAAAATTTATTTTATTACAATCCTAACTTAAATGGTTGGATAGCTTTCCGTTTTTTTTTTTTAATTATTAATAAGAACAGCTGTATTTGCCACTATTGTAGAGATTGACAAATTTAAAATTGCACGCCCCTTCACAAAAAATTATATACAAACATTTGAAATGTGTATGCAACCAGCAGTGCAGAGGCACTGCTGGTTGCATACACATTTCAAATGTTTGTATATAATTTTTTTTCTGCACAGCAGTGGAGAGCCACTGCTGTGCAGTTTAAACAAGACAATATCTACATGGGTTAAAAGGAAGAGTGGAACGTTTTTCGTCCTTTGTGGAAAGCCAGTCTTACCTGACGTCATATTGACCGAATCCTTAATCAACATTCTTGTTACACTTTACTTCAGAATGTAGGTAACAATGTCTGTCGAAAACGAGAAAAATTATCCTACGTAAGTCTTCGACGGACTGCTTAGGGCCAAGTGTTGAAAATTGTGTTTTTTCGACGAGCTGGGATACACTCTCTTGGGTTCTCAATCCTTTGTTCAAGGCCGAAAGTTGAAAATGCGCGATGAAATCCTCCTTCGATCATTTTACGTCTGTGCGAAAGAGGTCTAATAAATAAAGAAGTAATTTCTATTGACTTTATTTCCAGGTGCAGTTTGTGAAGCGCGCGGACCACGAGCTGGTGACTCATGGCGTGTACTCCATCTGCAGGCATCCTAGCTACGTCGGGTGGTTCTACTGGTCGATTGGTACACAGGTTAGAGATATAAATACACAACATCACGCCGGTCACACCCGAAGTTTTAAGCAAAGGTGTACCTATACTGCACCCACGTTTCGCCATCAACCAAGCACAAGTCCAGATTCCGGACTGCTACTGAAATGTTCGCCAAACCGCTCAAACTCAAAGCATTTAATTCAAATAAAACAATTACAGGCACTTTTGAATTGTCTAAGAGTCGAAAAGATGAAGTTAGTTGCCCATTCCAATTCGTAGTAGGTACCTGTGGAGAAGAACGGGCAAGAAACTCCATAGACATTGTAACAGCTGCACGTCGGGAATATGACAAGAAGTCTACCACTCAGCATGATGCTGTGCTATAGAGGTCCCACAGCACAGCGCTGATTTTTTATGGCCACCCGATCCAACAACAATATAACATTTAAAAAATAATCCTCCCATATTTCAGATAACGCTCCTAAACCCAGTGTGCGTCATAATCTACGCCCTTGCCTCATGGATGTTCTTCCGAGAGCGAGTGTACGCTGAAGAGCTGACCCTCCTCACGTTCTTCGGGCCACAGTACGTGGAATACCAGAAGAGCGTCAGTACTGGACTGCCTTTCATCAAGGGGTACATCCCTGAGAACACTGGCCAGAATGTTCGGGATGACCATTGGAGTTACTAAGGTGAGTGGGAATAAAAAAAGGGATATTTGTGTCTATAAGAATAAGAAGAATAAGAATAATATTTATTTGCTGTAATGTAAAACATGGTATAAAAAGATGGTAAAAAAAAAAACAAAATAACAAGAGCATGCATGTTTTTGCTTAACACAAATTTACACAAGCATATTTTACATTTATAGTCAAAGAATAGACAGATGATATCATTAAAGTGGCCGGAAGAAACTGGATAGCCACGACACAAAACCGCCAAAAGTGGAGAGATTTGGAAGAGACCTACACTGGGTGGCCAAGGGTTGAAGAAGAGAAGAGAGAGAGAGAGAGTCAAAGAATTCTTTGACACTAAAAACTATGACTACACAACCATTCATGCAATTTATTTTTGAATAATCTCATATTTAAAGTCTTGTAATTACTTGGTTATGGGCTGGCGAAGACCTACCGGAGCGCCGCGCAGTTGTCACTGCCAAACAGATATCAACGTTGCAGTCCTTCCATAACACACTCTTTATTTATTTAAACTTTTCGCACATCAAAAAAGGTACAAGGCGGACTTACCTTAGGCATTCTCTACCAGTCAACCAAGGGTGGTGAAGAGAATAGATGGCAGGTGTTTTGGTTGAGAGGAATAATGATACAAAATACAATTAAAAAAACAATCATCATCTTTATTATCTTTATACAGATTGGCAAGGACATAGACGCGCAAACAGTAACCATGAATTCACCACATGAGTCTAGCTAGAACTCACTAGCGTAGAAATATTACGTATTGAGAATTGCAGATTGAGAAGAGCATTGAGAATCCAACACAGGGCATCTCAGCGCTTGGAAACTCAAACTCAAAGCATTTATTTCAAATAAACCAATTACCGGCACTTTTGAATTGTCAAGGTCGGTGAGTTAGAAAGATGAAGCTAGTTGCCCATTCCAAAGCGTAGGTACCTATGGAAAAGAACGTGCAAGAAACTCCATGGACACTCTTTTAAAATCATGATATTGTTACTAAAAGTTGGTTACATCATTATGTTGAAATTATCAATGTGAGTACGATGTAAAAAGACGTGCACATTAAAAGCGTCCGGAAAACCTCACTGTTCGATTTTCAACTCTCCGCGTTGAGCAGTGCGTTGAATCCCGCCGTGATTTGCTTTGAAAATCTAGTGCGCGAAATAATCCCGCCGTGAGTTGCTTTGAAAATCTAGTGCGCGAAATAATGCCGCCGTGATTTTCTTTGAAAATCTAGTGCGCGAAATAATCCCGCCGTGATTTTCTTTCAAAATCTAGTGCGCGAAATAATCCCGCCGTGATTTTCTTTGAAAATCTAGTGCGCGAAATAATCCCGCCGTGATTTTCTTTGAAAATCCAGTGCGCGAAATAATCCCGCCGTGATATTATTATAACGTCAGTGTGAACGTCGCCTTAGGTAGAAAGACGCGTTCCTCAGCTTGTCGGAAGGTTCATATTTCTTCACTCTTTAACAGTGGGCTGTGGCCTTACTACTACTTTTAAGGGGAACCTAGTCGCGGGCTCGAACTCACTGGTGGGCCTGGCTAAAAATCACGCTGTCTCACCAGGCTTCGTGTCCGACAGAGATAGTATCAGTGATGAGCAGTTAGACGCTAGTCTACACGCTCAACGTTATTGAGTGAGATGCAGGATCATTTATAGTAAAAAATTCGCAAGAAAAGTCCTTTGGAAGATCGGGTTTTATGAAAAAGCCAATGCAATAACCAATAAAGTTTATTGAACTTTTCGATAATTGAACTTTGTCGGAACCGATTTGGTTTTGGAGATTTTACACTTCTTTTATTACTTAAACATGCTCAAAGTTAAGTAAAATTAGCAAGAAAAACGAATCTTTGTTGGCTCCTAACTTTTTAATGGGTTTTTATTTTAGTATTCTGTTTCCGTACAGACAATATTAATAATGAGACAATATCATATTTTACTTTGGATGTGCCATATCAGACAGTGGAGTAAAACACTCCCGAAGTTTGTATGGAAAAAATGTGTTCTAGGTTCACCTTAATACGTGAGATACGCAAGCACTCATGACGAAGGGGTCACATTACTAACCCCCCCCCCCCCCCCTTCTTCAAATATTTGTTTAACTTCTTTCATCTTAAAATATTCATTATTTTTTGCGACACGCCCTATTACCTGTGCCCAAACTTATTCTATTGGGTTGAGTTTAAAAATGGTTTAATTTAAATTAAACCATTTTTATCATTCGTTCTGTACGCAAAATCGTTGATTATCCCATCACTATTAGTGTTAGTATGGTAACATTAGGCGAAAGAACGAAATTTGCAAAGTTCCCTTCACACGCTTTGCTTTTACTAAACGTTTCCTTTACTACCTTGGCCTATTTTTATACAACAGAATTAATAAAACTATCCCTTTACATCAATCCTCTTACGAAATGTGTAAAAAACAGATAACGGACTTTTTAACCACTTTAAACTACGACGATACTGAATATCTGCTCATTTCACAATCTTAACGACTTCTCTAATACTCCATATCTAAATTCAACCTCTTTTACTTCAGTTTACACATACACCACACCTACATCACAAAACACACACACACCACACCTACATTACAAAACACATACACACCACACCTACATCACAAAACACACACACCACACCTACATCATAAAACACACACACGTACTAACACTTTTAGTATAAGTTAAATACGTTTGTACCTTATAGTTCTAAGCAGTCTATTAAAATGTTTGTACCCCTGTGGGAACCTGGGCTGGCGAACCTTAATACAGGTTACCATGTAACCTAGCTAGGACGCCTGATTCAATTATGTTACTTTATTTCTATTCGACTTAACCCTAAATTTTAAAAATTATTTTATTGTAACAGACTGTACCACACTTTTTTTTTAAATAAAATAAATTATTATTAAAATTAATTTTCTTTGAACTGTCAAGTTACTTAATACAATTAAAACTCGAACTATAGTTCGAGTTTGAGTAGTTGCGACATCTACCAACCGCTACTGGGCGCGCGTGGTGGATTACGGCCCCCTCTCACAGAAAGGAGGCCTGTGTCTCAGCAGTGGGTACATTATAGGTTGAATGTGTATGTGGTAGGTATACAATACTGACTGAAATGATATTATTTATTTGCAGGCACTTCATTCCTTTTGGATATTACTACAGCAGGCTCAAGTCAGTTATCTAGTCTAATAATACAGTAAGCGAGAGGTAAATAACTTTATTCGATAATAATAGTGAACGTTAGAACTAGGAATATTTTCCTATGGACTTTTTAAATTGTTGTAGTTATAAACGACTTTTAAACCTCAATTTTGAAGATTTCTCAAATCTTAATATTCGCTTTGATTGATCTAAGATTACCTTATTGTAAAACCAAGGATATAATTGATATACAAATTGACTAACAGCTTAAAATTTTCCGTATATTCAAATCACAACTATCATTGTTCGACAAATTAACGTAGGGTGTCAATTTGCTTAACAATTAATTTCCTTGGCGGTATGTTCATTATCTTGTATTTCGTCCACAAGCGCCCAATACCTCCTATCTGACTCCGGGTGGATTTTACATAGTAGAGGATCTCAAGTAAGAACGACCTTCACCAATTTGATAGCCAGGTGAAAATTTTATTTTAATTAAAATTATAAAAAATATTATTTTTTATAAAATTATAAAAAATATTATTTTTTATAAAATTATAAAAAATATTATTTTTTATAAAATTATAAAAAATATTATTTTTTATAAAATTATAAAAAATATTATTTTTTATAATTTTAATTAATAATAGCCATGATATGTTACATGTTCAAAAACATATTTTGTTTGTTAAAATATAATTTTCGTCTACTGTGTAAAATCCACCTGGAGTCAGATAGGAGGTATTGGGCGCTTGTGGACGATTTGTAAAGGCTCCTACACACATGCCGGCGGCACAGCCGGCGGGTTTTTGCCGGGTGGGTGTGCTGTGCAGGCGTTTTCAGGCTGCGGCACTTGCCGCAGATACCGAGAATGCCGCCAGGCTTGATGGCGGCATGCCCGCGCGGCCGGGCCGCCGACATAGTGTGTAGGAGCCTTTATACTAAAAGTGAGTTAAGTTATAACTTAAATCTAAATCGATCTAAAGAGGGTTAGTATCACTTTCCGGGTTATGATTCTACCTGATTGTTACTCGACTAACCAGATGATATCAATCCCAGTTCTCAGACAAAGAACAGGTGCTTATAAATCTGAATTGACATATATATTTTTTTGTAAATATAAACATTTTTCTGACATAAAATTTTGTAAAAAAATATGAAATAATTATATATAGTTAAATCTTTGTACATTTTAATGTGAGCAATTTTACTAGTTACCCAGGGAACTAATACCTATTTAAATACTCAATCAAAGAGAAGTAAGATTCAATACATTCTTTCAATTTCATTAAATTATATTACTGATAAGTATTAAGAAATAATTTGGAAAAGAAACGAAAACATCAATTGGCCATGTCGCTGGTGCTGCCATCTATGACTTAGCTTGTTAAAGTTGAAAAAATTAACACAAATAAAAATGAAACTACATAACTTAATTTCAAGCTATACAAAATGCATGTATGTACTTATTTGTAAATTAATACATTTTAAAATTTAACAAAATAAATTGATACAAGACATGTTTGATAACTTTACTAAAATTACTACCTATTAAAATTAAGTATATTTTACTAGAATTTCGCTACTATTTGTAGTAGGTAATAAATGTGTAAATAGACTTGAAATTCCAATGTTTTATGACGTATGTACATAATAACCGAGAGGAAAAACATATTTTGTACATGCTTCCATTTTATGTGTTCGATTAGACGGACTCAAATTCCATTGTACAGAAACCAAACCACTAAAATCACATTGTTCTTGCGTGCCCGCATGCGGTAGAAAATAACAATCTTAAGCTGAGTCAGCATTTAAATAAAAAACAACAATCGTCATTCAGCCACAGTGTAACCAAAGTAACCTTCATCATCTCCAAGCTTTTTGATACATACCCACAACCGAAGTAGCCTTCATTTTATTAAAATTCTACGGTAGTTGCGGGCCTGCATGCGGGCGTGTGAGAAGTCCAGAATAATTTTAACAGTGAGCAATGATTGTGATCGTTATAAATGCTTGTGTGTGTAAAGGTTGTGAATGTACTGAACAAATGTAAAATGTAATAAATATTTTTAATGATTGTGTAAACTTGTCATTTTCCTGACCCTTCAGCTTTTCTGTTCATAATGTAAACTTGTGTTTTTAATCTTAGATAGTTATAACGTTTTGGAAACACAAACCCTATGTCATATACTACAAAGTTCAAATTCCATTGCAACCGAAATCTATTTTGGAATTTATTTCAAATAGTCACACGAAAATAAGCTGAGACTACATAAGGCTAAAGTAGATAATTGAGTAAGTGGCGATAAATTTAAACGATTTAAGATTCTAAATTCAAGTTGAGCACAAAACTACATAATGTAAAAGAAAGAAACCGTAACACGAGTTGCTTTACATAATGTTGTACAGAAGCACGATAACCTAACGATTGTTTACAAAACAGTCGTGTTTAGTGCGAAAATTACCAGTATAGGCACGCAATCAAGCCTGAGCAGTCACCATCAAAGAAGCCTGAAATACGTCTGAAAAAGGCATGAAATTCTGAAAAAGATATTGTGAAATCAGATAGTTGTAACAAACCAAGATTTATCTGCAAAAATTGCTAAGGAAAAACGATTCTTCAAAGTGCAAAGAGCGTTTATCGGGAAGTAATCAAAAACAGTGCGTACACGCAACACATACATGCAACGGTAAATTCAACACGTTGTAACACAAAACAATTGCTTTCAAAATGTCGACCGTAGCAGTTTTTGTGTTTCTACTGGATAATCTGGCAGGTAAACTATGTCCATAGATGTATACAAGGTGTAAAAGTATAAACGCAAGTCCTGAAAGTAGTTCATATTGACTACTGAACCGATTTTTTTAATTTTTTATATGTCTAGGATAAAAAAAATGTATATTGCTATACCTACCACCGATCGAGCCAAAAAAAAACAATTTTTATTTCAAGGCAATAAGACTCAATTTTAAATGCATCAAGTAATGCTAGGGTCAACACTGTTTTATTAATAAAATCAGTTAGCTGTAAAAAAAATGGTCATGCTTTTAACTCAATCCTCTAGTTGGGGTGTATGCGGTCTTGAAATTAAACTCCTTATTTAAAAGTCAGGGGAATTAATTGTTCATCAAAATTACTACCAACTTTATTTGCCCGTATATTCAATCACAACAGACTTCCATTCTTTTTGACAACTGTACAAATGGAAAATAAACGTATTGATGAACAATTAATGTCCCTGACTGTACATCATAAGGAACAGTTTTTTTCATATTTTTTTAAATATTAAATTGATCTAATTCTACTTGATTCATTACAGAGTTTTGCTTGTCGAGTGGTTGTAGGTCCAGCAGACAAATTTTTCGAACATTAAGCAATGGATTAGCAATATCCTTCAAACTTATTTAAATTCTTATTGATAGTGAGTGTTCTTCAGTTTAATAGCACAGTAGTGTCTTCTGGGACCAAAAGCCCTATTTTTGATTGGGGTTATCCTTCTGTAGAAAACGACCCTATTTTATAAGGAAGTTGTTTTTTAGTTAATTGTGTGACTGTTCGTCTTAGACGTAGCAGTGGTGGCCCAGTGGTAACCGCAGCGACTTACGAGTTGTAGATCGTGAGTTCGATCCCAAGCAGGCACTTCACTTTGTGTAAATTATTTCACATCACCACTGCCCCCAAAACGGTGACGGAAAACATCGTGAGGAAACCGGCATGTCCAAGAAACAAAACATTCGAAGACATGTGACATCTGCCAACCCGCACTGGGCCTGCGTGGTGGATTGTGGTCCACTCCCTCTCACAGAGAGGAGGCCTGTCCCAGCAGTGGGAACAATATATGCTGATTAAGCTATGTGACTGTTTTAATGAAAATCTGTTAGTTCTACCCACCCCATGTGCCTTACGGTCGTTTGTTTCCGTAGCGTAGTTACAACATCTTAGTTGAGCTGAGATTGTAACTACCTTCTACCAAACAAAGACGTGTTTACAAACTATACCAAAAGGGCATCATAATGTTTATGTTGATACAGTTGATAATGCGTAGGTAAGTGTTTCAATTTTCGCAAAGCCAAGCCTCTTTCAGAGTAGGTATATTGGTGAAATATGATTAAATAATAAAAAGACACTTGCGACAATTTTTAGGTCCTTGTTTTAAAACCGTCGTGGTGATAGTCTTGTAGTTGAGGAAATTAAGTTGATCTTGTGGAGTTAATTTTTTTATTATTATTTTAGGTTTCAACTATGCTCTAAACGATACTCTGTATCAAAACGCAAAGTTTACAAACAGCGACGAGGCTCCAGTCTTAAGAGACTGTGATCCCTTCACCACTGACCAGATCCTAGACGCTGTGGGCCAGGACTTGGACCTAGTCATCGTGCCTTCCTTCAGAAGTAATGACAACCAATTTGAGAATGAACAACCCGATGAACAAGCGCCGGAGATTTTTGACAAAGCTGTAGTCGACAGTTCTTTGCCTGAACCAGATGTTTCGAGGTCGTTCGATGAAAATAAGTCAAAATTTGACAACGATCTCGCTACATTCTCTAGAAAAAGTTTCTTTACAAGTAGACGCGTAAATACAACAAAAAATATCCATGAAGTTAAAAATGCGACGACAGTAGAGTTTCCAGATAGCGCGCCATTTTTGGTCGCCATATTTGAGACGCTTGCTAATGTTACCGCGCAGACTTGTGCGGGAACGCTGCTGACTCCACGATGGGTGCTCACCGCTGCCAGCTGCGTCAATGTCTTGAGTAGTTTCTACGCCAACAAGTAAGATTTTTAATGGACTATTTATCCTATAAGCCACCAGAATCTTGATAAGCAGCGAAGTTATCATCAGGTAGATTTGACCATAGTAGAATCATCATTCGGATGTTGAGAGTCATCTTCTTGCTGAACCAAACTGTTCCAACCTATGGAAAAATACGCCATAAAGTTCTTTCGTTCGGGGTATTCAGACAATTTATACGACCCTTTTACCTTGGTTCTTCCAGCACAAACATGACAGAAACAAGCCATTACACCATAGTGGCGGAATCTTCCAACCCTCTCTTAGACGGTTCTGCGCACAATGTGACGACGGTTGTCCTACACCCTGAATCCAACTCCTCACGAACAGACTTCGAGGAAGAAGAGGACACAGATGGGCCGTACTTGGCGCTGATGAGGATCGAGCCGGAGGTTGAAGGTCTTGCCTTGGAGCTGATGAAAGGGGAGGTGTTAAAAGGCGACGTTATGGCGTATGGATGGATCTTGTCGAAGGTAAGAAAATGGAGACTTCGGGACTAAAATATGTTTAGTCTAAAATGCACCTGTCGCGGTGAAGAAGCAGCTTCACCATTGTAAGAAAAAAAAAAGCAGTCCAAAATATGAAGTGTAGGTTAAGTAGAACTTCTGTTATGGTGAGAGGAGCGAAAAGATATTGGTAGGTAGATACTTAAAACGGTTATTCAGTTTAATATACTTTATTTAACTCAACAAGCATACAAATTGTTACTATCATAACAATACATTCTGGGCAAGATAGATAGAAAAAATCTCTGAATTATGTGGCACGGGTCGATCGACCAGGTTAAGCTACGCTTGCTAACGTTGGTCAGTGGATTGGTGGCCTCAAAAACTACGTTAAGCAGTTTTGGCTGTCGTTCGTGGATCTTTGGCAGTAGGATGCGGGTCATCAGTAGCCGAAAGTCTGACAACTAGTCTCACCAAGGGTATCGCATTACCCAGATCTATGTTATGGAGGATTTTTTTTTTCAAGGTGGGAAATCAAATAACGTCTCCCGCCCTGGGTGGAGCAGGAGGCGTGTCAGACTTTTACTGACTAAAACCCACCCGTGTTCCCTCAGTTGCCTGTGTGCCAGGGGCGGCAGTATCTCATTCGAACAACCCGCACCCCTAGCAGATGTTGTGGGGGTCAGATAGCCAGTCGCTTCATGTAAAATACTTCAGGTACATCCGTTTAGACTGGAACCTGACACCTACATTGTTGGAAAAGGCTAGGAAGATGATGACAAGACTCAAGACGTCGTTAATTGACATAGCTAACGCCACATCTGAAGCTTGGGTTGTTTGCTGACACTGCCATTTTAAAATTGGCTGTCATTTTGCGGCCGTACCGTTTTCTTAAGAAACCCAAGCTCAATAAATCTTGATAATTCCAGAATTATTCAGACACAGATCAAGACTTTATGGAATGCATGTCAGCGGCCAGCCAGATCCTGAGCTACGCGGAGTGCCAGGCTATGTACAGCTACAAAGAAAACGATGTTTTATGTCTCTTTAGCAAGGAAATGGACAGCAATGTTACCCAGGTCTGTATGTTTCCGTAGTTGTCTTATAGCTTGTAGGTTATCATCATTCAGCCGAAGAAGTCCACTGCTGGATATAGGACTTCCTTAGGGCTTAGGGCCTAAGCATCGCTACAACGACCGGTCATGTGATTAAGCATTCAGTAGATTCTTGTAAATGTGATTAGAAGGCCAGGTTCCTCAATTAAAAACCAAAAGTTTTAAATTACGGAACCTCTTTTGGCAGACTGAGACTGAGATTAGGATGTAAAAATTCTTGAAAAAAATGTGTGGGGTCGAGGGGACCCCCGTCAGGAACGAAGTTCCTAAACTCCGATTATAACGTCGTTTACTTTATCTTTAAATTACCTACTCAAACTTTATTTTGTCGTCATTATCGGCTTCAGCAACCTGGAAAACCATGAAAACGACACCCATGATGAAAACTTCTAAAATGTTCGCAGCCGCTATTTTGGATTTTCATTTTGACCTCAGTATTGACTTCAAGCACCCCCGAAAACCATGAAAACTGTCTCACTCTCTCTCTCTCTTTCAATTATACATTATAAAAAGTCGCATGGAAGGGGCATACCTACCTAACGCTTTTTCATAACGTAACGCTTTTTTTCGTTACGTGAAGATTTCTACAAATTTACTCTTACCGCAAGCTGCGTTAAATTTCGACATGAGGAATTGCTCCTCAGGTTGTCTGCCATTATCATTGGTAACAATTAAAGACCGCACCTATTTACGGTTTTTTTTTGCTGGCAATACTGTCAGCCGGCCTTCAATAATTTTGGTGTTAGAATTAAATTGTAAAATAAATGTTTTGCTCCCTTTCACCGGCTTCATAAGGTTTATAACTCATTTGTTGGTCTTAGTATAACCTTCTATATCAAGCTTCCCTCTTTGCTAGATTTGAATTTTAATGCGTTTAAAGCTAAAGTAAAACCCAACCTTTGTGCAAAGGCATACTAGTTGGTCGCATGTTAATGTTCTTTCACCAGAATTTGCTTGCCTACTGACAGGTTATATTTATAGTAACTTATTTGTTTGTTTTTATTTGACTGTATATGTCAGTTCATTTTTATTTTTATTAATTGCTGTCATAATCTACTCATTACAATTTTTTATATTTTTTATAATGAGTTGTATTTCAAAATGTAGTTAGCTAGTGACCTCAGACCGGCAGCAAATTAGTCATGCTCCCTTAGATGTCGCTGCTTCCGGTAGCGTCGGGGGTCGGCTTGCCTCCTTCCCTCAAATATGGCGAGGGGGGTAATGGCTGATCTTTGCGTTTTGCTCGTGAACGGGTACTGCTTTTGGTGACTGGTCGTCTTGCTGCCCATGG
Source organism: Antitype chi (assembly GCA_947359405.1). NCBI lineage: Eukaryota > Metazoa > Arthropoda > Insecta > Lepidoptera > Noctuidae > Antitype > Antitype chi. The sequence continues at coordinate 3,079,273 of OX375822.1, forward strand.
TTTTGTTATTGTTAATAGTATTAACTGTATTTTTTTTACTGAAAAGGTCCTAGTTTAACAGTTGTTACTTCTAGTTACAGCTATCTGAACATAATGCATTATTGCATAAGTAAGCGGGCACATCGCCCTTTATGCCTGGAAGCTTGAATTTAGGTTTTAAGTTCTGTTTATGTTTTTATTATTTATTTTTGCTTGAGTAAATTTTTTTATGATATTTTTTGATATACCTACCTACACGACGTGCTGACATAACAATATGGCAAATATTTTAATTTTATGTTTTGTGTTTCGTAACGTTAATTACGTTCCTACCATTGCATAGAATCAAGTTCTTCTAACTTAACAGACAGCTGTGCTGCTAGGGAGTTTGTTGCGCCACTTCTTCTTCCCAGCTAAAGAGAGTTTTGGGAGACTGTCTTATGTAATTTAGACGTTCAAAAAGTGCTGACATCAGTCTAGTTTCAAATAACTTTTGATTTTGAATATTATAGACGGTTTGCGTAGTTCAATTGTGACTAATAGACATGCTGCATTGACCGGGCTTTGCCCACACTTTGGGGTTACCGTAATATTATGTCAAAATTTCAGCTGAGTACGGGTGGTCCTGTGCTGTATATCCACGAAGGCAAAGTGAAGATGTTAGCCGTAGTACAGACTGATGAGCAAGTGTTCGTGTCGTACCCGGTCGCGGCGCATTACGACTGGATCCTTCACACTATTAGTAATAAATGATGTCTTAGCTATCGTGTTTTATTGAAAATTGTTCTTTGTAAGTAAATAATTTTGCCTAAGGAGTAAGTTCAATGGATACGTGGGTTTTATGATATGGGATTTTGTAAGAGGGAGATTGATAACACCAAAATTATAATCACCATTCTTTTTTCCTTACCTACCCAATTTATTTGGGATCGACCGGCATCTAAGCGCTTGCGCTATTCAGCCCCGGATCTGCCACTTTTTGGAACCGGGGCAGAAACTTGATAGTGGCGCCCCTCTTTCCAGCGTTTGAGATAAATTAATTAGGTGTGGGCCTGTGTGGCGCTTTTTTCATACAAGTCTACGGTGAGCCAACCAGGCTTCCGTACGCTAGGCGCTTGGTGGAGCAAGTTTTTTTATTTTTATTATGATCTTGGCGCCCCTTGAAACTGCTGCCCGGGGCGGGTACCCTGGTATCCCCCCCCCCCCCCCCTAGATCCAGGGCTGGCGCTATTGATACAACAGGTTGGAAGAGGCTCGCTTCTGTTTGGATTGTCAACAATAATGTAGATTTTAGAAAAATACTTCTTTATACACTAACCGATAACGACAAATACGTCAAGAGAGACCCTATACCTTTCAATCTGCCGGCCAACTATTTTGCATTAGTGGTGACTGGGTATTTAAAACAAAATTTGGTCTGGGTCTGGCGAGTCATATTAGGGCACACACAAAAAGTGTAACCGTTATAGAAATCGCTAAGGACTATATATTTGGGGGCCGACCACAACACCAAAAATATTCGATTCTTTAAATAGATAATCGTTATTTATGATAATTGACGAACTAGTAGTCATGAAGCGAAGTTTCATTGTACAGGTACAGCGCCATTTAGCGACAGATAGCAGAAACTAGTTGTTACTCCTCTCACTGCTAGATGGTTTTGAAACGCCGTGGTACCTAATAAGATAGTGTTCTGATCTCATTCTTGTTGTTTGATGTAAGACGATGTTTTATTTATATTTTCCTTGTTGTTATGTGTATTGTTTAGCTGAACAATAATGTTGCATAATTGCCTATTATTATTAACAAACAAATGGATGTGATCTACTATTGCATAATAAAGAAAATTCTGGTACCTACACAATTTGTTATACCTATTTATTATTATCATTACCAAGTTTTCCTCGTTGAAATCCATTTAATAATTACGGAATTACCTTCCTAGATTACCTAGACTACTTACTTACTAATCAGTTAAAACTCAGCAGTCCACTGCTGGACATATCTTTCTCCAAGTGGCACCACAACACAAGGTTTCCTACAAAGACATAGGTCCTGCCAGAGGTGCGGGTTGTTCGAAAGAGATACCGCGGCCCCTGGCACACAGGCAACTGAGGGAACACGGGTGGGTTTTAGTCAGTAAAACTCTGACATGCCCTCCTGCTCCACCCAGAAGTTATTTGATGATTTCCCAACCAAGAAAAATAAAAGACATAGGTAGGCTATCCTTGTGTATAATTTCGTAGATCAGGCAGTTGAGGCAAGACTACCTACTCAGTTACAGGGTTTGAAAAAATCAAGATCGATTGAGGTACCTACTTACCTAACTGGGTGCTTATGTAGGATTGTCAGGTCTTAAAACCGAAAAGCCGGACAGACCAGTCTGTTTAGCCGAACATTTGGGTAAAAAGGCCGGACACCCTTCATTTTTTAGTCTTGGTATAACACTGCAATAAAAAAAGTACCTAAAACAAGGCTTTTTACACGCTTTATATTAGCTTCACTTGTATGTCAGTATGTCAGTATGTAACTCTCCGTGGGTAATTTGCGCGCCTGCGGCCTTCCTTGGTTCTGGTAGCCGTTTCTCAGGCTCCCTCTCTGAAATCGAACTCTGATTCCCCGTATTTATAATATTTATAAATAATTTACACGCTTTATATTAGCTCGGGTTGTATGTATGTATGTAACGGAATCTTTGAGCGCGATTTTGACCCACTTTAAACGGTCAGATTTCATTGAAACTTTGTAAACTTGTCGAGGACCGATGACAATTTACTAATTTAAAAAAAAAATGGAAAAAAAACACGTTTTGTAGTTAGCAGAACTAAAAAATAGAAAATAAATAATAGTTTAAAAAACTAAAAAACACGCTTTAAAAACCAAACTAAAAAAGGAGAAAATAATTTAATTCAATTAAAAAGCGTGGGGTGCTTGACATTAATTGATTATAAAAATACCTCAAAAAGCACCCCACGCTTTTTAATTGAATTAAATTATTTTCTCCTTTTTTAGTTTGGTTTTTAAAGCGTGTTTTTTAGTTTTTTAAACTATTATTTATTTTCATTTACCATAAAACCTCCTCAAATTCTACTGAAACAACAACAAAATTTAATGAATCAGTCTTGTTCATTACAGACAGTGCTACTACGCTCGCTTGCGCTAGCGATACAAGGTTAGACGGGTGGAGCGGAAACCAACACATGGTAAATGTATTTAAAAAATCCAAATTTAAAAAGCCGGACAGGCCGGCCGACACTATATAATTTGGCCGTACACGCAACCAAAAAGCCTGACTATGTCCGGCTTTATCCGGACGCCTGGCAACGCTATACTTAGCCGATAGATATACTTATGTGAGATGAATGAACGATATACTTATGTATAGATTGAGAATTAAGATGATCGATCAAATGTAGTTAAAATAGTGAACCAAAAGTATACCTACGCATTCTTAGCCCACGTTCCCAAGGACGTAATAAAATCGCGGGGGGATATTTTCGCGTACTGGATCTTTAAAGCAATACTTAGCGCCGAGACTTCAAAATCGAACTGTAAAACACACTGATTAAATTTTGGCCCAGTTGAGATGCACTGTTGGATTTTCAATGATCGGTGTAACACAGTGCGCGATAAAATCACGCCGCGATTTTATTACGTGTGCGTGTGTAGTAGCTGATTTAGGCTTAGGCCCGTGAGGCCCTGGCCTAGGGAGGAAAATTTAGAGGGGCGCTAAAATTTTTAAGACTAGGTACTAAAATTTAAAATCTATTGGGTAAACTGTAAGACCAAATTTTAAAGTTTATTTTCTTGCGCTCTTACAATCTAAACATAGTACCATTTCAAGGGTAGAATGTCTTTGTTAAAATGATTAATCAGGAAAATACTAAAATCCGAAATATATAACAAAAAGATTTTAAAAAGTACCTATATTTATTTTTAGCCTTAACGTTACGAAAGAAAAAGGGCGCCATGTCGTCTTGGGCCTAGGGCGCCATCAAACCTAAATCCCCTACTGTGCGTGTCCACGTCAACTTATAATCTACTGGAATACCTCAATCAACATTCAACTCAGCCTATCGCAGTCCACTGCTGGACATAGGCCTCTCCCATGTTGCCCCACAACACCTTATCTTCTGCTGTCCGTATCCAGTCTGCCCCAGCCACTTTCTTTAGGTCGTCGGTCCATCTAGCTGGGGGGCGTCCCGCGTCTTTCATGAAATACATAAAGTTAATAAATCAGAGTAATATTATGTGCATAATCTAGATAAAAATCCATGTTATGCGCATCCTTTTGTTAAGTTATTTCCTTCAAGAGGTAAGACGTCATTCGTAATTGTCCTGTGTATAAACTACACCGCACAACCGCACATAATTTACTTAAGTAAATTACATTCAAAATACTTTTATTTATTTAAACTACGAGCTGCAAGGTATGCCGCCTCCCTTGAGGTAAACGAAATACGTCAGAAGTGCTAGTATAAGGCTTCTTGCAAACAAAACAACGTGCAGTGTGTGGGGCTTCCGAACACTGGCAGTTTTTACTTTTTTTTTAAATTAGCCGACACACTGTCCCACAGCTGAGCGTCCTCCCCAAATTCTTCCAGGCATCGTTTTCCAGAGCCACCTCGATTCAATTCTTGCAATACGCGTCTAGGTCGTCTGGCCACCTGTTCTTGGGCCGACCAGCCGTTAGCTTAGTGCAATGTAAATTAATAATTGGCCTAACGAATGGGTAAACAAAGGTATCACCAATCATTACCGACTCTCTGATTTTGCTAGAATAAAATGACGGCTGTGTCTGTTACTTAACTGTCATGTTGACAAAAAAAGCTCTATCGCAGCTGTCATTTTAATCTAGCTAATTAAAAATCAGAGTTTAAATAGGTAGCACTAGCATCTACTTTATTTCGGTCCTCATCGGGGTAGGTAGTGGATAGCTTTTGACCTTAAACTTGAAACTTGACTTTAAATATAAACGCAATATGGCTTAGTGACGTCAATATAAGTCAATATTAAAGTGTCTATGAGTGCGGGTTAACTTCTTTATTCTATGGTTAACGCGTCTCTCGCCACATTTGTAAAGCTAAAAACGCTAAATAGTTAGACTTTCTCCCAGTCGCTGGTTTGTTCTGACTTTCCGTTTTTTCCAGACTTAGGAACACAAATATCTCCAACCTTCACTCATCCTGTCATCCAATTAAGTATCCTCACTGGGCCCAAACGGTGCGAGCTCTCTCCTTCTCACAGAGAGGAGCCTTATGTCCCAGCAATGGGAACAGCATAGCCAGCCGTATTGAAAGGGCGAAACTACAGGCTGACTCACGTCACCCAATGCACAACTACGTCTCTGCCCCAGAGGCTAAAGAGCCGAAAAAGTTTTATAGGGTGCGTGGGTCTAGCTAGTCCAGCCAATAGCAACGCTTCCACAGCGAGATGTAACCTGTGGCGAGAGCTGTATAAACCCCCTGATAACTTTATCGAACCATCTGAGAGCCTTCCGCCTGGGCACGCGTTTCTGTGGATGACTTGGAAATCCCTAAATAGACTTCGAACCCAAGTCGGCCGGAGCAAAGACAATCTCCACTGATGGGGGTTCACGGACGGCTCAGATCTCAAGTGCGTATGCGGCACCTCCCCACAGACAATAGTTCACCTGCCATCCTGCGGCGCATGCCCTGTTACTTGTGCATTTGACGATCTTATGACTGCGTCAGAGAGTGGAGTTGGCGCAGCCGAATTTTGGGCCAAAGATGTTTGAATTTATTTGCCATCGATACGCTAAGATGAAGAATGTGAACATTAGATATAGATAGTCTAATAGCTTCGATTAGCTTTCTTTCCTATTAGGTGAATGAACTGCACTGCAACATATTGTGAATGGATAGGTAATGTCCAATCTAATAGCCTTTCGCCAGTTCTCTGGTTTACATATGAAACCTGTTATTTATTATACAATACAAGCAATATGCAATATCAGCTAAGTATTAACATACCATCTCTTGCAAGTAAAAACTGACGTGTTTTCTGTCCTTACGCAATCTTGGAGTGGCTTCACAGATGTTGGTTCAACCTACTTGTGATTACTTTATTCTATGCAAATATTGATGTTTTCATCTTTGTGATGGAAAAGGATTGAAATAATTCGCGATTTGTAAAGAATGACTAAGCAACTACCTACTATTTCATTCATACTTAGTGTTCAGTTTTTGCATATTTTGTTACGTAATTTTATGACTTAACTTTCACGGTTCTTTTCTTTCATTACGCATAATATACATAACAGAACACAACGCTGACCTCTGTGAACTCTTGCTGTCAAACGTTCAAAAGTAACTTTCGGAGTTGTACGCAAAATACGCGTTTGGACATAGAGATGACACAAGTCAATTAAACAACTTTCGGAGTTACCTATTCGATTAACCAGTTACCAGTGAGATGGAAACCAATGTCAGCCACTTTCTAGTAGCACCTTACTCCCATCTCGCTACAGTCTCTCTCCTGCCCAACAGTTCGTTGATTCACCTTGTTTAGTGATTGATACTGATGATGGCAATTTCCGTTTGATTTTGGTCCATCGAGATCCTTACAAATTACTAGGACATACTTGATGCTGGAGGCGGCAAACTGAATTTTGTAGTGCTATTGGGATCCAGCGTAGACTGCAAAACGCTGAATTCGACCCTCAAACTCTACTACTCCGTTCCTTACGGAAAAGGGCCCACATAAACGCTCTCTTTTAATTCTGCAGGCCAGCTGCAATGTTTCTTATATTATGAAATGGGTATAAAGATGCTAGATAAGCGTTAGGTCGGTAGCCCATTGCCTTGCCTTCGCCCACTAACATAGCAATAAGCCATTTCCTTTGACATTGACACTTACAATATACATCACATTCTATAACTAAGATCCTTTGCCTCGAGGAGTGTCATTCAGTTCCACTTCCCGTTACTATTGTAAAGAGCGGGAAAGGATCGTTTGGAATTAAACGAGGAACCTGGATGATGGAGGCGTCATCAGCTCCATCCGTCATTAAGGAGAATCTAGTCGCGGACTCGAACTCATTGGAGAGCCTGGCTAAAAAGCACGTTGTCTCACCAGGCATCGTGTCCACAGCGGTAGTATCAATAATGAGCAGTTAGACGCTAGTCTACACGCACAACTTTATTCGAGTGAGATGCAAGATCATTTATAGTAAAATAGGCGCGTAAAAAATTAAGAAAAGACCTTCGGAAGATCGGGTTTTATGATACAACCACTGCATAAATTAATGACCAATAAAGTTTATTGAACTTGTTGGTTTGGTTTTGGTGATCTTACACTTCTTTTATTACTTAAACACGCCCAAAGTTAGGTTAAATTAGCAAGAAAAACTAATCTTTCTTGGCTCCTAACTTTCTACCTAATGGCTTTTTATTTTAGCATTCTGTTTCCGTACCGATAATATTAATAATGAGACAAAACCATACCATGTTTAACTTTTGATGTGCATTGTCGAACAGTGCAGTAATACACTCCCGAAGTTTGTATGTCGACTAGCAAGATGTCCGCGAAATTAAAATATTACGTTTTATGCAATTTGTAGGGCAATGTCAAGCTCTATGTGAACAAAATATGATTTGCGACTGCAACACGGTCGTATCTACATATAATATGTATTAACAGAAATAAAATCATCATTATAAACACAAATTAAGTAAGTTAATTTAATCCCATTGAATATTTTTTTCATGAAATAGTCATTCGATGGGATTATAAATGTGTTACTAGCTACCGCCCGCGGCTTCGCCCGCGTGGAGGTCGGAAATTATTCCATGGGAACGTAATACCGGGATAAAAAGTATCCTATGTGTTAATGTAGGTTGTAATCTATCTGTGTGCCAAATTTCATCCAAATCCATTCAGCCGTTTTTGCGTGATTGAGTAACAAACATCCAAACATCTTCACAAACTTTCACATTAATAGTATTAATAAATATTATATTATTATTATAGTAGGATGGTCACGAATCATAATATATTTTGTTCTACATACCTACAGCCTGACACTGACTTGAAAATTGCAAAAAACATAGTAAAATTTAACTTCGCCAGCTACCCTAGTTCCACCCTAAACCCCCGAATTATAACGTTTTGATCGCCTATAGCTAGACGATTTGTTCAAACTTTGTAACGATCAGTGTCTTATTCTCCTCGCTCATCTTCTCTCTACGATGGCTGATCTAGGTCACTTACTAACGAGCCCTAGACCTATATTGCTGCACCCACACGGAAGTTAGAACAAGCGAGTGAAACCACCACGATCAGCAGACACTGACCGCCATGTGACGTCACTGGCGAAGAAAGTGCTGATCGCTCAGCAGCGGGGCCGCTGGCGCCAGTCCACGACAGACGCGCGCGCGGGCCGCACGCTCGCGACATGGCCGAACGGAACACGCCATAACTAATAAAAGTTTAATTAAAAACACAACATGTCATTCCGGCGACTACTGAGCGCGGTCCGCTCTGCGCGAGAGGCTATCACCCGAGGAGCTCCGATGGCGGACGGACTGTTGAAATCCCTGTTATCAGTTGTTGTTATATTTTGCATCGCGGTGTCTTCACCGCCGTCGGCGTCTGCGAAACCTTTCGCATTTAGTTTTCCTGCGGGATGGTCACTGGCAGGCCTGGTGGGTACTGTGGGGGCCAGGTCCGAGGATGCGGAGCGGCGGGAGCCGGCTGCGGGGGCGAAGCCCTACACCGGGCGGCGCATCGGCAATGACACGCTGCGGATGGTGTACCACCACGACCTGACCGTGGCCGTGGTGGAGCTGGGGCTCAACAAGCTGCTGCTTAACTGCGAACTCATTGAGACACAGTGAGTACCCACATCAGCATGCTTCCTTTAGTGTTAAAATCTCCAGCACATACCTGACACGACCCTTCAAATCTTTCCAGGACGTAAATTAAGCAACAAAATATTTAGTTGAAGTTAAAATGTTAATTTTACAAAAAGGAAAACATCTTTAACAGTTGACGTCTTCCCACATTTTCAAAACAAATAGTTTTCAGGAAAAACGACTCGTACGAAAAGAAAAGTTCGCTTTCAGTGTGAGAGCGTGGACACATGCTCACTAATGAATACATAACTACCAGGCATTACAAGCCGGCGATACGTCCGCGTGTTCCACGAAACTTAATAAATACCGATCAGTTATCGATTCCGACTACCGCTGTCCACCAACAGCAGGATTTATTGAAAGTTTACATACACGCTTCAACACTGACTTACATTCATCCAGTTTTATAATCCAGCGTTTGAATCCAGTAACTCTAAATCGAAATTTGGCACATTAGCGGCTGCTTTTGCGTTTCAAATCCAGCGCTATTTAAGTTTATTATGCTGGAAAGGATTGAACGTTCAATCTCGATCCTGCGTCACTGACTGGATCATATATAGGTAACTCAACGTCCCTTCCCTGTATTCAAATGCTAGCGTGAAGTTCATTTAACATAAGGAACAAGAGCAATTTTATCGTTACTGCCTAGTTTTGGCTCAATTGTCCAATTACAGACAATTTTCAACTAAACAAATAATTTCTTTAACAAGATGGAACGCTTGTCTTTTTTACTTTAGTTTATTGTAGTTTTAGTTTCCTAGGAGTCTGTTGCTAGTCGGATAGTATCCACAGCAGTTGTGACCTTAACCTATCAAGTTAGGTTGCTGACACGCTTCTAGGGAATCCTAATCCAATGCACTTGCTCTGAAAGTTGAAACAAGTTGTTAAACCCTTCAGAGGCAATTTGATTTTGGCAATTTGATTGTTATGATAACAAAACGCTCAAATCTAAACTTGTGAGAATTAGGAATTTGTCCAATAGACACGGAGCTTTGAAAGTGAAAAATCTAACAGAGCCCATTCAATTAAACACACAATACGCACATAGGAATTCTAGGATATCTACAGCCCTAATGTGACAAAATATGAAAAGTAAAGACGTCTCTTTCGACTGACCTAATAAATAAATCTATCATGTTAATTGATACTACAATATATAGGACTGACGAGTGACGACGACGGCCCAGACAAACTTTCTTTCTTTTCGTGAAGAAAAAGATCGCACAAACGACATAATTCTATAGCTATGCTAAATTACACCTTACAAAACCGATATTCCTGTGAACCGCAAAACGTTTCCCGCCAATTAGGCTATTATTAACTTTTTATAGAAGCGCGAGCTTGCACTAGCGAGGTTTAAATGCCACTCCACTTCACGATCAAGGAACTTAGTGCAATCAGGGGGCTTAATTACCTTCGCACTGCGCACTGCGTTACCGCTGTACAGGCACTAAACGAACGTTTCATGAGGAATTGAGGATCATGCCGCATGGTTTCCATGCTTCAGTTTAATTTTGATCTTTCTTTTTACATCCGAATTTCCAGTTTTCTATATGTATATTATCATTGAGAAAGGAACTCTGTCTGTTACCATTTTTATTTTCGACCTCCACGCGGATGAAAGTGAGGGCAAAAGTAATTTACTTATACGGAGTATAAGGAGTTATCGTCCGTCGGCGGTAATGGCTGCATTGCGACTAATTATCTTGACAAAGTCACTGTACTTGGTCGTAAGAAAGAAAATATTAGGCAGGTATACATATATTTGGTTCCTAAGAATTAGATACCAATCGTTTACCTACTAGCCGATTCCAGAGTCCAGACGCACTAAAGAAGCACCCAAAGAAGCCAAAATCTAAAAATAGCCCAAAGACAATCGTCTATGGCACTTTGGGTCCGTTTAGTTTTACGTAACCAAGGTAACGGATGGCTACGGCGGCCAGTTAGCCACTTAGGTAGGTGAGTAACACGGTGCAGTCAGATGACCCTTCCTGCTGGCCCCTATGGACTATAAATCTTGATGCTAACGTACGTAACAGATAACAGCTGTGTTGACGTCTTTATTATTTCTAATACCATGTGTGAACTGCCCGATTAAGGAGGAATTTGAAGCGGCTGACCCCAAAATTCAGGAAAATTAATGTTCAGCTTGTATGGTCCCATGGAAATAAAAAAATCGAGGCCTGTAGCCCATATATTACGAGTTCGACCGTCACCCTGTAACCTTCCTGTCCAATATTTGAAACTGGTCAATACCTACTTCATGTACCTACCTACACTAGAACGCGAGATATTTCGGATAGCAATATTAACAACTCTATATAGAACAATGGGAAAGCTACCGGTTAATACTTAGTTAATGAAAAAACTTTTTATCTCCATTGACACATAGGTACTTAATCTGCGATATTCAAGGAATTAAGCCTTTGGATAACTCATCACCTGCCTAGCCTATTCCCAACTAACTGTTTGGGTCGGCTTCCAGTTCGGATGCAGCTGAATACCAGTATTTTACATGGAGCGACTATTTGAGCTCCACAACCTTGTTGCTGGGTAATACGGTATCCTTTGGTAAGACTGGCTGTCAGACTTTTATGCTTCTATTCTGACGACCCGTAACAACTGTCAAAAATCCACGTATTAACAGCAGGGACCAACGGCTTAACGTACTTTGATACACGGACCAACCTCAGCAAGTGTAGTTTAACCTGATCGAATCCGGCTGTAACTGGTTAAGTATAGCTAGATTATACAATATGATTCGCAATTTAAGTTTTAAATATCGCTCTGTTTTGGAGGTTTATTCTTATGTCGATACCTTTACACGTTATTGTAAAATTCTAACTAGTACCTATCTACCATTGCAAATCCACTGCTATTCTGCAATGATCAACGTAAGCCCTATCAATCAATATTATCCAGTCCACAGTGACACAGCCACACACAAGACGATGGTATCCGAGCACTTCCTCCGTCATCATGCGCCTGAGTCGTTTATCTTTGTCCGTCGATCACACATCCTTGCGCATGCCCATTTCATTGTGTTGATCTCGTGAATCGTTGAGACGAAGTGGTGTGATGTTTCGCATTCGCTAGATGATATAATAATATCATTTAGCGAATGCGGTACCAAAATCTTTTGGTTGGGAAATAAGCAACTTTTAAATATATTTTAAAGAATCATTCGTTGCGGTTTAGGGCGAAGATTGGGATTTGGGAATCATAATTATCTAGGGGAGGTGATTGTATGTACCTACTTAATACTTAGCCAATAAGTGTCTTTGGTACCAATAAGTGTCTTTTTCATCTTAGTGTGTCGATGGCAATCTAAATACAGTCAGCCCAGAATTTGGCTACGAACTTGGCACTTTCAGCAGCGTCCATCAGATCCTGTAGCGTGAAGACAGCAGGACACGCTGGACAAGATATTAAGTGCCCATATTTACACTCCAGGGCGGAGTCATCTGTGAATCTCCACTTGAGCAAATTTCTTTACTTCGGCCTACCGGGGTCTATTTAAAGACTTTCAGGAAAGCCCAGGCAGCTCACGTACCTACAGGTACGAGATTTTCAGCAGGTGGAACGAATGGCTTTGGTAAGGAAGCTACCATCTCGCCACAGGCTATAATATATATTTATATATTAAGTGTCTTATACAACTGTTTTGACGTCTTGAACACAGCAGTAATTTTAAAAATCAGAGAATCAATAGCGAAATCCAGTACCTACCTAGTGTTAGGCAGTGTCGAAACAATTAAGTAACTTCTGTCATTTGATTAAAAACTCCTTGAACCATTTTCGAACAATAAACAGAATCCATTAGACTCTCATTGTATATATATGTGATTATCATTAGTATTACCAAATAGTAGCGTGTAATGTAGGTAATGTGTATTTCGCCCAGGGACAGTAATTACGTATTGGTTCGATCAAAAACTGATAAAAAATGAATGGTTCACTAATGTTATTTGGTGGAACAGTGAAGCTGTTGAGTGGTTATGAAGATACATTATATTATTGAATTGGTTGGCTTTATATACTTTTTCACATCTCCCAAGCCTGAAATTCAAGTCACAGTCGTGTTCACATGCTCCAATATTGAAATATGGCGGATACGTTACAACAACAAATGAAACCGCATTTCCATCCAAAATAAAATCACAGTCATGCCGGATATATGTGTGAACTAACCGGTAGGAAACTAGTTGAAGCAGACTTTAACTACAAAACAAATTGTTGTATCAATAATCGCCCGGATTGGTATATATATCGCTTCAGAAGCTTACTAACTGAATCTGCTTCGCCAGAAAAAAGCATTTGATCAGGATATGATTCAATCTTTATTTTAGCATTAGTAGGTATCTACCTGTTGCTATAAGTATGGACACTCTTACCGTCTTTGCATGTTCTTGTTTACTGGGCTTTGAGTCTTCTGCCAGTAACAGGTCCATGCATCATCCTTCTGCCGTTGCATAATCAGCCTCTAATGTTCCCAGTGCTGGGATGGAAACTGTTTTCGAATTTTATGTTCTATTTTAGTACATGCCGGTTTCCTCACGATGTTTTCCTTCACCGTTTCGAGATGTCGTGGTGATGTAATATTTTTTTCAAAGTAAAGCACCTGTTTGCAACCACTGCTCTCTTTCTGGTCTTATGCTAATCTATTAGGGTTCGGCGCAACATAGTCCACTACAATCTCTATTAGCCGTTGACCATTGTCACAGTGTCACCCCGTTCTTCGGTATCGCTTTTTCAGTCTTACCTTCCTCATAAAGCCATTATTCACATAGATAGTTAAGTCCATAAAACGTCAAAATTTAAACATAGGTTTACTTGCAAAGTTGCGGTCTAAGATTAATGTTTAGCGCAATGCAAGCCGTGTTAGTAGGTCAGAGCATTATCCCGTCGACTCTTCGCCTTCGTTCAAAGGCCTCTTAAAGTTTATAACCGCCGTGGTAATAATAAGGTCAGTCCGTGTTTGGATTACGTTGTGAAAGTGGACTAGGCTAAAGCATTATGAGGGTGCAGGATTACTTTGTGTGATGGTACAAATTTGAAATAAGTGAGTACGTAACATCACATAAGACTGTCTCGTTGGTCTAGTGGTAGCAAGCGCTACTGCTGAGCATGAGGTCCTGGGTTCGGTTCCCAGGTCGGACAAAGTGTGATTGGGATTTTCTCTCTAGGAAATTTTTCAGTGTCATCCCAGAGTGAGCCCGGTTGATGGCAATAGGCTCGTCCCTATTACATGGGACTTAAACATTACAGGCGAAATGTGGGCGTACTATTGGTACACCTCTGTTCAACCCTTCAGGGAAAACAAGGCGTGAAGTTATTTATGTCCCACCACATATGTACTGCCTGGGTAGGCAGAGGTGTATAACCCATCAGACAAACCGTCAATTATAAATGTAAATTTAAAAAAAAATACTTTAATTTTAGTTTACTTTTTCTTTTGTTTCATTTTACTTTTATTTTTTATTTTAAGTTAGGATTAAGTGATAGATCTGTCATTAAAATACGCAACCATGAATAAATTTGTAATCAAACAAAGCATGTAAAAACTTTGCATATAGTATGTCAATTTTAACAACTACCTACAAAGTTAAAAAAGATCAAGTCCAAAATGATACATCTACCCCATCTCCCATTTCTTTTGTTATTAAATGCCACAAGTCAAATGTTAGCAACAAGTCAAATGTTAGATAACTACACCGCGACCGAGGAAACCTATTACACCGTAATACAATTCATACCATAGACTGTATGGGGGCCAGAGCAAATCAGGGGGCCGATTCTACTAATTTGCAACGTTACACGTTAAATTGTGTTTCCACAACAGTTCGATTTCGATCGCCGTTCGATAGTTACATAAAAAGTCATTCTACTGTTTTATAAGCAAAATGGAAACTAAACTTAAAACGAATTGCAACTGAACTGTAGCGGGAACACAGCGGGTAACCCGCGTTACCAACATGCCAAAATAATATGTTTTATTAATACCACAAAGAAAAAAGTTGAATCTAAAAATGTTACTAAACACGAATATGTGGCACTAAAAGTATTTTCTATAATTAAAAGACATAATGATCATAATTTTATCATTAACTTTGTCCTATAGTAAACGTCACGCTCATGTTCGATTTTGTTAGTAGAATAAGTTTTGACATTGTTTCAATCGATCGTTGGCGTAACTAAAACGTAACCGCAGCTGTGTCGCAGCTGGACCGTTGTTCATTTTAGTAGAATGCGAAAACGCTTAAAAGTGGTGATTCGGTTGCGGTTCTATTGCGTTTTTTTAACAAATTTGTTAGTAGAATCGGCCCCCTGATCATGCTAGTACGGGGGATAGAGCGAATCAGTTTCGTATAAACTAACAACCTATTATTATGTATTACAATAAATTAGACTTAGCTTAATTCACATTCTTTAGTAAAACTGTAATAGAAAAAATATTGCGCAATGTTGTTAGATTCATTTAGCAAATAAAGAAAGTTTTTTTTTTCATTCGGCAGTTTGATAAAGGAGGTTAGTTTTATGCCACTCTGGGCTGCAACACTGCCGCATACCAAACAATAGTGGGGGGGGAAGTTTTCGGAAACCGGATTAACACATGTGAGTAATATGATTGTGATTATTTTAATCACTATAAAATTATCGGTACCTGCTTGCCCCCGGTAAACGCGTGTACAGGTACCTACTTGCTAATCGTAATACCATCGTAAATCATTTTAATGGTGTGCTTACATTCCACATAGTAAAGGTTTCAAGATTTCGAAACAGAAATATTTATTTAATTTTTTAGTGCAACGTGCGACTATTTTCATGTGGTTCGACGTAGATGACGAAGGTCATCAATAAATAAAATAAAATAAAACTATAGTTATAATTTAATGCCTTCCTAGGACAACCCAGATTTTAGGTACAGTGGGCTGCATCAATTAGTTACCCCAGTTGCATTGAAATTTTAATACAACTGGGGTACCCAATTGATGCAGCTCACCGTACGAGTCCATGAAACTCATAATTACCTAATTCGATACTAATCTCTTAAGTTTTCATTTATGACTTAGTCAAAAACCTCATCATTTCAGCCGAAAGACGTCCACTGCTGGACATAGGCATCCCTCAGGCTCCTCCACTTCAACTGGTCTTGTGCTTCCCACATCCAGCGGCTTAAGGCATCATTTTTGGGGGGTATTGCCATAATCGCCACGCTTGGCAGGCGGTTTGGCGATCGCAGTATTGTTGTAAAAATGCATAGAGAACGCTGCTGCCCATTCTTTGGTAAGTCCCTTAGTCGCCTTCTACGACACCCACGGGAAGAAATGGGATGGTGCTATTCTTTTTACGTCCGGCACCACACGGCAATTTCCTATCAAAGTTGATTTGTCAAAATGAAACAAGCGGGTCCCAAACTAGCTACAGCCTGGGTGACTCATACACTACACAGAGTTCTGCTAGCGCAAGATTATAATTTATAGTTTTAATTAACACACACATGTGAGTACAACAAAAAAAACTAATTACTAATTTAAAGGTAATCAATGATTTAATAAGTATTAATACTTAATGCTTAACGACCTTTCCATCCTTCACCTCCAAATTAGATTTGTCGTTACACAACACCCATATCCTTCTTGTTGCAATACGACCTCGATTAAGACAATATGTCACCATGATCATGTGTCACAGAAGATTTACATCATACTATACTAATTTGTGGTCGTCTTTACCAAGTAAATAAATTGAAAAATATTATATAGTTTATTTTTCACCATTACAAGTTTACAATTTTAACAATAGGACAACATGACAAGTATTTAAACTTTTTTGTGGTGATCATAATAAGGTGCACAGAGTATTGACCCTAACCCCTGAACTAGCCCCTGAATTACCTTCGTTATTTAAGACGTCTTCTTTGTTATTATTTGAAAACATTCAAGCTTCTAATCCCAGCGGTTTAGGCTGTGCAATGTCTTTCAGGGAATTAGTGAATAAATTTAAGATTCATATTCAGTAGAGATGGCAGCACCAAGCTGCTTGCAGAAACAAATTTCGTTAAAAACAATCGCATGGTACACGCAACAAAATGCAACCACTATGTCAGGTCATTACAACAGAGCGGCGTAGTACACCTGTGCTAGTAACTCAGCTCTTTTGTCCCACTGAATTGCTGCTACTAATCTGAAGCCGTGAATACGTTGAATGGATAATGAGGGAGACTCCGGACATTATTCATGCTGGTGGAAGCTTTTGAAGCCGTGTTTCTAGCCACGCCGTCTGTGTTGTAAAAGGTGGCATTGCTTTTTAGAAAAGGGACTGAGTAGTTCGATTTTGGGTTGTGCCAGGGCTAGCAAGGTCATCAACAACTTGGTATCCTGGCATTGATTCTGTTTGTATTGCTAATAAGTCATACGGGCTTGTGTCCGCAACTCCACGTCAAAGCGCGTATTTTGCGTAAGGGTGGGAGAATCGGATAATCGATCCACTCTAGCTTTTCGTGAATGGCCAGCAACGCCTTGGTGTTGCTGACAATCTCACGTAGGGTACCTGGGTTACCGAAGTATTTAGCCCTGTATCTGTATGGGGCGACCACAGGGCAGTTTAGCAGCACATGAGCTGCTGTCTCGTCGTCCTTCATGCAGGCCCTGCACAGTAAACTGTCTGTTACTCCTATGACAAAGAGGTGTTTATTCAATGACCCGTGGCCAGTTACAGGTACTGTGACTTTACCCAGCTGTTAATTGTTTTGTTAGACGGAGAATCTGTTTAGAGAGGCGGGTATCGCATTGTAGGAAGTGCTCCCTTAACCTGCCTACACTCACCTTGGTCCAACCATAGTTTGTGATGTTTGTATTGGTAATGCTTAGCCAAAGTTCTTCACCAGTAAAGTTCAGAGAGTACAACAGGGATCTTTTTTGGATGACTTGAACTTTTTGTTACCAAGACATTAAATAACAAATCATACACAAACCAACTTCAATTAATGTTAAGTGTTGTTTTACTAAAATTAATGACTGTCCCCCTTATTTAAAAACGGTGCTTAAAGTTAAACAATGATTAGCGACTGATTAACCATACATTTTTGACGTTTAAACTTCCGTTAACTTTAATCATCGTTTATAAATACTCCCCTTTTCAATGTCAACAACATTTTAACTTTGACATTGTGAAGAGATAATTGTGTAGACAACACAAGAGTTCGATAAACCAAAACAAAAATTGTAATAGAACAGTATTGGATACTTGCTTTACAAGTAATCTTCAATTTCTCTTTCTGATAATTGTTTTCTGAAAGAAAAAGAAAAAAGTTTGGTCTTGGAAGAAAATAAGGGTTATTCTCTTCCAAGAGCGTGCTAAAATCCTTGAAAATTTAAAAGCCTAGTATAGAAACTACAAATTTTATTTTTGGTATTCTACGCAGCGACTTCGTTGAATTATTCAGAATTATTATTTGACCCTGATAGTCTCAAGTTTCATGATCAGTTCCAATCATCATTATCATTAAAATAACGAATACAAAATCGACCTTCTGAAGGAATAGTGAATATATATTATCTAACCATACATCACGAATGAAGATAATTTAACTGTATTAACATAGTCAGCATCAAATTCGCCACCATATTGTCCATTCGGATAGTTTCACAATTGATACAGAAATCTAACGATGATGAGCTAGAGCACAAGGTTATGTGGCAAACAAACTATTGATGTGGGTACTATTACTGGCAGTATACCAAATGGACTGCCAATATTGCTAAGTAATGCCCTTTTGTGTTGCAGATTTAGGATGTTAGATAACGATTCTATGTTGATATGAAATTGAGAAACATTTATCTTGAGAAAAGTTTTGAGTATCAACGTCGATGGCTATAAGAGTAGGGAGAGACCAAAGAAACAATGGATGGACTGTGTGAATGATGATATGGTTGAAATAGCTGACTTCGGAGATGACGACTAATACAGAAGTGTGGGAGAAAATGGGTTACGTAATATTATTATACCAAAATAGGTAACAAGAATGAAATTGAAGCAATACAGACAAATTAATTTTATGATAGATACATGGTGCTCACATATTTACAAACATTGTAAAAGTAAGTATACGATTTTCTTAGAATATTAACAAGTAATAAGTCAGTGTGTGAGTTAAAGTAGTCACTGAGTGTAAATCAATGTCATAAATACAATTATTATACAATTTAATTAGCAACCAGTTTGATTTTGTCTAGAGTCTAGATTGTTCTATGGAGCAGGACCAGCCTGTTTCCAAGCAAAGTAATTATTAGTAAGACTGGCAGTCATGTTTATTCTAACTACTAACTATTTTTAAGATAACTACGGTTGATTCACATTATATGTTCATAACGCATATTGGTCGACTCAACTACTGTTTAACTTACTTATTGTTGGTTAAACTAAAATTTATCGCACTAACGAACAATTAATCGAATGATTTTTTTAAGATATTTGATATTTAAACTGTGTATGAAATACCTAATGGACGACTCGCCTACAATAACAAGGCAATGGTGAAAACATTTCTGCGAGCAACTTGGAAGTAGCGCTCGCCCCGGCCGCTACCGCGGCACCGCTCGCTACACTCGCTCGGCTCGCGCGCGGTTGGTCACAGTTTTAACCTAACCTAAACCTATTTCACCCAGTTCAAAATGACGAATCATACAATCTGCCGCGGAAATGTTATTACCATTGTCTAATAATCCGTGTTTTCGCAGTATCTCTAGGGTTTTCGCGAAAATTCGAATCTATCGTTTCCAAAATGACGTTAAACATGTATAAATTCAAAATCATCCGACGTTACCCGAGCATCGCCGAACTAACCTCGTTTCGCAGTCGGAGCGCATGCGTCGGCCTTTCAAAAGACTATGAACTCACAAGGACATACAAACGTGAATTATTTAGCGGACGCTAGTCGCCCTTTTAAAGACTGAAACACACTTTCTACGTTCAATTAGTGAAAGAAGACGTGACTGAATTGTTAAAGGGTTCAGAAGAAAGCTGGGCTAGTGTAACAGACGGTTTATATTTGTAGTTATCTTTTTTTTGGGTTTTGTCATCCACTTTCTTTTAGACCTTGAAGCAAGCGTTTACATTATACATAATCAGCATACAATATTTCCACTGTTGGATCACAGGCCTCCTCTCAGTGAGACGGAGTGAGCCGTAATCCACCACGCGGGCCCAATGTGGGTTGATAGATGTCACATGACTGAATTTTTGGTTCTAGCCGTTTTGAGAGCAATGGTGATGAAATTATTGACACAAAGTAGGGCGCCTGCCTGGGTTTAAACCCACGACCTACAACGCCTAAGTTGAGGCCATTACTACTATGCCACCACTACTCTGTACATTACTCAGGGCACTGAAACTTTAATAAAACATAGCATAACATTACTATACATCGAAGGAATATCTAGTACTGACACCAAAAATTCACTGGAAGTTTTATAATACACCTCCTCCTCGACCTAAATGGGGACAACAAATTCCGAACGTACACATCTACTGAGAGTATCCTATGAGTATGTCGATGGAGAAAAACCATATAACTACCAAAGCATATTATTATGATAGACTGGACTTACGTAGAATTACGTCTAAGCACTTTCTCTACCCTTGACCACTTTGACTCAACGTTCAGACACTGACACTGATTACAACATTAGTTTAGTCAGTCAGAGAATTAATATTACGACTTTACAGATTATTATATTTTATTTATTCATAATTATACCGTTTAAACGTCGAATTATACAATATTTTAATAGAAATAAATAAATTGGTAAATCAATTAAGTAATTAATTCAAAAGACATCAACGCGTTTCTTAAGTTAGGTGTGTGATTATGTGGACGAAGTCTCAAAGTTGCCGAATTCCGAAATCGATGCCTTTGGGTAATAGATAATGTTGCGCAATCTTAAGAGGTCAATGACAGACTATTGTTTTGGTTCTCAGTGCTATTGTTGTCTGTGAGTGTAATATTTTTCTGAAATGCAATTACTTCTGAATTTCACAATCATCGATTGGAATACATAATTTAAAAAAATCACAAGAGCTACTCTTAGTAAATGGATTGATACATACACATGAAATCACAACCATATTACTCGAAGGGATATTCAAAGGAGTGCCATGTAGTTTTGAGTACTTTGTGTATGGCCTACGTAAATGTTCTGCAGATCTGGTAGCGCCTTGTGACAGGTCGTTCAGCTCCCCAAAATAGGATTTAGCCACACGATGACTGATCCATACATGCCGTCTGTTAAGACAGGTCAGCTCAAAGCAGCAATGGCTATTTCTCCAAAAGGCCCATCCAGACATTGTTAGACTCACAAAAATTCTAATTAATTTATTTATTTTATTACTAAATGGGCCCGCTCTTGACCTCGATCATGCCTGATGGAAAGCGATTTATGAGGTCTATGATGGATCGAGCGTGCCCAGAAAATGTCTGTTCAAGGCACTGGTACTCCCACGCATCGACGAAACACAGCAAGCTGCTTGAAGCGATGTTTATAAATGAGAGGGATAATATTTGAAATATAAAAGAGATCATGACCTCTGCGTTTGTTTCGGCATTACTTCTCAGGGATCAGTCAGCAAGGAAATGCAGTTGCTATCTAAAAAAGATTTAATTACTTATTTCATGCGAATATGGAGCCAGATTGTCGCTATAAACCGACCGCCAATCAAGACACTCACCAGTTACTAAAGGATCCTTACACAAAAGTTAAATAACACTAGTTGACTTGTGCATCGAGCTCACGAGAAACATATCAATTACGTCATCAGTCACTACTGAAGGGATAATCTGTTTAAATAACTATTTTACCTAGGTCCGAAATGATAGGGTGCAAGCCACGTCATTTATCATAGACCCCCCAAGGGCAAACCACGTAGTGACGACCCTGACATTTAAGCCTTTATTAAATTTTAAAGCAGTTTTCCATTGACGCCATTACCGGGAATCAATCGATAGTTAATATGGAACCGGCATTAGACTTCGTTGCGTGTTCCATGATATTAGAGAGCTATTTGATAGCGTTTTCGATTATTATTTAGATTGTTTTTTTTTTTCAGAGGTTCGATCGGTTAAGGGTAGATGACGGTCTTGCCATAATTGCGGATCGATCGATATAATCAGCTTTGGTTTTGTCAATAGATTAAGGGTTGATCAGATCGATAGTCCTTCAGTAAGTAACGTAACATCACGCCTAGTTTCCCGAAAGTGTTGAGCAGAGGTGACCTATAGTATACCCACATTTCGCCAGACTTTATGTTTTAAGTCTCATGTAATAGGGGGTGAGATTTTTGCCATCAACTTGAGAAAAATGTTCAGTAGTAGCACTTGCAACCACTAGACCAACGAGGGCAGTCATCAGTCAGTTAGTCGATAATATCAAAAGTTGCAACCGTTGAATGGGACGCTTCTATTAGGTACTTAGATTCTAAAAACCAAACAATTACATGCATACGCATTTCAACATGTTACATGTACAACTGAAGGCATATATCATTGAAATCTTATTAGCAAACGCATGACAAAATGTCTAAGGCCAACAAAAACACGCAAGCTTTCATCCGATATTTCGGAGGCATCCCGGCTATTTCGGCAAGACAACAGTTCTGATTTATATGCCGTTGCTAAGGGATTGATTTTCAATCTTACTTTTTTTGCACATTCACTTACCTTCTACAGCTACGGTTAGACGGAAACGCTGTCATAAAAATGATCGCGTCGGGGTTTGACCTTCATAATCACAATCAGCTTATAAGGTTCTCACTGCTGTGACTCAGGCCTCAGGCCTCCATTCTTCAAGGGAGTGGGCTGTAATCTACCACGGTACAAGCCATATCTATACGGTAAAAGGGTCTGGACGTGTGCTCTTCCAAGCATTCTAAATAAATTACCTAAGGAAATAGCAAAAAAATTGGAAAACAAAAAACCTCGACAAATGAAAAACTACTTTACCGTTGAAAAGTTTAGAATGCGGGAGGTGCCTACGTATGGGTCCACCAGACAAAGACCAGTGAGCAATCTTGCCTCTAAAAGATTGAGCGTTATTCTTTATGTAAAAACTTTATGAATGCATGTGGAAATAAATAGTTTGTTTTTTTTTTTTACCACGAAGCCCATAAATTACGGGCTGGTAGATATCACGTGTCTTCGAATTTTTGGTTCTAGGACATGCCGCCGGTTTCCTCACTATGTTTTCCTTCACTGTTTCGACAGCAGTGGTGAAATTATTTACAAAAATTAAAGCCTTCCTATTAGAGCAGTAGTGGCCAAGTGGTAACGGCCGCGACCTGCGAGTTAAGGTCGTAGGTTCGAACCCAGACAGGCGCTTTACTTTTTCAAAATTATTTCATCACCACAGCTCTCAAAACGGTGAAGGAAAACATCGTAAAGAAACCGGCATGTCTTAGAACCAAAAAATCGTAACATGCGACATCCACCAACCCGCACTGGGCCCGCGTGGTGGATTACGCCCCATTCCCTCTCCCCGAGACCTGTGTCCCAGCGGTGGGAACATTATAGGCTGATGATGAAAGCCTTCCTGGGTCCTGCCTGGTCGAACCCACGACCTACAACTCATAAGTTGGGTACGATACCATGGTGACCACTGCACCACTGTGTTTGACCTTACGATGTCAAAAACCCTCGCTTGGGAAAAACACCAACTCACTTTCAGAAATAACATTTAAGTGACGTCATTCGACGGCAAATTGCGACCGCTATGTGGCGGTCACCGCAGTCTTATGAAACCGCAGCTTTAGGATCATATTTATGCCCTTCTATTTTCAGGGTTGTGCGTCATTCACTATCAAATATATGTTTAAAAACTATCTTAGTTAGGTACTCTTAATAAATCACGTAAGGAGACACATGTAAATGATGTGTAACTTGTTTGCGTGTACGAGACAGGAATAATAAGTTCACATATATCAACAAACGTTACCTAATACCGTTGCAAATGAGATGGCTCGGCCGTGAATGTAGGCCTAGGAGTTACGAAATTGACTTGTTTATTGACTAGTAATCGGGTATTCTGTAAGACAGTTTTCCCACTGCGTAGGAACTTAAGAATGTAGCTTAATATCAACCAATGGTAGTCTAGTCCCCTGCAGAGAGTTACTTATATTGCACTTCCTTCCCTTTATTCAATCTTCCTTCTTTTTCTATCGTGTTGATGACACTGGTAATGCTGGTAGTGTTGCCAGCAACATCTTCGTCTTTGCTTATAAAGACAAACATTTTGTCTTTGGGATGGTGAGATATCCAAGTTTAGAAAGCTGATTATGACGATGGCTAATCTAATAATAGTCTACTTTTAGACAGAGTACTAGATTCATCAAAAAGTCGTGGAGTTTTGTTTAGAATCATTCCGATCAAGCTCATCCCTTGCTGCTCTCTTCCTACGACGCCCTAAGCCAAGGTCTGCTCCTCACACGGGGTGCCTTTAGCGTGTAGTCGCTTAGTTTTAAGTTTTTAGGCCCTGGCTGGAGACCTTCATTTATTGAGGCAGCCACAGGCAAGTCCAGTAAAGCATCCGAGAACCTCCCAGGGACAACCTAGGAGTTAGTCGAGATGCGAGATACCACTCCCAAAAAAAAAGTTTTGTTTAGTTCTCTGCTAACTGGAAACATTACAACACATGTGTCGGAATTTACGAGATAGTTTGTTAAACCAGGCAACTTATCTCGAGCATTCTTGAAGGCCAGACTGTATAGTAATTTTAAGGTGGGCTTATACAACATTTTGGCCAATCTACAGCATATGGTAAGCTCCTAAAATATGGATAGTAAGAGCCAAATTTCTTCAACCTACTCAACAGCTGTCTCAGTTTAGTTCATTTCGTATTCGACAGCCATTTGTATTTATTTAGGGTTTATTCAAACTAACAATTATAAATGCGGAAGTAACTCTGTATGTTGGCTTTTCACGTCTAAAGCAATGAACGGATTTCGATATAAATTAGCAAGAAGATAGATGACATTCTAGGGAAGGACATAAACTAGTTCTTGACCCGATTGCATGATCCCGTAGGATAGTTTCCGGTATCTACGTGGTCGAAGCAGCTGGCTGAAGCTAAGTAGTAATTTTACCAAAATCATCAATTAATTCCTCCAAAATCATCTGATAACTAGAGATGTCTCATGTGCTTTCTAAGACTAAAAACATAATGACCTTGCAGGTGGCAAATAGACCATATTTTCTCCCAACTTTTCCATAGTTACTTTCCAAGATATTAGCACGATACAATAACACGTCTTAGACAACATAATGTTATCTCTTCAGTATTACACTCATTGTACGTGTAGTTCTCGAACATTAACAATGGGATAGAGCCCACGTTGAGATTGACGTAGTCTCGTATAATTTGATAATGATTTGGAACAATAAGCAGCCGCCGAGATTGCGTTGCGTGAGCGCAGCTTATGCGATGATCACGGAGATTTAGATGGCTAATTATTATCATTAGAGGCTGTTTTGATTTCAGTAACAAAAAGCCAAAAGTACCTACTGTGATTTTTATTTAATTTCGATGGAGTTGAGTAAAAAAGTAGCTTGTGTAATTTATTTCATCACCACTGCTCTCAAAACGGTGAAGGAAAATATCGCGAAGAAACCGGTACGTCCTAGAACTGATAAATTCGAAGACATGTGACTTTCACCAACCCGCACCTGGCCCGCGTGGTGGATTACGGCCCACCCCACTTCCTCTCGCAGAAAGAAGGCCCGTGTCACAGTACTGGAAACAATTTATGGGCTGATAGTGCTAAGTAGGAAAATAACAAAGAGTTCGAAGACAAAATTAGCTGGATTTAGGGCTATCAGTTGTTTGTTTGCAAATACCAATCTAACTTTTGGGTAGGTATACCACCGAATTCTTTCACTTGCCTTGGTACCTACATGCGAACTTCTCTCTTTTAGGACCCTTCCGGCAATTTTCCCTTCCAAACGAATTTACACAATGAATAGCCAGTTCGTTGACATCTATTATGATACTCTACGCCCATCATCCATCCATTAAACTATTACACTTCCATTTACCATTAGGTTTTTTTCCATAAACGATACGTTTGTTGGCTTTGAAGTATTTAAACTTGCCCACGGGTTTCCCTTGAATACGATTGATCTAAACTTTTGAAGTTACAAAGCGGCTTTTTCATACAAACGAAGTATTTACCATTCGTAGTTCTAGGTACTGTTTTAAAACTTAGGTACATAGGTATAATAATAACTTTGATGCAGATTCTACCGCCATTTCTATTTTGAGTGGCCAAAGTAAAGAACAACCAATCTACCAAGCCTTTTCTCAACTAAGTTAGGGTTGGTTTCCAGTCTACCCCGGTGCTACTGCATACCAGAATTTTACATGCGAGCCTATCTGACCTCCTTAACCCAGTTACTGAGTAACACGATACCCTTTGGTAAGACTAGTTGTCAGAATTTTGGGCTTCTGAAGACCCGGGCCGTCACGACCGTCAGAGATCCAGGAATGACACCTGGGAAGTACTTTCCGAGGCACGGGGGCGTCTCGATATGTGGTCACCTATCCATGGACGGACCTCAGAAGCTCAGCAAGCGTAGTTTGACCTTCGATTGACCCATACGGCTGTTTTTATTTAGCCACAAGCCAAAGTAAAGAGCATCAGCCAATATTTGTAAAAAAGAATCGTCATTAAAGTTACGTTAAGTCGTGAACTCGTTCGAAGAGTTTTTGCATACAAGTTTGGTCCATAACTTTGCTTTCGCTTTCACTGTTTATATCCGTTTCATCATACACCGTAGGTATATGATTTACATAATAATAAGTAGGTGCTTAGACTGGATTGTAATTATTTGCTTTCTAGATTAACATGTGCATTTTTATTTAAATCTGAAAAATATAAAACAAATGAGTCATCAACATTGATGAATAAAGTTATCGTTTCACTTACTTTGGAACTAGCTTTTGCCTGCAGCTTCTTCCACGTGTATGTCAGAAGTTATCCCACGAGAACGTACTACTTATCCTATTTTAACACATATATACATATATAGGTTATAAACTATCTGTGTGCCAAAGCAGTAATGCTCGCAAAGAGGGAAGCGGCGCACGTGAGGGAGAGGCAGTATATGTGCCCTCACGGCCCTAGCCTCCGCAGGAGACGCCCTGGGCGTCGGGAATCCCAGGCTAATTCCCGGCCACCGTAGGCGGGGGCTTGCGGACGGCGAGTAATGGGTAGCTCGCAGTCCGGTAAGGACCAAGCCCGTGTCGATGGCGCGTTGTGTTCCACGCGCGCCTCAAAGAGATGTCAGCACGAACTGATGGGGCCCGCAAGGGCCGATGCCTGCCAAGGGTGCGAGTTGTTCAAAAGAGATACCGTGGCCCCTGGCACACAGGCAACTGAGGGAGGGAACACGGGTGGGGTTTAGTCAGTAAAAGTCTGACATGCCCTCCTGCTCCAGCCAGAACGGGAGAAGTTATTTGATGATTTCCCACCCTCAAAAAAAAAACCCTCGAAATCCTGCAAATCTGAGCTTATATCAGATAATCACAATTTGTTTAAAAAATGGTTGAGGTAACTACTTACCTCAACCAAAACATCAACCACTAGTCTCCCAATTCATTCAAACCCAAGATGTACCGAAAAAAGAAGCCGGACCATCAACGAAAGCAATCAAGTGGTGTCCGTATGAATTGAGGAGCCATGTCTCAGATTTAAACGAGGGTACTACCAATATTTAGTAGTAAATTAGCCAAATTTGTAGCCCCGATCCTGGAATTTGTAGTAAAACCCATCAAAAGTTAGAGGACGTTGAAGGTGGCTCCTCAATTCAGGCATCTGGATTGAGGAGCCACCTCAGAACTCGAAAACTAGCCAATGGATATTTCTGAAACTTTGGTAGGAATTAGTAGTGTTTACGCTTAATTTGTACACAAAAAATGGGTTTTGTACGGCTGAATTTGAGGCAGCTACAATGCTTTGATTTATCTGAAAAATCCATAAATTTCCCCGTGCTGTATCTCAGAAACTAATGAAGCAATTAAAACAGATTTTTAGTATTATTTAGTAGTAAGTTTGTTTTAATTTGTAGTATAAAAATAAATCGCAAAGGATTCATAGCTTCGGAAATACAACACATTTTATGTGGCTCCTCAATCCTGACGGTCTATAAAAAACAAATGCACGTAGCTACTAAAGTAGTTGATCAACTCGAAGTTTGATTACGCCAATATTTAGTAGAAATTTCTACTAAATATTGGCGTAATCAAAATTCCTCTACATTCAGTATTTCAAAAGATATTAATAATTTTAACATTCCTTAAGAATTTTCTGTGTAGAGTGACCATAAATAATTCAAACTGTGTTCATAAACAGAACTTTATTTACACATGATTCATTCTTCACCAAATCAGTACTTAAATAAAGAAACACAACATATTAAACACAAAGAATGAAAAAGAAAAACAAACTAAAAATCTACTAGATCAAATTACCTGTTTTAAAATTTATAATCTCTAAATATTATCTCTATATTCCCTTATTCTATCATTAATTATGAGCCTTCTCTAATCTTTATTTTAAAATATATTTTCTAAACAAAGTCGCTTATTTTGACTGTCGGAGCGACCGCGCTGTCCTTCTAAATTTAAAGTTCACAGGTTTTTGGAAGGGTATTAAAATCGATCAGATAAGATTCCTATAAATCAAAAAACGGAACTGTGTATAACTTTTTTTTTTTTTCAAAAAGCAACTGCTCTCAGGTTGGACGGAGGGAATACGGTTTAAGTCTATCTACGTTTAAGTATTAATTTTAATGAATAAAAAATGTTTTTTTATTATTTTTTATTTTAAGTTTCCTTCAACGTTTTGAGACCAGTGGTGATTAAATAACTCACAAAAAGTAAAGCGCCTGTCTGGGTTTGAACCTACGACCAACTCGTAAGTCGCGGCCGTTACTACTGGGCCACCACTTTCCACGCGTCTGTATGCGTTTACGTTAAATGTAAACGTATTATATATAAAACAACCTCGCGGAATAAATTCTACAAATTATGGTGAAAACCGCATCAAAATCCGTTATGTATTTTAGAAGGACAGCGCGGTCGCTCCGACAGTCAAAATAAGCGACTTTGTTTAGAAAATATCTATATTTTAAAATAAAGATTAGAGAAGGCTAATAATTAATGATAGAATAAGGGAATATAGAGATAATA
This sequence comes from Antitype chi, assembly GCA_947359405.1. Taxonomy (NCBI): domain Eukaryota; kingdom Metazoa; phylum Arthropoda; class Insecta; order Lepidoptera; family Noctuidae; genus Antitype; species Antitype chi. Next base: position 3,108,365 of record OX375822.1, read on the forward strand.
TTTAGAGATTATAAATTTTAAAACTGGTAATTTGATCTAGTAGACTTTTAGTTTGTTTTTCTTTTTCATTCTTTGTGTTTAATATATTGTGTTTCTTTATTTAAGTACTGATTTGGTGAAGAATGAATCATGTGTAAATAAAGTTCTGTTTATGAACACAGTTTGAATTATTTATGGTCACCCTACACAGAAAATTCTTAAGGAATGTTAAAATTATTAATATCTTTTGAAATACTGAATGTAGAGGAATTTTGATTACGCCAATATTTAGTAGAAATTTCTACTAAATATTGGCGTAATCAAACTTCGAGTTGATCAACTACTTTAGTAGCTACGTGCATTTGTCTTTTATAGACCGTCAGGATTGAGGAGCCACATAAAATGTGTTGTATTTCCGAAGCTATGAATCCTTTGCGATTTATTTTTATACTACAAATTAAAACAAACTTACTACTAAATAATACTAAAAATCTGTTTTAATTGCTTCATTAGTTACTGAGATACAGCACGGGGAAATTTATGGATTTTTCAGAAAAATCAAAGCATTGTAGCTGCCTCAAATTCAGCCGTACAAAACCCATTTTTTGTGTACAAATTAAGCGTAAACACTACTAATTCCTACCAAAGTTTCAGAAATATCCATTGGCTAGTTTTCGAGTTCTGAGGTGGCTCCTCAATCCAGATGCCTGAATTGAGGAGCCACCTTCAACGTCCTCTAACTTTTGATGGGTTTTACTACAAATTCCAGGATCGGGGCTACAAATTTGGCTAATTTACTACTAAATATTGGTAGTACCCTCGTTTAAATCTGAGACATGGCTCCTCAATTCATACGGACACATCAAGTGGAGGTATATTGTGAGGTGTAGGTTGACGCGTCAGTGAGCAGTTGAGCACAATGCACAATAGACGATACGCTTTTATATGAGACAGGACCGGCTTGTGTGCACGTTACTACGCAATTGTGTATCACGCCGTTTATGAAGGCAGGTAGGCAGCACGCCGCCGATAAGGTGAGGTTTTGGACGAACACGACTCTCTGTCATGTGAGGAGTCCCTGACCAACCTTGGGGACAGCGTTAAAGATTGTACAGAGAAGAGAGAAATAGAAGTTTAGCACATTTTGCCCTCGATCGACCTTATTTCCTTATAGCCTTTCAAGTACTAGGGTTTTTTTATGTCGGTTATAAAAAAATAAACTGTTATTTCATACATTTTAACAGCGTAAGTAGTGCACTTTTCTATTCATTAAACAGAAGTATTTTTTTTTATAACAGTCAACTTCGCATTATATTTGGAAGATATATAAAACGAAGTTAAAAATAATCGTTAACTAGTGGCAGAAATTGATTTTATATGTAGTTGCGTCAGTGTATCATTAGAGGTTGTAATAATTATTATTTAGAGATTGCCGTACTTAATTAATTGTTATCGGATTTATGGAAAGCTAAAGGACGTTAATGTGTCCGTTAACATTTTTAAAGTTAACTTAAACGTGAGTCCGTTACCGAAAATGTTAACTTCGTTAATTAGCAGATTAACGGTATTGTTGCCAAGTTTTGGTGAACTGATAGGTAGATCCTATCAGTTAAACAAAACTTAACAAACGACGATCGTATGTCAGATTTTGTGGTTTCATAACTTAGCAACTGTATTCGTTTAATGATGTATTAATAACCATATTCAATCTACTGATTGACCATGGATATCTACCAATCTACATGTTTGCCAGCCCGTAATAAAAAGATTAACTTGTCATGCAAGATGGTATCTTGACTGACTGTCCAGGGTGCGCCGGACATGCCTTAAACCCCTGCGTCACTATACTCTACAAGACTACCTCAGTAGCAACTACGCTACGTCACTGATGCAGGTGTTACTTCGACGTGCATTGACTATGAAATAGGAGTCGGTTGCATGTTGCTACTGACTTTAAATGGTTGTCACCTCATGTAGTAAGTGTTGGACAGGAATGTGGCGTGATTTCAGCTATTATGTTTATCTGTATCGTTCTTATACTACAAGGAAACATGTCTCATCTTCTCTAATTAATCCGAAGCATTATAAAATTGCGATTAAATCATCTGAATCTGAATATCAGGTTCATAACTTATTAACAGTTTAAAGCAAACGTGGAAAACATGTCTACCATCCATTATCATTCAAAGAATGAGCAGCATGCTTAAACAACCGAATTTAATATCATAAAGTACGATGTTGTGTAGTGAATGGCGTAGGTCCGGCACGCGGTAGGCGACAGCACTCGTTCTAAGTGAAACCAAACACCGCACAAGTGGAAACGTCAATATATCGGATTATCTTTTGTTTTCCAACATTGAAGTAGGGCAAACAGTCAAACATACATATTATACTGCTCGCGTTCCTTCCTGTGTCACCGTCAGCATCGGTACTAAACTGGTTTTTCTCTTGAAAACTTAGTTTTACTCTCACAGTAGCAAGTTCCAGTCTGGGTAAATTCCCAAGTAAACGCTGTGACAAAAAGCTAGCAGTTAGGATTTTTTTTTTAATTCGATCACGCCTGATGGAAAGCGATTGATTCCTAGAGCTCTATCTTTTTGAATCATATGATTATTATCCAGATAGGTATATATAACCAACACACAGGAATAGTATCAAAGTTTCCTAAAATTCGCTCCAGTGCTTCGCTACCCGCCCATTTATAAGTGGATTGATTGACATTCTTTACCCCGCGCACTAGCAGCAGAGTATAAATCATTTACACTGTGAAGGGTTCGCTGGAACTCGCTGCTGTGTTGTGTGATGGCTCACATCTAGCTCTTAACCGATTGCAATTTGAAAAGTTTTCTCTTGTTTGGCTGTCCTTTTTTCTGTGTTCGCCTCCTACGTGAGTCCTAGTTTCAGTTCAGAGACAAAATTCTGCTTAGCTTGTCGATAACAATATATACTTAGACAATCCTAGTTTTAGTATATGCGAAACCCGAAACACGTGTATTTTTATGTAAAGAATCTATGTACAAAATTTCAAAACTGTATCATAAAAAATCACAAAGTTATAAGCTTGTTATGTTACCTAGTTGTCAACACAAATATGGTTACCAGGCGGCGCCGCCGCGACCCCCGCGCGTACTTAACCGTACGGCGATTGGGCACGCCACGATAGCGGCGGTAAGTCCCCTCTTTGAGGAGTGGCTTGAGAGGCGGCATGGCGTCCTCACCTTCCGCCTGACGCAGGTCCTCACCGGACACGGTTGTTTCGGGAGGTTCCTGTTTCGTATAAGGCGGGAGGAAACGCCCGGGTGCTTCCATTGCGAAGATCGCCCTGAGGACACGGTGGAGCATACGGTGGCGGTCTGCCCGGCTTGGGCGGAGCACCGCCGTGTCCTCGTGGAGGCGATCGGCGGCGGCGATCTCTCGCGTCCGGCCCTGGTGCAGGCCATGGTACGGAGCGAGAGTGAATGGTTAGCCGTCACCTCCTTCTGCGAAGCAGTAATGCTCGCAAAGAGGGAGGCGGCGCACGTGAGGGAGAGGCAGTATATGCGCCCTCACGGCCGTAGTCGCCGCGGGAGAAGCCCTGGGCGTCGGGAATCCCAGGCTGATTCCCGGCCACCGTAGGCGCGGGCTTGCGGACGGCGAGTAATGGGTAGCTCGCTGTCCGGTAAGGACCAAGCCCGGGTCGACGGCGCGTTGTGTTCCACGCGCGCCTCAAAGAGTTGTCAGCACCAATAGGTGGGGTTCGCAAGGACCGATGCCTGCCAGGGGTGCGGGTTGTTCGAAAGAGATACCGCGGCCCCTGGCACACAGGCAACTGAGGGAACACGGGTGGGTTTTAGTCAGTAAAAGTCTGACACGCCCTCCCGCTCCACCCAGAGCGGGAGAAGTTATTAGATGATTTCCCACCCAAAAAAAAAAAAAAAACCGTACGGCGATTGTATTGTAATTAATTGGTGATAATATTTTCTATCACACTTGCAAAACTGTAAAATATTTAACAGGGTGTAAAAATTACTGAAATCGATTCAGCTACTTATTTTGAACAAACTATATTCAGGTTTCGCATTACTAAAAATAATGTTGTATATACAGCCAGCTTAGAATTTGGGTACAATCTTGGCGCTTTCAGCAGCGAACATCAACTCCTGTAGCGTGCAGACAGGACACGAGTGCCCCATTGTTAGTAACACGAGTGCCCCATTGTTTGTGGGACAGCACCACGTTTACACTCCAGGGCCGTCTTTGCATCAGGGAAGTCTGCTTCGGCCTACCAGAGTCCGACAGATAAGACGGAGACGAAATTAAAAACGTCTTTGTTTTTGCAATTAACAGTAGGCTGGTTGCATTGTGATGGCAATGTTTATTCGTTGTCTCAAACCCGTCCGAGTTGATAAAAATAAGACCTCAATGTTGACAACTTGCCTACGAAATATAAGTGCACAAGTAAAAATAGAAACATATCGAGCAGTTAGCAGGGCATCGCTAATAGAAGACGCTTTCTACGTCTGCCCGTCTTCCGGCGCTCCCAGCTCACGGCCAGTAGGGTACTGCACCGATCTACACCACTGACATTGTAGGTGCACAAACTTGCTCAATTTCATGCACTATCATGTCTACTTACTCTAAACCGATTGAAAAAAATTCTAGTTTCTTGTTATTGTTTCTTTATTATTCATTGAACATGGGAAACAGCACCCTAATTGCGTAACACGCGATTAATCATAATCGGTTTAATTTTGACAGTTCAACAATATTCATTGCGTTATTTACGTTGTTGAGCAGACACATTTTTCGAACATATGAAGCAATAGTTTAGCCATCTGTTTCAAAACGAAACAGATTATGATTAATCGTGAGTTACGCAATTAGGGTGCTGGACATTATACCTATTGTACGGTAATTTTAATCTAGGCGCATCGTCTTCACATATAATGACATAATTGATTTAAAAAGATTATCGGCGGAGTTTCTTGCCCATTCTTCTACATACAAAACTACCATATGGAAGGGGCAATAGAATCAATTATAATTTTTTGTAAATTTTGACGTTCAAATGTGCCTTTCTTAAGCATTGAAGCCGTATTTGAAATACTTAAATGATTTGACTTTGGCTTTGACATTTAAACCAAATTCTAAATGCTACTGGAAAAAAATTGACAGCCCTATGCTCCTAGACCCTCACGCTCAGAGTCAGAAGCCAGAAACCCAGCAGTCTAGTAGTTACATTTGACCAATGACGTTACCATAGTCAACTTTACTCTGACAAAGCTGACTGATCTGACAAAGTAATACCCAGTGTGTCAGTGAGTGACCGCTTCTTGCACATTCATTGATTCGCTACGCCAATTGATCATCGTGCTATTATATTGATGATGATTGGTTCGTTATAATTGATTGATGCGAAGCAATCAGTGAAAGTTGCGTTCAATTCCGCTCGGATATTAGATCGATAGAATGAAAGTGTAAGTCATACGTGATCGTGTTAGTAACATTTCGTCGGCCTTATGGTAATTGATGCCACTTCCGTAAACTTTTTTGTCCTAGTTTTCATTTTCAATTTGGACGAAGTGGAATTTCGTTGGTATGACAATGGATTTCAGTTTTAAGAAACTTAGATTACTACATAAATGTGTATATAAAAATATCAACAACACAATACCTTACCTAACCAAATCACTGTCACTGTGGCGAAGTTGTCAACAGTCTCTGACACCACGGCCTATCTTGCAGCCGAAGTGCGGGTCGCTTAGCGCGGCGTTAACATTAACGACATCATCCGACGAGCTCTTGTCACCGTAGGCGTTCCAGCTGTAGTAAAACCCATTGGCTTGGCACGCGACGATGGCAAGAGACCGGACGGCATGTCTTTATTTCCATGGAAGATGGGTAGGCCTTTAGTGTGGTATGCAGCGTGTGTCGATACTCTTGCGCAATCCCATCTTCCTGGGTCGGTGTGCTGTGCTGGCGTTGCCGCTGCGGCTGCGGAAAACCTCAAGCGGCAAAAGTATAACAACATTATTGGTAATTATATTTTCGAGCCGTTTGGGGTTGAAACCCTCGGGCCGTGGGGTCCGGGTACTCATGCTCTCTATAAGGAAATCTCCAAAACGGCTGGTTGATACTTCCCGTGACCCAAGGGCTGGTTTTTACCTTGGCCAGAGGCTGACCATTGCTATACAACGTGGTAATGCCGCCAGTCTCTTGGGTACATTACCAGTCGACAGCGATGCGGATGAATTTTTTGACGCTTTGTTTTAGTTTATTCGCTGTAGTTATATAGTTTAATTGAAATAACCAAATCATATACAAGGTGGCTGAGGCATCGACGCGCAATCTGTAACCGTGAATTCAGCATGATGACCGTCTAGTACTCAGAAAAAAATCTGACGAAAATTTTCAACAGAATTGGTGGTACAGAATCATGTACTGAATGTATGTTTCACCTGGTCACCTTGTTGATTTATGATTTGGTTAGGTAGCTTGTGTTGTTGATATTTTTTTGTACCAATAACCAAAAAAATACATTTAGATTTCGCTATTATCGAATTATTTATAATTCCAAAAGGCGCAGGATACCACTTCATAGAAGTCCATAGGCCTTTTCAAAATAAGGCCACTCTAGATAGTAGAACACTACTTTGAAAACTTAATGAGGAGACCCAGTTAAGAGTTATATGGATTAAATTCCTCAACCTATGTAACGATATAATTAATAAGTTCAATAGAATAGTGACCTTTTCCTCGGTCGACTTAACGATTTGTGTGGGATCCAAGCAGGTGGCACCGTCATTAAGTAGTCATGTCGTGAAAGCCTTATTCTTGAACCTTCCAAGGACATAGCAGTTATCGACTATACATAAAATGAAATCGTAACGGAGTCCAAACTGTATGTAGAATATTTCAGAAAAAAAATAATGGCTACGAGGTCTGGGAACGATTCTAATGCCGAAGATATAGTTTTTTAGGGTTTTAGTAAACAGCCCGCAGTTTTATAAAAATGTGGTTAGTATATTGTGGTGTCTTACGACTTCTTCGGGAACGAAGTCGCGGGCAAAAGCTAATTCAAAATATTAAAAAAGGCCTATAATTCGGTCTGTAACTCCTAGCTAAAATTGAAGAATTAAGTATCAGTGCAGTGGGGTGAACCAAGTGTTTGTAGTTTGTGATATAAAACCGAGATAGCTAGTGCCAGACGGGCTTATGGCTAGGTCATTACAGCTGCACGGGTCGATCGATCAGGGTAAGCTTGCCGCGGTTAGTTCGTGGATGGGTGACCATCTTTACATATCAAGAAGTGCCTCGGAAAGCACGTTAAGCCCGGCTGTCATTCGTGGATCTTTGACAGTCGTTACCTACGGGTCGTCAGCCCGAAAGTCTGAAAATTAGTCTTACCAGGGGGTATCGTATTACCCAGTAACTGGGTTGGGGAAGTCAGATAGGCAGTCGGTCCATGTACAATTCTAGTATTCAGCTGCATTCGGTTTGACTGGAAGCTGACCCCAATATAGTTAGGAAAAGGCTGAGAGGCTGAGCAGTTTATGAGTTGTTGCCAGATTACTAATCTCTGACGCTTGAAGAGGACGTGGCATTGTATGAATGAATACAAACATTTATTTGTTTTATCTTCAATAATAATTCAGTTGACTCTCCATCTAACATTATGCTGTCGCATTCACAGCGAGCAAATATAATCTTGAACGAAATAAACTATACATTTACTTTAAAGCACTTGTTGGTACAACCTTGAAGAAGTACATCAGCCAATCGCAGTGGCCATTTTGTCGAGTCAATGACATTACACAACTGAGTCAAATCTCGGCCAGATTTTACAACCTAGTTCTAGAAGTGTCAAGTGCCTGGCTAGGAAGATATAGTGGAGGGGGTAAGTGCGGGGCTACGTCCCGAGGGGGGCATCTGATTGGATCATTGAGCAATTGTTATAGGTCCGCGTGATGCCATAGTGTGTCATGCACATAAGTAATAACAAGCTGAACTCTTGAATGACTTGTGCTATCATATGTTGGTGTTTGCGTGCGTAATATTTAAAAGAATTTATCAATGAATGGCCAGGTTACGGTGACAATAAAATCATTCAAATATTTGTAAATAAAATTATTATTGTATTTAAATAGAAAGATATAGAATATTTGCATGCATTACCTCAATAGGTAAAGGTGAGGTCACCCTTAAGGTTGACATTAATAGAAAGATATAGAATATTTGCATGCATTACCTCAATAGGTAAAGGTGAGGTCACCCTTAAGGTTGACATTAATAGAAAGATATAGAATATTTGCATGCATTACCTCAATAGGTAAAGTTGAGGTCACCCTTAAGGTTGACATTAAGAATGCTTTCAATTCCGTAAAGAGGGACTGTGGTTGAATTCTAACCTCTTAACATTAAACGTTGCCAAACAAAAGTTTTAAAGTTTTCTCTTCGAAAAGTCCCATACTCAGTTGATAGTAACTTAGAATACATTCTAGTTCACTCCCATACTTGTAGTCGTTTAACACAACGTAACTGTCCTTCCCTCAATCAAGCAAGTACTTTTAAGTATCTTGGTGTTCTAATAGATAACAGGTGTAATTTTTCTCCCCACATAGATATTGTTTCTCCAAGGGTTTGTTTTTTTTTTATCTCAGACGCTTAGCTAGTCCGAAGATACTAAAAATTTTTACTCCGCCTTATGTCAATCACTATTAGTTTATTGTGTAACTTCCTGGGGCAGTGCGTGTAAAACAATAATTATCAAACTTGAGCGCGCTCAAAGAAGTGTGTTCCTCCCATTCTTTCATCCCACTACCGACCTTTACAAAACCTGTGAAGTATTTACAGTACGGCAGCTTTTCATACTTCACACTGTCCTCAAAATGCATGGCTCACTGACGTATGACCCTGCAGCTTTTCCATAGAATCGTAGGAAACATACAGTCTGCGTATAAAAGCTTGCCACATTCATTTTGCAAGGAGATTTTTCAACTTCTTAGGTGGACATTTGTGCAACAAAATCAACCATACCTTAAAAATATATCCTCCTCTTGCTAAACAACAATGTAAAATAGTTTTCACCAAATGGCTTCTAGGCCTTGGACGGAAAAAATACTGAATATTTTAAAATAGAATTAACATACCGAAACACGCCTCACGTTAGCGTACACACTCACACCCTATATCTACACTACACACACCACACACAGTCCCACCCCTCACCTACACTATACACACCTCACGCATTCACTTGCATCACTCACCCGGCCTTAGCTCCTTTTTAAGTCATTTAAAATTGAAATTGTCATGTATGTTATTTATAAGTTTTTACACCTAATTCACCACGGAAGAGCAGTGATTTCCATGATACAGGTTCTTACCTAGTTTGGAAGTCAGGAGTTTCTATAGTTTTAGCCGTCTACGCACCTACATTATTTGTAACCTAGTTCCTAGGAATATTATTGTATTAGGCTATATTTTATTGAGTCCAAATAAACGTTATTATGCTTCTTGTTGACAGAAGTTCAAAAAGAAATACCCAAAAACAGTGTTCTCTATAAATTTTAGGGTGCCTGTAATATTAGCGTAAATAATTAGTTGTTGCATTAAATTGTTTTCAAATGTACTTATGTTAGTAAATAATGTAAACGATTTAACTTTTATTTAGGTATTTACCGTATGTACGAGTATGTATGTTATTATAGGTAATATCACCTAACGCGGTCATTACGAATGTGCATAAGTGCATAATATTTAAATCAGCCTTGAATTACATTCTAATTATTCATTGCAATCTTGTGTGCTATTTACTGTACCTAATGACTTGTAATGAGTAAGTAGGTACCTATTGTATAATATTAAAATTGCCACCAAAATTGATGGGCTACCAACCCGGGCCGTCGTATATAGCTGAAGTGTAGTGAGAAAGCGATAGATGTTTTCGAATGAAATTTAATTTGAATTAACTGTTTGTTTTCTAATAATTAAATTTTATTAGGAAACATCCATCGGACATCGGACATCCATCAAATTATATTCGAAAACCCTGGTTACTTATCACTTTTGGTGATTTTTTTTATGGGTAAGTAAATAATATCCGTTTCCATTAGGTATGCATACTCCATACCCTCGATGTAAAAAGACTGATGTCATAAGTTTAAACGCTTAATTCTCTTTGGCTCTGTCTATATGTGTTTGTATGACTTTGTTCCCAAACGAATGAAACGATTATAATGCGGTTTTTAATCGATGGTATAAAAATGCTAATACCGAAATACAAACACAGCCACACTTCTCTGGCTAAAACCCTACGTTTAAGTACAAGTAGATTATCAGGCCAGCTTTGAATACTCCTAAACTGCAACCAGCAGCCTGCACACCAATTGCGTACCACACTATCAATCACAATCTAAATAATTTTGAAAGATATTGCTAATCCACTGCTTCATAAATATCCGAAAAAATTGTCTGCTCAACAACGTAATTATACCTACCTAACGCAATGAATGTTGTTGAACTGTTATAATGAAAGCCATTGCTACTGTTAGTGTGTTACGTAGTTACCTCTCTGGTTCCACCATAACTCTGCATTCCATTTACTAATATTCTGCGCCACAACAAAGACATTCCGTGCTCATCGGCTATGTGTGTCAATAAATAGGTACATAAATTACCACCAAGATGCTCGCAGACTAATAAAATGCAAGCCGATGCTGTGACGAAGTCATGCGTTTAACCCACTTAGGTATAAGTAAACCGAATGGCTCCTAAGCGCATTGATTATAATACTAGATTTTGCCCGCGGCTCCGCCCGCGTGGCTGTCGGTTATCACGTCAAAAAGTAGCATATGTCCTTTTCCATATACCAGACTATATCTCTACCAAATTTCATGACGATCGGTTCAGCGGTTTAGGCGTGAAGGCCTAACAGACAGACAGAGTTACATTCGCATTTAAATGTTAGTAGGGATAATATGAGCAGATTGCTCACTCGCGAATGTGACCATCCTGAATAGACAAGTGGTACTGGCGAGTGCAGTGTCGTTTAAACAACACAACAACAATAACAATAATATGATGATGATTAGGCAGACAGACGCGTCACCAACGCGTCTGTCTGTCTAGCTATCCAGTTAGTTGAGTTAGTACTTACGTGGCTACTCATCTTAAGGAAGTTTGCTTGTCTGTTTATTGTCGACTAGCTTCAAGTTTCTGTTTAATTGACCGAATCGGGAGTCCTCGACGGTTCAAAAGTGCCTGTAAATGGATTGAGTTTGACATAAATGCTTTAAATTTGAGTACCTAATCCACACGGATAATGTTACTGGATTAAAGGATGAAGTAGCAACGGACAGTTACAAGAATTCGGGGTCTGTGAAATATAGAAAATAAAATTTTGGTGGAAATGTAAAGTTTGGGTTCGATCATTTTGGCGATGGGTTCCATTCCTTCGTCGGACAAAGTGATATTGGGTTTTTCTCTCTGGAATTTCTTAGTAGAAGCCCGGAGTCTGTATTTGTACCCGGTTGACGACAATAGATTCGCCCATTATTACATGGGACTGAAACATAACTGGCGAAATGTAGGTGTACCATAAGTACACCTCTGTCCAATCCTTCAAGGAAACAAGGTATCATGTTATGTTATGTAAAATTTGGTAGTACCCCAGACATGTTTCTGTCAGACGCTGAAAAATCTGGTTCTCTGTCAGCCGCTGCGCTGTTTGTTGCCCATTCACTGTTCGGCGTCAAGTTGCTGACTGCCAAGGGTTTTGTATGCGACTGTACACAGTAAGACATTATTTAGAACATGGCGTCCTCGAACCTTCATACAAGTTAAGACGAAATTTGCCTTTCTACAACGGATACAGGCAAAACAGAAAAACTATAATACCTAGATAAAACAATTGTAACACATTGCACACTGGTGTAACTTATTTTACAAATAAAGACTATTGATAGATTGACTGATTGATTGAAATCCTACTATCTTACTAATACGTTAAATGTGAAAGTTTGGATATTTAGATGTTTTTTTTTTGTTTAAACGTTAGGAATTTCTTCTGTATTGTGGGTGCGTTTACAAAAATATTTAAACTCACATGCACAAACAGCTAGACCCGGAGCAACTTCTTGAAGGTCATACAAATATTTGTTCCGTGCGGGAAACGAACCCGCGACACGCAGCGCAGCAGTCAATCTCTTAACCACTGCGCTGCCACTGTGTTTGGATGTTTGTTACTCAATCACGCAAAAATGGCTAAACGGATTTGGATGAAATATGGCACACAGATAGATTATAACCTGGATTAACACATAGGATACTTTTCATCCCGGTAGTACATTTCCATGGGATCATTTTCGACATCCACGCTGGCGAAGCCGCTGGCCAAAGCTAGTATTAAATAATTTTGTGGTTGTTGGTGCAATTTCCTTTTTCATACATTTCTACTTCTTCTTTTTCTATAAACCGTCATCTCACCGTCTAATTAAAAAAGGTCTGATAAAATCCATGTCGTTACACGTGCGAGTGTTTGTTTGTCCAAAAGTGCCGCGCGCTACCAATCAGTGCCAGGAAAAACTGGGAAAATGGAACACGAAGTGTTTCATTACCAATCGGACGACCGGAAATGAACTCTCCATTCCAATTTTTTCCATTGGTGTGACGCGTTTTACTTAGCTGACTCTATGCTTAACTTCTAAAGGGTCAATGAGGAATCAAAGGAGAATCTGACGGTTATTGAGCTACAATTCAATTATTCTAAGCAAAAATTAAAACGGAAGACTCTAATCATCTTGTCCCAATGCTAAGTAGTTACCTAATATACTTTTCCTTAAAGAGTTAAGGGATTTATTTATTAACGTTGTTGAATAAAGCTAAGAGATGCGTAAACGACAAAATATAAGATCAAACAAGTTTAAGCAACAATTAGAATAAAGTGGAAGCAATTAAAACAATTAAGTTTTTAGCGGCTAGAGTGGAATGGTCAACCAACTAAGCACATTAGACCAACACCTTGACTCTTATAAGTGCACAGGTAAAAAAAAATGTAACAGAACCAAGGTCACGCGCAACGGGCCGCGGCGCGGGCGCAACACATAGTGCACACGCATTAGTCACACCTAGTCCACTATTCCTTTCTAGAGAACTACTTCTTAGTAAACAACTACTTCCGACTCGCCAAATGTAATTATTCATTTATATGAGATAATTACAGAATTTAAAAACTACCGGTCTTAAAAAAAAATATGTAAATACGCCAGCACAATTTCTTTGATAGATTTTCATCTTTACAACATAAGCATAAAGTTCATGTACAATTGGGAAGATTTGACAGTTTAGGGTAGCTTGATGTGCTGGCGTCTGTACAAGTATATAAAAAGAAAATAATCATAAGCCATCAAAAAGTTCGTCCGCAACGTTATCAACGGGAAAAGTGCCCAAGAGGCTGACAGCATTGCCACGTTGTATGACAATGCTGATTCTTTTTTCGCCAAATACGTTCAAAGATCGCAATGCAACCACATTAAAAGTTATGCTGTAAAAACCTGAAAAAAGCTAGTTAAACCAACAACTGTAACAATGCATCAACTGCTGTCAACAAACCCTGTTTAATTCAAAGTATTTTCTCGTTGCATTAATGTGATCGTTTTTACGGGATATCATGTTACTCGGAAACTAGATTGTATAGGTAAGATCGGCAGTCGTTTCATGTAACATAAATCCCACCAAAAACATTTTCATGTAAAATGTTGCCAAGACGAGACCATATGACTCGCACTGTCAAAAAGTTATCTGAGGGGCAATTCTCGTAATTTTAATAACGTTCACAGTCTGGTCTCAGTCTCAATCTGTCAAAAATACCTCGCGTTTCCATAAATTTTTGACAAGTTTTTGACGTCTGATTGTCGCCAAGATGAGACTGCGAATAGATTTTGAACGTTTTTAATTACGAGAATTGGCCTTCAGATCTCATGTAGAGCCAAGCTTCTAACTCTACACGCCCTAACTCTGCAAGGTCGAACTTCACAAACTCAACACCTTAGTCAAAATATGTGACTTGGCTATTTCACTATACTCACATGAGCGTAAGGTGAAAAAAAAATCTACTGTTCATTACTTTCAGCTCACCAGTTTCAGTTTACTTTCATTGCTTTATTTTTTTTTAGCATTCTAGGACATCAGGAAGTACCCTCAGAATTTTGATGATCATCAGTGACTCGGTGACGAAATCAGGGTTTTTTAGATATCAATAAAATCTAAAGTATAAGAGCTATTGGCAACATTTCCCGAGAATTTTGTTTATCTGGTATAATCCAAACCCAAGCTATAAGGGTTCAAAAAAACGACGAAGCGCTTCGAGAAAAGGTAGGTGGAGCCCTTACGCTACGCTTGGCTTGTGTTGGTGAGGGCACTACCGTGCACCCAGATACTGGTATTCATCTGCGTGGTTAGACTGGAAGCCACCACAACATTGTTGGGAAAAGGCTCAGCCGATTATGATTTATTTGATAGAGAAAATTCCATACAACAACTAATAACAACATAATTACATAACAACAAGTGTGACACTCACTAACATTTTAAAAAGCTGGAAAATGCTAAATAGGACCACTAAATTTGACCCAACCTGCCCGGGTTTGCACGGGTTTCGTGTACACAAAATGTCTCCGCGGCGTGGACGGCAAGGGGGCATGCCAGCCGACCGCCCGGTTCGCTCCGTGCCCCCAAAAAATATGCTTTTTACGACATCATTCAAAATCTTTGAAATTTTCTCAAGTTCCAGGAAGAAATTCTCTAAATGATAGTGAAAACCGTATGAAAATCCGTTGCGTGGTTTAGAAGAAGTAAGCGGAGAAACAAACAGTCGAAAACAGCGACTATAATTTATAATTAGAGATAAGAGATAACATAATATACATATATGCAACAAACCAGAAGCACCACTTATTACAAAAAGCCTTTAACCACAGCCACTTCATCTCAGATAGTTGGATTGTGAAACACACAAGGATGCGCCTGCGCATAGTTGCCTAGCAGGTCAACTGAAACAGTCACTGCGCTTACAAATGACGTGTAATTAGGCTGTTGCATAAATATACACTCGAGAGCAATGAATCCGGGTCACTTAAAGAATCCTAAAAATCTCGGAAACTAAAAATGCTAGGTTAATGCAATAAATTGTATTTAATAGACAATGTAATACTCCTTAAATGAAGGTATTAAAACTTCATAGTTATTGTAAAGTTATATCATAAAAAAATCTAATTTGAAAAAGGGCCACTTTCGAAGATGGAACTACGAAATTACAGCATTTGGTTTTGCTTTTGTTTGTAATCTGTCATTTATGTGGGTACATAAACCATTTTGATAGTGCTCTATATTCATTATTCAAGCTGAAATTATGTCGCTTACGCCTGAAGAATGCACCAGAATACTTACAATGCTGGAAACCGGCCGGAGTCAGCGCGATACAGCCAGGACTGTCGGTGTGTCGCTGTCAACAGTACAAAGAGTTCTCCGACGTTACGAAGAAACTGGTTCTAACCTACGCAGACCAGGAACGGGCACAACCAGGTGTACCACAGCACGAGAAGACCGATACTTGGTGAACACCATGCTTCGAAATCGCTTTCTCACAGGAACTGAACTCACAAATCAGTTTCGACGCCTCGGAGGAAGTAACCCAAGTGCATGGACAGTAAGACGTCGGCTTGCTGAATCTAACTTAAAACCCCTTAGACCTGCAAACGGCCCTAAACTGGAGCGTGGGCATCGTATTTCAAGACTAAGATATGCCCAGAGCCACGTAAATTGGAGTATTGAAGATTGGTCCAAAGTTATGTTCTCCGACGAATCAAAATTTATGCTCTACAAGCACGATGGAAGACACAGAGTGTATCGAAGACCAGGGGAAAGATTCAAGCAAGCATGCATCGAAGAAAAAGTAGCCTACGGTGGTGGGTCTGTACTTGTGTGTGCCGGAATTTCTTCTGAAAGTCGCACAGAGCTGGTGATCATAGAAAACGGCTCTTTAACTAGCGTAAGATATGTGGAAGAAATCCTCAATGATCACGTTGGTCCATTTATGGTCAATTTAGGTGAGGATGCTATATTTATGCATGACAATGCCCGACCTCATACAGGTAGGATTGTGAATGACTACCTTCAAGAGATGAACATTACTCGTATGGAGTGGCCAGCGCGCAGCCCGGATATCAACCCGATCGAGCATGCTTGGGACGAGCTAGGCAGATGCGTAAAACAACGAAACCCTCCCCCAATCACGCTTCGTGAGCTCAAAATTGCTCTCACAGAGGAATGGGAGAATATTCCCCAAAATCGTATAAGGAACTTGGTGTACAGCATGCCAAACCGCGTAAACGCAGTAATGGAAGCACGAGGAGGCAATACGAAGTATTAAAATTCAAGAAAATCGTAATAAAGTTCAAAAATTTCATGTTTCCTATTTTTGTTTTAAGGAGAGATCAGCAGTTTTTTTCTTTATGTAATTTTGTGTTAATAAAATGTATGGTGACTCATATTTTTTTTACTTTCATTTAAGGAGTATTACATTGTCTATTAAATACAATTTATTGCATTAACCTATCATTTTTAGTTTCCGAGATTTTTAACATTCTTTAAGTGACCCGGATTCATTGCTCTCGAGTGTAGTTAAATACGTTGACTATTTGGTCTAGCCACAAGCCCACAAGGTCAACTAAGAAATATATGGGATTTAGAACTTTATCATGCTGAATTTCAGTGAAGCAGAATGACCCCATATATACTGTGCGGATAGCTATAGGTATCCCATTATATGTTGGTGTCGCAATGATTATGGGGACTCTTACAACGTTGGATGAATAATAATTGGGTAATTATAGGCAATCATTACGATAGTGTGCTAATGAGGCCTTAGCGACTAGATGCGAAGTTGCTCAACATAGATCTGACTAACGCTGAGGTCCCTCGCCGCCCCGCGCCAGTACAGGCCGACAGGTTGTGGGAACCATCGCATCCGATGAGGCCTAAGGTGGCCCGTTGCAGCCCGTCCGATCCGTCGAGCGTTGGTAAATTCAAAGGCGCAGCGCGGGTTTGCCTGTCGAAGCCAGTATGGGCACGTTTCTTTTTGGTTTGTTTAAATGGGAATGCTCGGCACGGGCCGCGACAGGCTTTGACAGGCGTAGCAACACCTGGACACACAGACCGGCAGACGGCAGACATGGTGGTCTCACCATGTCTGCGGCGGTTTTTGTTTAAAATTAGTCAGCGATCAACTATTAATATAGGTACTTATGTATGTATCGGTTTTACTTACACGGGATCTACAAACTATTGTATCTACGTTCCTTGAACGAGAAAATTGTTGATAGCTAGTCGCTTCCTCGAACGGTGGGACTGTTGCCTTAGCACTGAATTTTCACGACACAGAATGACAGGTATATGCACTGTTGCATTGTGCATGTGCAAACTCGCTTACCAATAGCGCATAATTGGATAGCCAGGTTGGTGGTGTCAATATGGTGTGAATGCAAGGTCAAGCAAGGATGTTTTATGCTTGATGCTACAGCACTTACAGCAGCAATTGAAGTGAAGTTGGTAGTTTGGAGCTAGTACTGTTTAAAGCGAACATTATACTAAGCTATATGTAAAGCGGTAGGTCAACAAACTGGCTTTTGTTTCTTCATGACCTTGTAAACCTGGAAAACAAAACGCCGAACATAGATCATTTTATCATCGATGCGAAGATTTAGAGCATACTATCTTAAAAACTAAAAACCAATAATGGGCGAGCTATCGTTATTGCTATAATTAACAATTTCAAAGTCAATCAAAATAAACTGGGTCAGTGTTAAAACGTCTATGATGGACATAATGAAGCAGTGATAACAGCAACCGTAGCAATGCATCGAAAATAGTGTTGTAACAAAACATCCAGTGGCTTGAGCAACACGGATAGCGGCGATGCGCAACAATCGGCATGCATGCAACATTGCTAATGATGACTTTATGACATTGACAAGGAAATTTTGAGATTGCGGTAACTTGGTTGATTCTTTATTGTTTTGATTTGATTATGTCTATTAGGATTGTGTTCTTGTAGGCTCAGCATCTAATTGCCAAGCGTGAAATCAATTATTCCATTTGTTACACTGTTCCTGGTGGTTAGGTTAACATACATAACACCACTCCCGTATTCCCTAAGGGTGCTATAAAATACATACTTACACATTTCACCTTACCTAGGACAAACTGTCCTGTTAGGTAGGTCCAACTTCGAGAAAGAGGTCAATCGTCGAATCCGATTCGATTGGGCAGCGTTCGGGAAGCTACGCAATATCTTCTCGTCCTATATACCGCAGTGTCTCAAGACGAAAGTCTTTGACCAGTGCGTGTTGCCAGTGATGACATATGGAACCGAAACGTGGTCGCTCACAATGGGCCTCATAAGAAGGCTTAAAGTCACCCAAAGGGCAATGGAGAGGGCTATGCTTGGAGTTTCCCTACGTGATCGAATCAGGAATGAAGAGATCCGTAGGGGAACCAAGGTAACCGACATAGCCCGAAGAATTGCCAAACTTAAGTGGCAGTAGGCAAGGCACATTGCTCACAGAACAGATGGCCTATGGAGCCGGAAGGTTCTGGAATGGTGACCGCGTACCGGAAGACGTTAAGTTGGAAGGCCTCCCACAAGGTGGACCGATGACCTTGTGAGGGCTGCAGGAGTCCGCTGGATGCGGGAAGCACAGAACCGGTCGAAGTGGCGGAGTTTGGGGGAGGCCTATGTCCAGCAGTGGACGTCTTTCGGCTGAAATGATGATGGTGATGACATTTCGCCAATTATGTTTTTAAGTTCCATGTAACTATGGGGTCTAGTCTGTTGCCATCAACCGGGCACAATACTAGACTCCGGGCTGCTTCTGAGAAATAAGGTTTACTTTTGAAGCAATTTCAATCTTTATTGCACCTTAGAGTCTTCCCCCAATGTATCAGTAATTTCGATTTCAAGGACCATTGAAATTAACATTGACTCCACCAACTTCCAAATAAACCTAACATAATTTTTGCGCAAGACAGTGATGCCTATTTATAATGTTCTTTCTCCTTAGTTGCGCCAATGTCAAGTACTTAGTTTCAAGCCCGGAACAAATCGTAGTGTTTATCCACATCGATACGGTATTCACGATAATAAAGGAGAACAGACAACACAGAAGTTCCGTGCATCTATATACGAGTTAAGTTTCCGTCGGTTGTTGGTTGACTAAATTGAGTGTCTTCAACCCAAAAATACCCTTAAACACTACCTACTGTGGTAACGCCACCACCAGGACCAGTGCAGTGCAATGTAACAGAGTTTCCAAAAACACTGTGATGTTTCTCTTCTCCAGACGTGCACGACGACGATGCGCGTGACGCGTGACGATGTGCATTCCGTAATCACAAAATATCCCGGTATGTCTATGAGCCTTCTACTCCATCTTGCCTCCTCCGTGTAGTTTCCAAGCAACACCTGATTGAGGTGAAAACTAACAAGGCGTATAGAAAGCGGCGCGCGCGCAATTTCCACAATATGCGCGGGAGCATCGTGAGAGCTCACAATGCAACGGTTGAGGCCTAAGCTAGCCTTTGTCATAGAAAACTAATTAAATTGATTAATAGAATTAACTTTCCAGTAGGCACGTAATTTTCTCCAATTGGATTTCTCCGAAAATTTCGCCATGAAAGAGAAGACAACTCAGGCGCGGTCGCACCCAAAGACTTTGGGGGTCACAAACAACTACATAATTAATTAGAAACGAAAAAAGAGTAAATTAGACTTTATTGCACAAAAAACGTATGAGCAATGAATATGGATAAGGCCCATAGTATCCTCATCTCCCGTTTGTATGCTAAAGCACGACTGCCGCCCGCGCCCGCGCAGGGCACCTCTGAGCCTTTATCTCAAAATGGGGATATTCCTTGGCAAATGTTGATTAATTTACAATTGTGCTTCGGCGATTCTATGGTACCTCTAACTATCTATTTTTCAGTGTATTTTTTTTCCAAATAACGTAGCCGTTTAGTAGGAGTATGAAATAGAAGCCAAAATATTGCGTGTTGGAAAATATTTTTTTACAGCAAAAGAAGACCATACAAAAAAAGTACTTCGGGCAAAATGATCTATATGAATCTATAGCAAAATCACTTATTTTTCAAATCTTCAAGACAAGCCGTTAATGAGCAGTAGGGTTCATAAAGTGACCGTGTTACGCTACCAAACGGGACGTAGGCCCTTAAGTAGGGTTTTTGCCAGCGGCTTCGCCCTCGTAGGGGTCGGAATTTACCCCACGAGAACATACTACCAGCACCCTAATTGCATAACTCACGATTAATCATAATCTGTTTCGTTTTGATAGTTCAACAATAGGTATTAATTGCATTATTTACGTTGTTGAGCAGACACATTTTTTGGGTGTAGCCATCTGTTTCAAAACGAAACAAATTATGATGTATCGTGAGTTCCGCAATATTAGGGTGCTGGATACTAGATACTATTACTTACTAAAATAAAGAATACCATTTATTGGGACACAGTTCGTGAAAAACAAAATAAAAGTACACACAAATATATAGTTTTATTTATTCAAGTAATTCATATTTTTTACATTGTGTCGAAATGTATTAGGTACAGTAAAAAAAAGACACAACTTATAATAATATTAGAATTATGAACAAGTATATAAATTCAATAAATTCAATACACACAAATTATATTAAAATTAAAATTAAATATAACTAGGATACTTACTCACTACAATATGAAGGTTTACGTTAACGGCTTGGGGGTCAAGACCCCCCCCCCAAAGGTCTCGAATATTGACTACGCGAAAGAAAAGTTTGGCGTGTAATTTTTGGGCTACAGTGATGATGATTTTAGTGTAAGATGATTTATCAGCAACTCATTGAAAATTACCCTAACGTTGTAGTCGCAATCCCTACTAATATTATAAATGCGAAAGTAAATCTGTCTGTCTGTCTGTTCCGTTTTTGGATATGGAGAAGGACATGCTACTTTTTTACGTGATAACCGACATCCGCGCAGGCGGAGCCGCGGTCAAAAGCAAGTAACATAAAAAAGGCCTTTCTCACTTCCGGATCAAGCGTTAGGTAAGTACATGTAAGTACCTACTACCTACATGTCATGTCCATACTTTAAACATATTTTAAAATCTCTAACATGGTGTTATGATTTCATGCCGTACGTGTTAACACAGTTTCCTCAAATCTGTAACTTGCGGAATCGAAATCGATTAGTTTTAGTATAAAAACATAATGTCGGAAATACAATAGGTGTGTGGTTGCGTTTGCGCGTGCGCACATAAGTGCATCGATGTTTGTACTACCTATTTTCCGTGTTCATGACTGGAGGCGGTGGTTATTGGTTGTATTCATTCAAGTTTTAAACTTACATCACGATCGTTCTTCCCGGAACGTTAGGCAGAGTTACAATCGTAGGTGCACAATTCGTGACGATATAAATTGAAATCAAATTTTGCAATCGCAAGGGCAAAGAGACCAATTTCAGCATTCTAAAATTCTGAAATTTCACGCCTAGGTCACGCAAGAGCAACCTCGGTTGCCCCGTCTCGTCTGCACATACAGGGGCGCTTTAAATCTACTTAGCATGACATATGTAGCATAATAATCCTATAATGTTCCCACTGCTGGGACATAGGCCCCCTCTATGTGATCCACCATGCGGGCCCAGTGCGGTTTGATAGATGTCGCATGTCTTCGAATTTTTGGGTCTAGGACATGCCGTTCACGATGTTCTCCTTCACCGTTTTGTGAGTAGTGGTGATGAAATATTTTAAACAAAGTAGAGTGCCAGTCTGGGTCTGGCCAGTCAGTCGCAGCCGTTACTGCAAAGCAGGGCTATCATATATATAACACGATTCCTGTCGGCTTCCCTTCGCAATATGATACTGTCAGTAGTGATTAATCACTGCACTCATCTACCGTAATTAATTTCTTACATTTTCAATTGTAACATCTATCAGGAAAGTCAATCAGCCCCCCAAGCATAACGGCCTTACTAAGTGGCTGATATAATTATCTTCATCGGAAAACTACCTACTCTAAATACTCTAATGTTCCCTTCTAAATTAGAGAAGAGGAGTTTTAAATTAAAGAATTACAGTCCGTGTAAACACCCATTACCTGAAAAAACACTAATAAACACTATTCACGCTCGGTTCCGACCGACACGTTAAATACCCCCTTCATCTAAACGTGACCGAACCGTTACACAACCGTACCGTGCTAAAACTAGGATATGTAATTCAATTTGTTGGAGATCTAACTCACTGGGTGACGGTGACCCGCCAGAGCTGAGCGAAGCCTTTTCAATGCTAACTAGTTTATTGTTTTATTTATATTTTGTCATTCGCGCGGTATGCTTACCAAGCGATGTTGCTGTATGACGAATGATTTTTAATTCTTCCTTTACTTCATTCTTAAATTCTCCTGTGATCTTTACCTAATGCTCTTCGCCTTCTTCCTGTCGCTGCCTTGACAGTATTTCAAATTTGGTTGGCCTAAAAATCTTCACCGCTTCCACAGCGAGAAGGGCTGTACTGTAACTGGATGTTACTCTAACAAAATGATTTTCTTCTTTCTCACAAAGGACATAACTAATTAGTTACCTACTTGTTTGTCCTTTTACGGTTAATTAATTCTAAAACGTTTCTGCTGCTACGGCGATTGCATTATAATTGCAAGTTTATACCTAAGTATACCTACTTTGTGATTGCGATTGCTTTGATTAATTAATGTGCTTCGCATCTAACCAGCACCCTAATTGCGTAACTCACGATTCATCATAATTTGTTTCGTTTTGAAACAGATGGCTAAACCATTGCTTCATATGTTCGAAAAATGTGTCTGCTCAACAACCTAATAACGCAATGAATATTGTTGAACTGTCAAAATGAAACCGATTATGATTAATCGCGTGTTACGCAATTAGGGTGCAGGTTCTTCTACTAGCACTACATAATATGAGTGTTCCTAAATAAGCCTAGGCTGATAAAATAAATAAGTGTTTAGGGGGAATTCAGGTGCTTCCGGTTAGACTGGAAGCCGACCCCAACGTTGGGAAAAGGCAGATAATGAGGTATTTAGGGGGGATGGGCCGTACTGCCTTGTAGAGCGCGTCTCCAGACTGGATACTCCCCCACAGATTTCAATGAATCCCATGACATATTTTGCCTTGTCCCGACTTTATAAGGTAGCGCAGCTCAGTACAATTATAAATAAAAATAAATAAAACATTTAATTAAAATGAATAGATATTAAATTAAATTATTATTATTATACATTAATTAGATTGATTATTATAGTTTTCTTGTAAATGTGGGTTTCTTATAAGTAATGCAAATTAAGTATTCATTTATTTTGTGACACGGTTTTAAACTTATAAATTCTTCAGTAAACCTTAATAACTTCTAATTCGCTAAATCCCATTATCCCTGAGCCCTGTAAAGCCATAAAAAATCGAAAACTTTCCAGAATTTCGCCCGTCTAAATCCAGGCATATCTACAGCCACGTGACTCCGACTCCGCCTAGCCGTTGCAAGCACAATGGGCGCTCGGTACGGCCACAATGCTGGACAATGGAGCGCTTATTGATATGTCCTGGTATGCACGACGATCGCACGGCTATTTCCCTTGCCTGCCAAGTGGCGAGTAGGTATGCCACGGGCTGGTGATAGGACGAGAATGGAGGGTGGCGTGATCGCGTAGGTGTTATTATAATACCTTTGTGGTAGCATTACGAGTTACGTAGAGCATGGATTAGGTATATCCAGGCACAAGGTAGACGACCTTTTTTCATTATTGCATAAACTGTATATTTTTTTATTTATACACCAAGTTACAGAAAAGACTAGCACCCTAATTGCGTAACTATCAATCACAACCCATTGCTTCATATGTTCGAAATAATATGAAGCAAAAAATTATAACATTTGTCTGCTCAACAACGTAAATTACGCGTAGGTATTTAATGTTGTTCACCTGTTAAAACTTTTTCCAAAAAAAAACACTACAAAGTGAAAAATAACTTTAATTTCGGAAGTCGGTGTCTTAGGAGCTGTAGGTACCTATTTGAATTTTTTGTCACCGCCTTCCGAAATTAAAGTTATTTTTCACTTTGTAGTGTTTTCTTTGGAAGTCGGTTGTTTTTTTTTGGAAAAAGTTTTTATTTTTCACTTTTTAGTGGTTCACATGTGCTTACCCCTTCACAGCATACCGGCGTGATGTTATGTTATGAACTGGTGTAAGCAATAGACAGAGATGAGATTTCAGCAATCCCAGTCCATTTGCTATCATTTATTGAGGAGTTCCGTTGCCTATCTCCAAAGTTCTTCATCAAATCTTAACCAAATTGAAATGAGACCACTACGAGAAAGTATTCTTCCAAAAAATACCTAAATCGCTTTGTGTGCCTATAAAATTTGAAGAGTTCTCTCTATTTCTCCAGGATCCCATCATCAGATCCTGACTTGATGATCATGGGACCACCTAGGAAGTATACCCTTTCAAACAAAAAAAACGGGGAACATACATAAAAAAAAAAACAAAAAAAAAAATGGTTCCGACGAATTGATAACCTCCTCCTTTTTGAAGTCGGTTAAAAATGAAAATCATTCCTACTGTTATCCGTTACGCAATTACACCGTGCCTGTTGGCGCTACAAGTTAACTTGTAACTTAAATCTAAATAGAACGAACGAAGAGTAGGTACATAATCGTATTTCGTTGTATTTAGTTACTTTCCGCCCCGACTCGAACCAGCCCGCGACATTTAAATTCGCCGATCCATTCCGTCCCTTGCTGCTCTTGCGTTCTAGCGACGCTCTAAGCCGAGGACCGTACCCACAGGGGGTGCCCTAGCGTGTAGTCGCTTGGTTCCAAGTTTTTAAGCCCTGGCTGAAGGCCTTAATTTATTTAGGCATAGCCACAGGCATGTCCGTTAAGCAGCCGACAACCACCTCGGTTGACCTGCGGGATGCCACTTGCAAAAAAAAACCTAGGTACTTATTACATAATGTATCTCTGTGAAACAGTTCGTCCAGGAAACTAGGTACCTATATCCGCGGTTTGTCTTCCGTCATGTATCATAGCTGTTCCGGATTAAAAGGTCGGTGAAATCAGACACGTGAGAGTTTACAACCTTATCTATGGTTGACAGCGCAGTTTTATTCACATTTGAGTTCATTGACATGCTCCAACAACAATAAAAATTTGACCACGCTCAGATAATAATGTAGGCTTAGGTACTCGAGATTCACGCGTAATAAAGCCAAGGGCCGCCCTAATAGGACCTTGACTATCTCGTCATAGACGGACTAGGTCAACATCCCAGTAGTAGGCAATAGATTTACGTAATGTCCGGTCAGTGACACTGACAGGTGGTGATCAGTGGTCTGACCACTTTCTCTGCGCGATCGAACCAGTCACCGTCACAGTCACCATGTATTTGCGCGTCCAGCACCCTAATTGCGTAAATCACGATTCATCATAATTTGTTTCGTTTTGAAACAGATGGCTAAACCATTGCTTCATATGTTCGAAAAATGTGTCTGCTCAACAACGTAAATAACGCAATGCATATTGTTGAACTGTCATAATCAAACCGATTATGATTAATCGCGTGTCACGCAATTAGGGTGCCGGTGTGTGGATATCCTTCGTTTAAAAACGGAAGCTATAATTGATTAAGGAAGTGGAAACTTGAAATTGATATTCCGTGGTGTTGTAATTTCGCGACAGTTTGTATGATGACTTTGTTTTTTTTGCTGATTTTCATATAAAGTCTCTGACAGATTTAATACTTACGCCTTATTTACCCGACTACGGCGAAGTCAGAAGTATGGGTATGTTTTTAGCAGTCTATACGTATGTAGGTATATTTGTATGTACCTATACACGTATGTCTATGTTTCACTGTAGTGCTAGCTAAGCAGTGTCAATCGGTTCGTTATTATGGTCAGGGTGACATAGGTTACAATTAAATACCAATAAAATTTGAAACCTTTTTAGTTACCGTTTTTGTTGTAAGTACATGGGTTTGAGTTTTTTTACCTATGATACATCTCAGTCTATAACAAACCTGAGAGTCCCTTGTTTATATAAAATTCCATCATGCTCACCAACTTTTCTCTTGTTTCCAGTGACGAGGAGGACACCGGCCGGTTGCTGCGACAGCTCAGCAGGATCAACCGGCCGCTCGGCGTCACCTTTCCGCAGATGGTCAGACTCATGGCACAGTGCCAACAGGTAAACCCACATCTATACATGTAAATGTACATTTACAACGTGTAACATAATGAACGCAAGACCAATTAGTTAATAATACAATGACCAAAACTAATTTATTTTTAAGCTAACTAGAAAAGAGTTGACCCTAGCACTACTTTATGCATTTAGAATTGAGTGTTATTGCGTTGACATAAGATTGTATTTCCTTTGACTTCATCGGTGGTAGGTGTGGCAAAATACATACCTACCTAATTCTTGAAAAAAATACCCATGTTATAAGTTACTAAAAATGATTCAGTAATCAATTAGGAACAAACTACTTTCTGGTCTTGCATCTATTCTGTTACACCTTGTATAAAATAACTTCGCCTTTTGTCTGTTTGTATGACCGCGTTGTTCTTCTAAACTTCGCAATGGATTTTTATGCGGGTTTCAGCATAATTTCGAGAATTTATTCCGGAAGGAATAAATGTATAATACATTAATATTAAACTTGCAAATAATGAGGAAATCTCGATGTTTTGTCAAGTCGTAAAAACCGTGCCAAACATGGTGGGTCCCTAGTTGACCATAAAGCGTTAGAGATAAGGAAATAGAGGGCAACTGGCTAGGGACCAAATGTAAGCGAGAAAACCCAGAAACTCACGCGAATTTTTCCTCTTGTTCTCTCGCCCTAAGCCATTGGTATGGAATAAATCCTACGATTTCTATTCTTTGTCATAAAGGACGTACTTCGGTAAGTACCACACATTGCATACCTCTTCGAATTGTATAGGTAATGAGTTCCTTTCTCATTATATGCCACAATTTGTTTACTACACTGACCTCACAAATGTCCTCGAAATTATTGTGCTGTCAAACAATCAATATTACACATAAACTTTTTACCTATAATTATGACAGACATTCCGACCACGGTAATATTATGTCCTGTCGAAACTGAACACCACTGAAATACTTTTATGTGCTATCTGTTACCAAGATCTACGCGTGATCTGATCGAAATTATGATGTATCACGAATGTGATGCACGCAAGTGTGTTATATAAATACACAATTAATAGCAATTTCCTCATTCCTATGTTGGTTTTATCAGAAAATCAGAAAAATTTAAAGCATACTATTATTTCCTACCGTGCATAATTCTTTATACTAGTTACGCCATCTAGCGGCGAATAGCTAACCTAAACTAGAAAATCATAAAATTCAGAGACGTGCCATGCGACATGCGACAATATGTATGTACTGTACATATATAACAATTAACATCACGCCTTGTTTTCCCGAAGGGTTGGCAAAGGTGTACCCATAAGTACACCTACTTTTCGCCATCGTTATGGGTAGTCACCGTCAAAACTCAAAATTACTTCATAGAGGGTGTGGTATAGTGGACATAGTTGACAGTAAACTAGGATTTTCAGAACCAAGCAAAATGACATTCAATATTCATACTGATTCTCACTCGAAAAACAATCTATTCCAGGTAGCAGGTGTTGAAATTTTCGACGAGGGTGGGGACACACCCACAACCGGCAGCATTAGCGGCGGCTGGCACGAGACTGGTGCAGCGAGGGCCAGGCTGGATGCTGGCGGGGCCCATGCAGGGCTACTTGGAGGCAGTCCACTTACCCTGTTCCAGGGGATCATACCAGGTAATCATGGAAATAATGAAATACATTTCTTTGCTCTAAATGAAAAAGCACAAAAAAAAATAAGCTGTGAAAATATACGGTACATCCACGCAAAACGTCTATCGCTCAGCATAATGCTGTGACGTGACTCGTGAATGCGCCATTAGCCAAAGCTACTGAGACTAATTACTACGCGATACATCATCATACATTATGTTGTGATTCATTTATATTAGGAAGCTAAATATTAGGTCTTTACCTATGAAATTGCCGTTTTGCAGTACTGGCCATTTCAAATCAAAATAATTTTTGTTTGGGTAAGAATTCTAATTTCAAATTAATTTTATTTTAAAAACATGGATTTTTTTTTCCAAAAGTAGTCATTTGTTTATTGATTAGTGTTACATTTTCATCGCATTTCAATCTTTTTCGTCATCATGGATACGTTAAAAATTCGAGTAATTATGGAATATGAGTACCGTCGTGGCAGCAACGCGGCACAAGCGGCACGCAACATCAACGACGTTTACGGAGTTAACACTACAAACCAACGCACCACCTGTTATTGGTTTGCTCGCTTCCGTTCTGGAAATTTCGACCTGAAAAATGAACCTCGCGGTCGTCCGAAGACTTTGGTCGACAATAACGGAAGCTGATGATACACAATCTACGGCTGAATTAGTAGCAGCTTTCGACGTTAGCGTCAAAACAATATTGGTCCATTTGCGTCAAATTGGCAAGGTAAAAAAGCTTGACAAATGGGTGCCCCACGAACTCAATGATCGTCAGCGCGAAGTACGCGTCGAGACGTGCCTTGCACTGCTCAACAGACACACAAATGAAGGAATTTTGAACCGCATTGTTACCTGCGATGAAAAATGGATTCTGTTTGATAACCGCAAGCGCTCAGCAAGTTGGTTGGATCCTGGTTCAGCACCTAAACAATGCCCTAAACGAAAACTTACCCCTAGAAAAGTGATGGTCACTGTTTGGTGGTCTAGCGCCGGTGTGATTCATCACAGCTTCTTACCAAACGGGGTGAGCATTACTGCAGATGTGTACTGTGAAGAACTGAACACAATGATGGAGAAGCTGGCACATCTCCAACCAGCATTGGTCAATCGCTCGTCTCCGCTGCTCCTGCACGACAACGCGCGACCTCATACTGCACAGCAGACGGTCTCCAAGTTGCAAGAACTGGGGTTGGAAGCTCTCCGTCATCCGCCCTACTCACCAGACCTTGCGCCTACAGACTACTACTTTTTCCAGAATTTGGATAACTTCTTGGCGGGAAAAAAATTCAATACCCGAGAGGCAGTACAAAATGCCTTTGAAGAATTTGTTGCCTCCCGTCCAGCTGATTTCTTTAAGAAGGGCATCAATAAACTGCCACTGCGATGGCAAAGATGCATTGATTGCATGGGTGATTACTTCGATTAATACAAATAAAAAATACATGAAAAAAATTCGTTTAAATTTTTTCATACAAAACGGCAATTTCATAGGTAAAGACCTATTACATAGCAAGCTCCTTTAGTCTAACTTTAATCTAAGAAACTAATACTAACTGATTATGTAAATGATTTCACCCCAGGTACAAAGTGGTGTGGCACAGGTGATATAGCAGCAGACTACCACGACCTGGGCGCTGACAGGCGTCTGGACCGCTGCTGCCGCACGCACGACCTCTGCCCCACCAAGGTCCGCGCTTTCTCCAGCCGCTACAACCTCACCAACAATTCACTCTACAGCAAGTCGCACTGCATATGCGATGACATGCTCTTCGAATGTCTCAAGACCACCAACACCTCTGCCTCACACCTCATGGGACACATATACTTCAACATCGTCCAAGTTCCTTGCCTCGAGGACGTCGAAGACGCGCGACGGTTTCGTAATGCAAGGCTCGGTTTTTAACTCCGTCTAGCGGAGAATAGCGGAATTAAACACATCAGCGCCATCTAGTAGTCACGATAGTGTGTCATGCATGCACAGATTTTTTCGATGCTGTAAATTTTGCATTTTATTAGTCTTCGTGTTATTCTCTGATTGAGATTGTAAATAATGATTAAATTGTAATAATGTTCGTATAAAACATTAGACATCAAGCTGTGATACGTCTGTGCCTTTAAATGTACTAGAGAGTATTTTTGTTAGAGGATGGCGCTATACAAATAAAAAACATTGTTTTAAATAGCTAATAAGATATTTATTTAATTGTTACAATAATTCATGACACACATGACAGACGCAGATTCTCGATTGTTATAAATAGTAACAATAGTTTAATATTTGTTCACTAAGACAAAGATATTTTATAATAATGTAGAGAAATAAATGTGAATTAGTTCATACCAAATAAAATTATTTATTTTAAATCGTGTGTGCATTGTTTTATTTTCCTCTGCTAATCAAAGAATATATGAAAGTCTTACGAGTTCCTACAGAATAGGATCATAGTCACAGAAGTAGTGCTACGTCTAGTGGACTAGACAAGAATACCTATAATTTTCAAAGACAAACTTACCATCTCTCTTTTTGCAAAGATACATGGCTAGTACCTACTTGCGCCTTTAAGATACCGAAATGAAGCTCTCATTATAGTTCTCAGCTCCCGTCTCGATCCAGAGAAAGACAGATCGTTAGCTCGATTTTCTAATGTTTTTTCTCTTGTGTTTGTAACCGTCTCCTTTGGACTTGATTTTGACCCATTTCAAACAGTCAGATTTCAATTCAATAACTTGAAAAAAAGGGGATAGTCACGCTTTTGTACTTAGCAGAACTAAAACATAGAAAATAAATAATGGATTTAAAAAACTAAAAAACACGCTTTAAAAACCAAACTAAAAAAACAGAAAATAATTTCAAAACAAATAAGCGTGGGGTGCTTGATATTAATTGATTATAAAAATACTTCAAAAAGTACCCCAGGTTTTTTTAAATTATCTTTTCTATTTTTTAGTTTGGTTTTTAAAGCGTGTTTTTTAGTTTTTTTAAGCTATTATTTATTACTTCTTAACTATTAATCGCTAGGTTTTTAGGGTTCCGTACCTCAAAAGGTAAAAAAGGAACCCTTATAAGATCACTCCCTTGTCCGTCTGTCTATCTGTGTGTCACCACCGATTTTCTCAGGAATGGGTGGACCTAGCAAGTTAAAAGTTATACTCGATACTGAGGTCAATAGCCCTATTAGGTGTACTCAAGGTCCTGAGTCAACACGATAAAAAGATATTGGAAAATTTAGATTTTCGCGAAAACTTGTAAGTACCAAAATTTTCCTTAATTTTCAACTTTTTTTGGGTTTTTGGTTTTGTTTCACACGCTAGGAACTGCTTGAAGTTGTTGGCCAGTACGTGGTCATAAACAATATCGACACTCCATTCAAAAACGGGATCCCAGGAGAGGACTGGTTCCTTGCTTTAAAAAAAAGACATGACCTTTCCGTCAAAAAACCCCAGCCCGTAGAATATGCACGTAAAAAAGCATGCAGCCCTGCGGTAATCTATCCTTACTTTGATTTGCAGGAGAAAACGATTAATAATTTAGGTTTACGTGATAAACCTTCACATTATCTGGAATGCCGATGAAACGATTTTTAGTACAGATCCGAGCAAATCAAAAGTTGTAGGTCTTCGAGGCTACACGTCAACTAGAATCATCTCATCTCCAGGAAAGACTAATACTACTTTGCTATTAGCATGCAATGCTGCAGGAGAAAAAGCGCCGCTGCTAATTGTGTATCAAGGGAAAAATGGGACACATGGACGTCGGAAGAAGGGTACCCCGGAACCCGATATGCTTCGACTTTAAATGGCTGGATGGATCCGTATTTGAACATTTTATCGAAAAGATTTTATTGCCAAACCGTTGGAGAGAAACGCCCTATTCTCTTACTTTATGATGGTCACTCTACGCACCTGGGTATTAATGTTATACAAAAAGCACGAGACAAAAATATAACGATAATGAAAATCCCACCTCATACGAGCGACAATTTACAACCATGGGATCTTGCCGTCAATAAATCGTTTAAAGATAAATGGCTTTAGTGAAGTGGCAAAGATTGAACGAAACAAATTTGTCAAAATATTATCTATAATAATATTATAAAGATGAAAGATTTGATTGTTAGTTTGCATTTTGCATTGAATAGGCTCCGAAACTACTGAACCGATTTGAAAAATTCTTTCACTGTTGGGAAGCTACACTATCCCCGGGTGACATAGGCTATATTTTATCCCCGTATTCCCACGAGACCGGGAACTACGCGGGTGAAACCGCGGAGCGCTGCTAGTGTAAGATAAATTCAATAGAAAACATGGTGCTGGCTGCGCTAGTTGTGTTTCAAGGTTTCTGAAAAGAAAGTTGTAAGTATGTAACCTATAACTGCTCGACCGCCCACCGAATTTAATTAATTATACCTATAAGAACCGGTTAAGTCCGGCGCGGCACCTATCGGTTACATTACATTACAATAGAAAATTAATTGTGTCTCATTAACCGGGATTGATAGCAGCTGATCTGAAAATCGATTCGGTGTCTGACTCAGGTTGATTAACTGATATACACACATCAAAAAAAGTTTGCGATCACTTTGAAAAATAGAAATCTTTTTTGTTACGGTAGATATTCTTTTTCTTTTTCTTCTTTTTTGATTTTTTATTTAAAAATATAGATTTAGAATATAAAACAATAAAACTGTTCAATTGTTTTTCCATATAAAAAGGCTTTCAGTCCTAGCTTACGCTCATTCAGAAATCTGATTTAGTCAATTTTAACGGATTTAAAATACTTTTTCGCGGAAAGTTGTGATTGAAAAAATGCCAAGAGGATTATCAGAAGTTACAACATCAAAAAAGCTACAAGAATAGTAACTTTGAGGGAAGAAGGATACACCACGCGAAAAATAGAACGCAGGGTTTCTATATCCCAATCCTGTATCGTGACCACGTTGCAGAGGTACCACGGGATGGGTCATTTTGCTGACCGACCCCGCAGCGATCGCCCAACTGTTTTGACTGCTGCGCAAAAGCGCTATATTAGATTGCTGGCAGCCCGTGACCCAACAATCAACGCTACTAAAATAAAAGCAGAAATTCAGGCCGCCTCTGGGCTTGAAGTTAGCACTCAGACCATTTGGAATTGCTTGCACCAGGCTGGATTACGAGCACGGAGGTCTTGGCGAGCTACTCTGAATTGATTGCAGTGGGCTAGGCTTCGGCAAAATGAAGAAGAAAACATTTGGCAAAACTGTCTTTTCTTTGACGAATCGCGAATCAGTACTCATGCAGATAACCGACGTGTCCCTGTCTGGAGAAGACCAGGAGACCGTGAAAGGCAAAGAACTGCCACTGGAAAAGTTCAGCAAGGCGGGAAATCGGTGTCCTTTTGGGGTGGTATTATGATTAGAGCTAGAACGCCTTTAATCCCGCATCGATGCCTCATGATAACAGGCATGTATAGAGCAGTTGCTATTGATGTAATTGTCAGACCATTCTGAGTAAACCATGGGCACCAATTTGTACTGGTCGATGATAATGCGCCCTCCCATCGAGCTCAACGAGTCAATGCTGCTCTCCGAGAATACGACATCACAAGGTTAGACTGGCCTGCCGGCTCGCCTGACTTAAACCCAATAGAGCACGCGTGGGATGCTCTTAAGCGAGCTTTTTGGAACCGTCAGCCACCTCCCCAGACAGTGCAAGAGCTCAGGGAAGCTGCTAATCAGGAATGGGACAGGTTTCCCCAAGAAATGCTGGATAACTTGATTCACAGCATGCCCAGGAGGATCACCGCATGTGTTCGAGCCAGGGGAGAAGTAATATTATATTGAATATAAACCTTTTATTAATAAATTGTTGTTTAAGTTTGGTTAAACAGTCTTTTTCTTTCTATCAAATTTCTGTTACAATTACATTATGATTAATTACTCAATTTCAATTATAAAAATAGTTTAATTTTTTCATTTCAAACAGGGTATTTCTATTTAAAGAAAACACGCAACAACGAATTTTTCTTGATAAAGTTCAATTTAAAAAATTATATCAGCTTATGCTAGTGATCGCAAACTTTTTTTGATGTGTGTACTCGCAAGTGGGTGACAGATCTTAATTTGGCTGTGCGAATACATTTGCAGAGTTTTGTAACACAATCAGTAATTCCGAGTTCGGTAGCAATTCCCATCAGAAAATTATGAACACTTTTTCAAATATATGATGACGGTGTGGCGTCAAATATCAAAGAACTAGGAAAGTTAAACGGCCACGAAATGATAGTTAACGTAAATAGCTCTCCTAATCTTTAGGGGAAA
The DNA here is from genome assembly GCA_947359405.1 of Antitype chi. Classification (NCBI taxonomy): domain Eukaryota; kingdom Metazoa; phylum Arthropoda; class Insecta; order Lepidoptera; family Noctuidae; genus Antitype; species Antitype chi. Next base: position 3,142,576 of record OX375822.1, read on the forward strand.
CAGGCTTACGTAGAATTTAAAGAAATTTATTTTTTTCAAAAACGAAATCGCATTTCTAGGCTTCAAAATCCAACTGGATTGTGTGATGCCAAATCGGCGCAAACTGGACGGTATTCGAAATTACCCCACTCCCTAAACAGTACCTACACCAACTTCAACAGTTTCTTGGCCTTGTGAGCTACTTTAGGAAATTGATTAAGAGCTGCACTATGATTACTGCTCCACTCTCAAATCTGTTGAAGAAAGAGTCTGTCTGGGAATGGGGTAAGGTTCATGAAAAAGCATTTCAATCGTTTAAGAACAAATTAACATCGGAAAAAAGCAAATGATGAACATACCTAATTCATTACGAATAAATAAAAATGCCTACGAGTAACTATGCTCACACACGGCTGCGCATCGCGGCTTCTTTTGTCAAACGGAGATAGCTGTTTTTTCTCTTCCGTGGAGATAGCAATATTCCGACATAACTTTGTCTTCGCTTCGAATCGTAGTTGCGAGCTTGACTCGTCGCATTCTTAAACGTGTTAATACATTATCATGACTCATTTCGTCCACCGTGCGGCGAACGATAACAAAAGGTCTACTCATTGTACAATTCCTTTGTGCCTGAGGGCCAAGGGTTACTATTTTAATCTGTTGTTTGTTTCATAAGATTATCACCAGAGATCGGATATTCGGATGCATATTTACCTAAATATAATTTTTAGCTATGAAAGTATGGAAGCGGCTTTATAAATTATTTGTAATATTTATTAAAAACCCCGGGATTCTTGATTGCATAACTATTCAGATGTAATTTAAAATCAATGTTTAACCCGATACAAATATGTATATGTACTGGAGGACGGGTGGTTTGTATTGGTTAAAACAAAAAATAAACAAATTACTTACCTAAATTAAGGCTTTTTCGATACAAAACCGCATTCCATGTTAGCTAACATCTCAACTTTAGGTGAATACGCATCCGAATATCCGATCACTGATTATCACAGACGGAGTTTCGGCTGCTACAAGTGTTTAGTTCGAATGTATCGAATACCCAACCCAGCCACTTGAAAAAGAGCGCAAATGACAACCTCTCAAACTTTGGGTCACAGTTAACATTATGTTCCATTCATTTTAAATATGAATTAACATTCTACATTTTGAAGATATTTACTTATTGATAAGCACAATTAAAAGGTATACTGCCTAACAAAAACATTAATAAAATCAACAACAAAAACTAACAATTTCACTACAAAATGAACAAAGGCAATCATTGTCACATCTGAACTTTAAAAAATCAAACGCATTAAAATATTTTACATAATTATGTAAACATATTTTTATTATTATTTTAAGTCTGTAAGTGTATGTATGTATTATGTAGATACAAAAAAAAGAAAAAATAAACATAAAAAATAAATTAAATGAACATTGCGATAGACGAGAATCTTTTGGAAAACAAAATAAAACAAAAACAAAATAAAGCTTATAAAGCTGCAAATTAGGCGTCACCACCACCTCTGCATCAGAGAAGAACCAGCAGATAACACGCTACACCGTCATATAATTCGAAAAATAACTGCATTTTTGGTTTTTTTATACAAGGTGGACCAAAAGAAGTAATCCGATGTTGTTTGGATCTCTTTTTTTTTCTAAATGAAAAACTTCGATACCTGCTGTTTTTTTATTATGTTTATTTGAACCTTTAGAATTTTATTGGTCAAGTCGAGAAGATTATATCGGCCAAATGGGCGCCGTCACAATTGATTGCCATACGGGCTCGTTTTATGGCATTTTTCATCACTTCGGCGAGAACTTCGGGCGACAGATTCTCGCACTCGTGTCGAATGTTGTCCTTGAGGGCTTCCAGAGTCTCGGGCTTGTTCACGTAAACACGGGACTTCAAAAAACCCCACAAAAAAAACGCTTAAATCAGGCGATCTTGCGGGCCTGTGCAAATCGCCAAAACGAGAGATGAGGCGACCCGGGAACGCTGCCTTCAGAATATCGGTTGTGGCTCGCGCAGTGTGTGCCGTTGCTCCGTCCTGTTGGAACCACATGCCCCTCAGTCCTAATTCGTCCAATTGCGGCAGAAAAAACTCGGTCAACATGGCCCTATAGCGCGCACCGTCCACTTTTGTCGTTTGGCCAGCGGCATTCTCGAAAAAAAATGGCCCGATGACTCCTCCAGCGTGAACAGCGCACCATGCAGTCACTTTGACCGGGTGTAATAGCTCCTCGTGCATCACTCGTGGATTTTCAGTGCCCCAGAAGCGATAATTTTGCTTGTTGTACGCTGTTGCACGTACCCGCTGAGTCCCATACTCTTCCAAGGTTGGTGGCCAAACGGCGCAATGTTTGCGCAGTCGGTGTCGGACGGCCGGGGAATCGGCGACGGAATTCGCGTTGCGCCAACACCACAGACGAATTATTACGCAAAAAAATAGACACGATTATTCCGCGTTCTTGGGGAGTGTATCGCTCCATGGCTTGTTCACTTGTATTCTGCATCTGTCTAGTCCACAAATGTCAAAACAGATTTGACATTGGCGGCCATTTGCAAAAGTGAGAGCATCTTCCAATAGGGTGATTTCTTTTGGCCCACCTTGTATAACAAAAAAATTCTAACAAAAATACAAATATGCACTAAAACTGTATTTAGATCTACAATTTCAAAAAAGAAAAATGTCTTTATGCAACAAAGGATACAATTGTAATGGTGGGTGGACAAATAGCACAATTCGCCAAGTCTGAAACGAACAAGTGTGTGGTCCAAAAAAATATTATATACGGGGAGCGTTTTTATGTTCGCGGAATAGGGGATAAGGGGTGGAAATAAAAAAAAAAAAATTATTTTTCCTTTTCAATATATTCACCTGCAAGACGGATACATTTTTCAGATCTTTCAATTAATTTATTTATACCCTCATAAAAAAATGTTTTCTCTTTGTCTTCAAAATACGCCGAAACTGCCTCCTTGACTTCATCATCGGTGGTATTTTTTTTACCCCGCAGTTCTTTTTTCATTTTTGGAAACAGGTAATAATCACTCTGGGCCAGGTCTGGACTGTAGGGTGAGTGATTCAAAATATAAAAGCCCACCGTATGCAGGGCAGCCTACGCAACGCGGCTCTTGTCGACGGGCGCGTTGTCATGCAAAAGCAACACACCTTTTGTCAATTTTCCCCGTATTTTCTCTTTGATGGCTTCTTTAAGTCGTTCTAATATTGAAGCGTAGTATTCTCCGGTTATAGAAACACCTTTATCTTTATAATCGATTAATAATATTCCTTCCGAGTCCCAAAAGACCGTTGCCATGAGTTTCCCAGCTGACTGTGACACCTTAAACTTCTTGGGAGGTGCTGTGCCCTTTTTATGCCACTGCATGGAGTCTTGTTTCGACTCAGGTTCATAATGATGAACCCAAGTTTCGACTCCAGTAACAATTCGACTCAATACAGCACAGCATCCTTGTTTTCATTACAAAGGTCCAAAAATGCACGTGAGCACTCTACGCGCTGTTGTTTTTGCGGCGGCGTGAGCATTCTCGGCACCCATCTTGCGCTGACCTTAGTCATACCAAGATGATCGTGCAGGATTTTTAAAATGGTTGTATCGGATACTCCAACCATTTCTGCGAGTTGTTTCTTCTTTAGTCGAGCATCGTCGAGTACAATTTTTTCAACTTTTTGGATAAGTTCTGGCGCGGTCACCTCGATGCTCCTACCCGGGCTCGGGTCGTCTTCAAGGGATTCCCTTCCTTGGTTAAATAAACTGTGCCACTTGTACACCATGGTTTTTCCCGGACAAGAGTCGCCGTAAACCAATGACATCTCATTCATTATGGTCGCAACTGATTTTCCTTGCTTATAACGGCACGATATTCGATTTTTTCCATATTTCACTTTTCACTCCCGATTATGTTGCTTGGTTGACGATAACTCAAAGACTAATAGTCTAATAACAATGAAACCTCGTATTTATACTAATTATGAGTCACTGAACACGTTACGACTCTAATGAGCCTAATCACCCCCCTACAACCCTCTCATTCCGCGAACTTAAAAACGCACCCTCGTACATACAATATATATGATACATAAAAAGAAATATATATTTATAAATACTGTTTCATGCATGAGTGGATCAGGACAAAGCAGGGTTCTTTACAGACACTTTTCTCGCAACCAACACAAAACCACTGAGTGCGGTTTTTGCACTTAACGCACACCCGCCTCAAGCGTTGGCGATTTTTGCCGACAGGTGTTAGGTCGAGGCGGTGTTTGACGTTAATGCTGGTGAGCTGCGTGGTTACGGGAAGAAGCGAAGGGGCGGAAGGTATGTGGTGAAGTGAAAGAATTTTTTTTATTAATTTCATACGGAAATTGCGATGAGAAAGAGTAGAACTATTATGATTATGAATGATGTAGGAGTTCAATACGGAGACGTTAAGTAGTCTCCGGAATAATTTTTTGTACCAGACACGTGTTCGTTTCCGCTCGACTGGATACGTGGCAAGTAGCTGGTCTTTTTTATCCACCCCACCCATCATGATATTATAATCTAATATCACGATGGGTTTGGTGGATCCCGTTAGTGTTGACTGGCCGATGCCATGGTATGTAGAGATCGTAGCCACCCTATTGTTATCTCTCCAGACAATGATATCGACGTCACCCGATGTTAGACCAACTACCTGTCCTTTTGCCATTTCCTGCCTGCACAGACTGTGCAGGGGCGGCGGAACGAACTTACGATCGGTCCGCAGAGTTCCTACACAGTCAAAGCCTATGGACTTAAGGCGCCGAGCGAGACATGGCGAATTATAGAAATTGTCCATCCACAATGTGTACCCTTTGTGCTCCAGACCTTTTACTAAGTTTAACACAATTGACGGCGTAGATGCCTCCAGTGGATCTTCGTACTGCTGCGGTGGAGCTCGGTTTCTCTTATGAGCGTGAACCACAAACCGCCATAGGTAGCCGGTTTGAGATTCACAGACCTCATAAGTTTTGATGCCTCTACCTGCAGCTTTATTTGGAATGAGCTGGCCGATGGACAGCCAGCCCTTCCACAGCAAAAGACTCTCGTCTAGTGCAATGTTCTGTGCCGGGGTGTACAATGCCTGAAATTTGGTGTTCAGATGCGACAATATAGGCTGTATTTTAAAAAGACGTGCCTCGGAGCTATCCAGTTCTAGCGCACACATGTCTTCATTATTATTAAAATGTAAACATTTTGATAATAATACAAAACGATTGTAAGACATGTGTGCGCTAAAAAAGGGGGTGCAGAATACGTCAGGGGTGGCGTGCCAGTACTCCTCCAGCTTGGTCTTGATCACTACCCCCATCGCCAATACCAGGCCAAAATAGACGTACAGCTCCTCTGGCGTGGTGTCCTGCCAGGAACCGATGCGGCTATTGGGAAAGAGGCTGTGGGACTGGAGCATCTGGGTTGCCACCTGCTGAGCGTACCTGTTCGTCTCCGAGGCAATGTGCTCCATAATTTGCCGATCCCATATGTCAACGAAAATGTCATACGGGTCGTCACGTGGAGTTGTCGGACCAACATTAGTTTGGGAGAACGATTCCCTCCTCGATTCAGGTCGAATCGGAGTATTCGGAAAGTCTCTCCAGTCAAAATCAGTCCACCTCCATGGCTGGTCCGTCGCCGTTAGACGCACTTCGCCGGGCACAGCGTCAGCTCCGGGCGCAGCATCACCGACAGGAGCAGGGTCAGCGACGGGTGCATCGTCGAAATCAGCGTCGAACGGCGTGTCATTCATCATCGCCTCCACCCTTGGTGTTGGTGGATGCTTCCCTAGGTTTTCGTCGCCGCTCTCGTCAGACTCTAGATCACTTCCTGTAACAAATGATTGATTGATTTCAAATCTGGTGAAGACCAGAAACTTGACCATATAGCCCCAAACTAAAATAAAATCTGCAGGTAGGTACTTACCATAGTTGAGCATTTCGGCTAATTCGCGTAAAGCCTGACGAGGTGGTGGAGGACGATGATCAATGGCGGGCGACGACGCTGGCGACTCAATGGCCCAGTCCTGAAACCTGGTGGGGCAAAAGCAGTGTTGTAGTACCTTTCGGATATTTAAATAAATAAAAAAGAGCACGCACGCGCACGCACACGCACACGCGCACGCACACGCACACGCACGTACACACACACACACACACGCACACACACACTTCGTTTTTGCGTCGGGGGTTAAAAACTACTTACGGTGGCCGCATGCGCATTCTCTTGGGATGGAGGGGGGTCTCAAGCCCTTGGCCCACTGGTAAGTCGATAATGTTGTGGATTGTGAGTCTAAAATAAAAATAATTCAATTGTAATACTCAATACAAAATTAAATGAAAAGAATGCGTCAATTAAGCATAAAAGCAAACTAACTCTTCAATTGTTTGAGTTCCTGGGGTCTCGTGTCGTGGACTGCCGCGGCCTCCATGCCCTCTGCCACGCCTGTGACGGCCGGCATACCCTACCACCTCCTCCGATCTTGGCGGTTCAGGTAAACCAACTCCAGCTCCTCGTCCAACTCGCACGCGCACACCCCTACCGCGTCGCGGCGCACGCGTGCGTGGATGTCTTGACTCACTAAAAAAAGGAAAAACAAAAATGCAATTAAACATGCAACAAACTTGCAACAAGTTTTTAGAAAAGTACTAAGAAATATCTTTCTTTGCGAAAGAAAAACGCTAAAACCACGCGATATAAAAACGGTCACAATCCGATTAACAGTTTTGAAGAAAGGTCATAAACGTCTTTTTTAAGTCGATTAAAAACACAAATCACTAGAAAATCATAACATTGAAATCTATGAAGTCATATCCACACATTTCTATTCGTGCAAAACCCTAGAAAATGGCGGTTTTGGTGTCACGTAACTAGGGTATGCAGACATGGCATCTTTTGGTTGCCTCATTTCAGGCGCATCCTTTGGTTGACTGTGTGTTCCTGCACATAATACAAAAGAATGGATTTCGAAGAGGTGATTAATAAGGCAGGAGACAAAGGCTCTGTTTGGCATCACTTTCTGAGCAACAAAAGTAAAAGTGAAGCAAAATGTAAATTAAGGTGGAAGCGCCAGGGTAGCCCGCGAAATTCAAATTTTGTTACGTTTTTTGCAATTTGCAGGTCAGTATCAGGTTGTATGGTGATCTAAATATGATTCGCGACCGTATCAAATAAGGCTTTTCAGAATCATGATCATTAGAATCAGCAATTCAACTCCATAAGTTAGAATTGCCCTCAAATGTCATAATTTCATGAAATAGTAATTCTTTAGAGTAATATGAACTTATAGAGATGTATTGCTGATTCTAATGATTATGATTCTGTAAAGCCATATCTGATACGGTCGCGAATCATATTTAGAGCTATGAAAGATAACACTCGCGCGGCGATACTCGCCAAGCGATTAGAACTCACGTGAATCGCGTATGAGGCTGCAAGACTGACTGTACGCTTGACTGCCGCGAGCGAGTGATGCGAGTAATCGCCCGCCTCACTCGCACACTCGCTTATAGCCGAGCTACACAAATATCGGAACTACGCACTCGCTCCCCGCGTCTCGCTAACTCGTTTCTAGTTCTAGCTCTACTCGTTACTCGTTAATCGTTGCCGGTGAGACAAGTGCCATAGTAGCCACCATGTTATTACGTCATACAGCATGTCAACTGAGCAACTTTGTATTTTTATTATTTTCGTAACCAAAGTGATTTTTAGTTATTTTACATTCAGGAACAGCAAACCAACGATATGTAGAAAAATAAATCATTTTTTAAATTGTAAACAATTATATGTATGTATTATAAAATATCGTCATACCCACAGAGCAATATGGCGTCCACTGTGTCCAGCGTTTTCATCAACCTATGCGCGAAGTTTGAATATGTAAAATTTAAATGCATTTTATGGCACTAATCGATTAAATAAAAATGTTGTGTTTTTTCAGTGGTTTATTATTACTCTAGAATCTCAATAAGACACTTTTCAAAAATGGGTGTAATACCCTATTATAAAAATAATAAATAATGTGATTTCCAATAAAGTATGTTTTAATAAGATCCATTCTCCTTTATTCGTTTTAATAGTATAAAATTTATAGAAAAGATAGCAAAGCTTATCAACTAGAATTGATCAAAAAACCGAAAGAACCGAAAAAAACCGGGTACCCGGTTCCGACTTGAGTTTAGAACCGAAAGAACCGGTTCCTAAAATAGGGCCAGTTCTCAATGCCCTAGCTGGAACTGACATAGATATTAAATTACCACATCTTTTGTTTAGTTTGAGAGTAGCACCAAGCTCGGTGACAGGAAAGTCTCCAGTAGAATTGTTGAATAAACATTGTTTTTAGAACACAGATCATCCTTTCGAGACAAAACCTGTTGCTGAAAGACAAATTGAAAGTAACAAAGAAGTACCGGTGAGAACATTTAGGTTAAAGGACAAGGTATGGCAGCGCAACTATACAAGAGGGGAGAAGTTGGTGAAAGGAGAAGTCTTCAGAATCAAGGGTCCTGTTCGATATTTGGTAAAGATAAACGATGGACCAATCGTTACACATCACATAAACTAGCTACAACTACGTGATTCTGATGAAGATCCAGGTCTTAATAATGAAATACGTGATATACTCGGCATACCAACAGATGCGGTAGTAACTTGTGAAGGAGGCAGGTTACAAAACCAATTAAATAATAAGAGTGATATAGATATTAGGATAGTTAGGTATAAAATATAGTTTAGTGAAGGACATAAAGAATAAGGGGGAAGGCATGTGGTAGATGACACAATAAAATTGATTGACAGTTGATTATTATTACAAGAGGGTACCCCACACTATTTAAAGCAACCTGCAGCCACCGGCAGAAAACAATATGGACACCAAATAACCATAACCATAACAGAGCATGCTCAGGGGGATGAGCACTTCAGCAAATCGCTTTACCGAGAACCACAACAACTCGTTACCAAGCTCAATAGCACTGGCATTGAAGTAACAAACCTGTGGCTTAGGAGAGCAAAGATACATTCTGGGTACACTAGGTCGAAGTTGTATTAAAAATATGTGTTAATAAGCAATGATGAGAGTGGATTGAATTCACTGAAGCATTATTATTGCTCATGCAAAACAGGGAACCTCACCTCGGGTCGCTGCGCTCACGTGATGGTTGAAATATGGTTTTTGAGCCTGGCAAGTTATGATAAGAATATCCACAGCCGGGCTCTCTTCTTGGTCTCAATAATAGTAAATTATGATAATAATAAAAACACACTTTCGGTCAGTGGGTCGTCTTAGGTTTCTTTTTAATAATGCTCAGTAACTTATACTTATGTATTAAACTCAAAATAGAGAACCCTCAGACAGAATTTGATGCACAAAGGCACAGAGACATGGCTGATTGGCTGGATACCTTTCAAACAAAAGTAGTTTATTCTGTGGCGGACGTGGTTGTGTCGTCCAAACATTTTTGCCCAATTTCTTTTCTTACAATAAAAGTTAAATAAATGCATACCGTAATATCAATTACGATACATAACAACTTAGGTAACATCGACAGTTTGCTATCAATAGTAAGTAGAATAAATTATTAGGCGTATTCTCAGACCAAATCGATACATAACAAATTAGGTAACATCGACAGTTTGCTATCAATAGTAATTAGTCGTATTCTCAGACCAAATATTATTTGGTCTGAGGTCGTATTACGGCGAAATGCGTCGCCGGCCGCGTTCAAATGGCGGCAAAATGGCTAGGCTAACGGTGTTTGTTGAAATAACTATTTCCGTGCAAAATCTTAATCAAATACACATTCTTGGCAATAAAAACTATTTATTACTTACCTATCCATGACCAACAACAATAATTAGTGCTTTTAAATCAGTCTAAACACCAAACAATACCGCACTCGAATCGACACTCGAAAACGGACCTGCGCCAGGAGTAATAGCACTAATAGCAGTAGCACAGAATATTAGTATTAGTGTTCTGTGAATGAAACCAAGGAACATAATATACCACAAGCGGTGTGAAACGGACTGCGGGAAAGAGTATAATAAAGAGTAAAAAAGTACAATGTGATAATAATCAACGAACTTTTGTTAACCTAAAATAATATTACCTACTTAACTCTTTGTAAAGACCACAACTCCACAAGTGGATTCAAATTCATTCGTTAAAAAATGCACACAGAAGATGCATGTCTAACAAAACATAAACAACCAACGTTGGCGCGTCGGCGCCACAGAACATATATACTCTAGGGAGAAGAATAACGACTTCGTACAAAAAAAGTAAAGACAGTTTTGCTGCTCGCCATCTAGTGGCACCCCAGAACAACTAAAGGACGCAAATAGAGCGGGAAATTTGAAATATTTTAAAGTAAATTACTGCGTAATCGAAACTGAATTTTTCTTTCTTGTTGTGCAATAGGAATATGCTTAATTATCTCAAATTAGCATTAATGACGTACGTAATAATAATATGCTAATTTGACATAACTTTTCATTTCTATTGCACAGCCAGAAAGAAAAATGTAACTTCGTTCATTTCTTAATTCGCTCTACTAAACATTAGCAAAAAAAAACTCAGGAATTATAGTAAATAACTTTATTTGTAAGTAACAGTAACCGGTGAACGTCCACACTTATAATATTGTCGTCGAATTTCCGCGTTTATTACCGACGTTATAGTCACGTTTTATGAGCCACTTTTTCGAAATAGGTACAGAAACAGAGTCACTTTCTCAAAAAACAGAAACAGAGTCACTTTCTCGAAACACACATTCAGAGTCACTATCTCAAAATATTTGGATCGCACTGAGTCGAAACAAACAAAAAAACTTACAAGACAATAGGACTTTACGGCAAATTATAACAAACAACTCCGCCATCTTCTTGTTTGGTAACGTAATCAGTCAGTAGTGGTATGATTAGCGACCTAAAACTTCATAAAGCGTAATTTTTTAGTCTCGAGTATTAGGTCCCGATTTTATTTTTAACTCTAGCCACACTTGAAATAGCCCTTGTAGGTATGTCGTTGTTTCGACGTATAGAGTCGACACCCCCTGGGTCGGCGCGTAGGCGAGTAGTATCTATCTATGATTCTATCGTCGAATTCGTCGATGTCGTAGAGAAGAGAATAGTCGATTTTATGGGAACGTTACATCGTCCATGTAGACAAAGATTATACAAATATTGGTTAAGCCCAGCCTATGAAGTTTCCACTGCTGGGACAAAGGCCTCCTCTCTGTGAAAGGGAGTGACCTGTAATCCACAGACATATCTACCATAATTGAATTGGATATTCATACTAACTTATTATTAACAATAATTAATTGAAAAATATTTAAGAAGTACTTCATCATCATCATTTCAGCCGAAATCATCCACTGCTGGAGATAGGCCTCCCCCAGGCTCCTCCATTTCAACCAATTTTGTGCTTCCCACTTCCAGCGGATTCCCGCGGCCTTCACAAGGTCTTTGGTCCACCTTGTGGGAGGCCTTTCCACTCTACGTCTTCCAGTATGCGGTCGCCACTCCAGAACCTTTCGGCCTCATCGGCGATCTATTCTGCGATCAATGTGCCCTGCCCACTGCCATTTAAGTTTGGCAAATTCTTCAGGCTATGTCGGTTGCCTTGGTTCTCCTGCGGATCTCTTCATTCCTGATTCGATTACGTAAGGAAACTGCCTCCAATCGTCATGAGAGTGGGTGTTACATGGGCATTTGACATGACCTTTGTCATGACCATGTTCATTTTAAGACCCACTCTTTCGGAAGCTCTACTGAGGTCATCGAGCATTGCGCTGAGGTCCTCCATGGAGACCATGGACAACTATATCATCAGCAAGCCGAAGCTGAGTGATGTACTCGCCATTAATGTTGATGCCAGCCGGGAGCCCCTTTCCAGTCCAGAACCTGGAAGACATCCTCCAGTGCAGCGGTGAACAGTTTCGGAGAGATAACGTCTCCCTGTCTCACACCTGGCTGCAGAGGGATAGGTTTCAAAGTTTGGTCCTGGAGTCGGACTGCCATAGTGGCATTTTCGTACAGATACTTCAGCACCTCGATGAACCGATAGTTGATCTGGCACCGTTGAAGAGACTGCAGTACAGCCCATGTCTCGATCGAATCGAAGGCTTTTTCGTAGTCCACGAGAGGTAAGTTAAACTCTTCGATATTCTGCACACCGTATGTATGTGGTCTACGGTGAAGCCTTTACGGAATCCGGTTTGTTGTGGGCTTGTTCGGCAGGCTGGAAGTCATCAAACTTTCGGGCGAGACGGTTACATTTGCATTCAGAACGCAGCATGTTTTTTGAGTCTGTCAACACATTAAATAGGTACGTCAACTGAGAATGAGAAACTGTAAGTAACAAAGGCTACGTTCCGAGATACGATAATATCGATTTGAGCGTGCTCACACCCGTTCCGAATTGGCGTGAGCGCGATAACGATATCCCGTGAATCGTCATAGATGACGTCATGACATGCGCCATCTTGCGATAACGCCGACCATGCGTAATATTAATATCACTGTGAGCGCTGTCAAAAATGACAGTTGTGCTGTTTTGTTTTTTTAATCGTTTCCTAACTTTACCTAACTTGGCTATAGTGCGTCTGGCTAGAGTCGCCACCTAACCAAATAAGACGAAATTTGTGATGTATACAAGTTTTATATGGTTTAAATAGGTTTTAACATTAAGTGAGCACTGTTAGCGCGTTCACGAGCGTTCCGTATTGTTGACAAAAATGACAGTTCTTTGCTGCCATAGGCTACGTTCCGAGATACGATAATATCGATTTGAGCGTGCTCACACTCGTTCCGAATTGGCGTGAGCGCGATAACGATGTCCCGTGAATCGTCATAGATGACGTCATGACATGCGCCATCTTGCGATAACGCCGACCATGCTTATTACTAATAACACCGTGAGCGCTGTCAAAAATGACAGTTGTGCTGTTTTGTTTTGAATCATATTATAACTAACTTAGGCCACATTCCGAATAAGAAAAATAGCGCTGTGAGCGCTCACATCAATAATTTGCGTTCCGAGATAGATATCACGATTATGGCAGCTAAGAACTGTCATTTTTGTTAACAATACGGAACGCTCGTGAACGCGCTAACAGTGCTCACTCAATGTTAAAACCAATTTACACCATATAAAACTTGTGTACACCACAAATTTCGTCTTCTTATTTGGTTAGGTGGCGACTCTAGCCAGAAGCACTTTAACTAAGTTAGTTAAAGTTATGATACGATTCAAAACAAAACAGCACAACTGTCATTTTTGACAGCGCTCACGGTGATAATAGATATAAGCATGGTCGGCGTTATCGCAAGATGGCGCATGTCATGACGTCATCTATGACGATTCACGGGACATCGTTATCGCGCTCACGCCAATTCGGAACGGGTGTGAGCACGCTCAAATCGATATAATTGTATCTCGGAACGTAGCCTTAGATATAGTGCTTCTGGCTAGAGTCGCCACCTAAACAAATAAGAAGACGAAATTTGTGGTGTACACAAGTTTTTATGATGTAAATTGGTTTTAACATTGAGTGAGCACTGTTAGCGCGTTCACGAGCGTTCCGTATTGTTAACAAAAATGACAGTTCTTAGCTGCCATAATCGTGTTATCTATCTCGGAACGCAAATTATTGATGTGAGCGCTCACAGCGCTATTTTTCTTATTCGGAATGTGGCCAAAGAGTACTATATTATATCGGGTAATATGTATTCTGTGATGAGAAACGTCAAATAGTGATTTCATTTTCATCCTTTTCTCTGCAATATTTTTAATTTCTTCTAATTTCTAGACTTTTGCAGTTGTAAATCGGTGCAATGATGCGAATAATTCGAAGACTACTATCAATTTAGCAATAACTAGACTTGTGAGTCCACGATGTCAAGTGATACAACAGAGACTGCAAAAGGTGTGTTATTTTGTTCAATTGTTTGTTCATTTGGGCTGTAATGTCTTCCGTAGAGGCACTGAATGGTGTTTCTGTTTCAAGTGGAGGTCACGGGCGAGTGCAACGGCCCGACTCCGGACGAAGCGAGACGATTACTTGAAGAAGAATTTAATGTTCAGCGAGCGAAAATGAAAGAGTTGTTCTTGCAAAAAGAAGGTTCGTTGTCCGTTATCAGCAAGTAGGCCGCGCGGGGGTATTGTAGGCTTTGGTTCTGGTTTGTTGAAATGCATGAATTCACGTGATAACATTGTTTTTGTTGTGCCCGTATGTCAAAGTATTTCGAACTGAATATTAGTTTGTAGAGTACCTTTGTTCTGCTATTGGTTGGTTCCCTGGTGATAGACGTCCCGATTATGTTGACCTTGTCCTTGTGTTACCTGTGAGACCTGTCCCAGCAGGTACCCAAACTGGTTTCTTCATAACATCAGGTAGGGGTCCATTTTCACAACATTCACTAACTGTATTTTAGTTCCCTGAATGCATTTATTTTGCATGTTTACCTCCTACAAAGCAAAGACAACATTAACACCTATTTGTCACTTGTAAACTTCACCTTGCTGAATGTTTGTGTCACTTTTTCTATAACAATATTTTTGTTGTATTACTTAAATTTTTCAGTTGTTATTGTGCCATATTTACAGTAGAGTACATTTAACCTGTGCTTTCAAATGCAATAACAAGTGGTTGAAGGTCACTTACTTAGTGCTAAGAAGTTTTTAACATCAATTTGTCAGTACAATAATACATGTCTATTATTATGTATGTCAGACAGCTGTGCTGCTGGGAAGTTTGTTGCGCTACTTCTTCTTCCCAGCTAAAGTACTAGGAAGTGGTGAAGGGCGGGTGTTTCGGTGGGACTGTCTTATGTAATTTTGACGTTCAAAAAGAGCTGACTCTCAGCCTAGTTTGAGTAAATGACTTTTGATTTTGATGTGTGTGGATTGGTGGAATACAGTACTTACGTTTTATGTGGGTGATGGTTTGTCATGTAATTGACATCAGGGTGTCAAGGATACTGATGTGCAAACTGTTACCATAAAGGCTCATGATTGTAGACCCCCTTTGTTGAATATTGAAAAAATTATCAGCTGTCACACACAAAAGTACAATACCTGCACGATTAAAATGTATAGAACAGCAGGCTTAGCATGACACTTTCTATTTCTACTCCACCGTAGAATAGAAATCGCTTGACTATATTTCTGAGAAAAAACTGTCAACTGTCTACACAGATACGTAATTTTTGTCTACTCTTCCGTATACAAAACGCTCCTCTACGGTTCTCGTGCTAAGCCTGCTGCTTATTTTTTAAAATATTATCAACAAAAAAATGTCTACGCAAGGGGGCTAGAAGCTAGAATCATGTGCTGAATTCATGGTTCCAGTTAGTGCTTCAATATCCCTGCCCCCCTGTTGACACAATACTTGATGAGTGATAAGTTGGTCACACATTAATATTTGAGAAGACTGACTAACACAACAGTCTTAGTTCATCATCATCATCATCATCATCATTTCAGCCAAAAACGTCCACGTTTTGTATAGAAAATATTTTTTTTTATTTTTTTTATTCTAAATTTTTGTTGGAGCCTTTTATCCACAATGGCATGTCAGCCTCATCATAACTTAAACTTTTCGATACATTATTAATTTTTAAACAAATCAGTAAGTAGGTTTGCTATCATAGAAAATATGACAAACTGCTGATGATATTCTTCAGATAAAAGTTATTTGACTATTGAAAAATTTGCCCTAAATATACTGAAACCATTCTGTATAAAAGCAATATCATTTAGTTCACCATCTTATAGTGAAGTGTAAAGTTTAGAACCATTCGGATCTCTAGACTGGTCTGCACTTAACAAAACACATGTCATTGTTATGATTATTAAATAGATACTACTGTAAAGTAAATAATAGTGGTGGTTGGATCATCTATTGTATTGTTATTGACTAATTAGCTCTTATAGTGAAGTGTGAAGTTTAGAACCATTCGGATCTCTAGACTGGTCTGCACTTAACAAAACACATGTCATTGTTATGATTATTAAATAGATACTACTGTAAAGTAAATAATAGTGGTGGTTGGATAATAGTGTACTATTTAGGTTATAATAATAACAACATCTAATGCCTGCTGGTAAGTAAAGGCAAAGATTAGATTACATAGATATTACTCATTCATGTAGCATTCTAGCTGTTATAACTTAACAGATAATAGAATCAATGCATTATAGTGTAGCACTAACTGCTGCCCCCGGTTTCGCCCGCATGGGTCTCGGAAATTATCCTACAGGAATGTGATAAATGATAAATGATTTTATTTCTGTAAGTAGGTTTGTACAAACACTTTTACACGTCAATCATATATTTTTTTAAACTAGATGAGGTCGGCGTTTCCTATCTGACTACTCTGAGAAGAAAGGCTGAAACAAACTCAGAGGTCACAGTCTCTTTTAAAGTCCAGACATAATCTTGGTCAGACCATGTGAAGAAAATGTGGATTGGTGTCTGAAATGGTATTTTGAGGAAAGAACCACACAGATTGAGTGGACCTGTCCAATCAGGAATCATGCATTTATCAGTAATCATGCAGCTCAACTCAGAACTTGAGGAGCTCGAAGCCACTGGGACATAAAGTAGCCTATGTTATTCCTTATAACATCAGCTATCCATCAGTAAGCCGGAACAAACAGCAAGAAAGACAGACAAAAACAAATATAAATTGTTGTTTTTTGTTATACAGGGTGATTGGAAGATGGGTGCAAAGCTTTAAGGTGAAGATAGTATAGACAATTTAGAACCATTTAAGCCATGGTTGTCTTAGACGAAGTCTTACCAAATTTTTTTTTTTTAATAAGGTTTAAAAGACGTATTGTACAATTTTTTTATTTTTTCTGAGCTTTAAATGTCTGTAAAAAAAATGTCAAATGACACAGAAGCCTAAAACATGTTTTGCTTGATTGCTTACACATTACTTTAATTAAATAAATAAAAAATGAATTCATTTATGAAACAATTTGGCCATAATTGTGCAGTTTACATTAAATTTTGAGAATTTCCGAAAAAAACTTAAAAATTTGGTTAAAAATATTTGGTAAGACTTTGTCTAAGACAACCATGGCTTAAATAGTTCTAAATTGTCTGTACTATATTCGCCTTAAAGCTTTGCACCCATCTTCCAATCAACCTGTATATTTTCATATCCATTTAATAAAAAGCCAGTTTTTAACATTCCAAACAGACACTTCAATTTCATTTATTTTTATATATATAAATTTAGGTGCATGGTTACAATTCAAGACATCATGCTACATAACACCACCACCTTCACCTATTCAATTACACTTCTACAACACTAAAACCAGATACTTTTGACCTGTTCCATCACACTGCTGATTAAATTCACAATCACACCAACACAAGACCACTCGTAGCGGAACCTGGTGTATACCATAATATTAAAGTTTCTTTCCTTCCCTCTTTGCAGAGGACATGAGGAAGATGATCCAGGACAAGGAGCAGCTGGAGTCAGAGGTGATGGGGCTCCGGGCGGAGCTGCAGCAGCTACAGACCCTCAGCGAGAACCAAAAGTCGGAGATACAGAGCTTGCAGATGCTTGTTAGTGGTATGTTACACTGCATCTTTATTAGCCCCTAGCCGCGGGTTCCTCCGCTTCTAGGTCGTAAATTACCTATCGATAATATACTACCAGGATAGAAGTATGTCCTACACACAGCACATAGTTAGACCATGACCTGAGTGGTCATGGTCTAGATGCGAAGCGTGGGGTGCTTTTTGAGGTATTTTTATAATCAATTAATGTCAAGCACCCCACGCTTTTTAATTGAATTAAATTATTTTCTCCTTTTTTAGTTTGGTTTTTAAAGCGTGTTTTTTAGTTTTTTAAACTATTATTTTATTAATGGTATTTTAAACTCTCGTAAAAAATATCTGCCCCAGTTGTCGTGCCGTGAATACTATCAATATCAAGAAGTTCTTCATAAAGCTATGAAGTGTATCATAGCTTTATCTACTCTGCGAATAAAAATCAATATTTGAGCAGTATCTGACGCATCCGTTAACTCATCCAAGGCTAGAGAAAACCACTCAAGATGTGTATTTTTGTCAGACAGTTGAGATGAT
This sequence comes from Antitype chi, assembly GCA_947359405.1. Lineage (NCBI taxonomy): Eukaryota > Metazoa > Arthropoda > Insecta > Lepidoptera > Noctuidae > Antitype > Antitype chi. Next base: position 3,160,719 of record OX375822.1, read on the forward strand.
ATATTTTCTACGATGTGTTGCACATGTGTCCCCAGCAGCACAGTTGTCTGTTAAATTGGAAGAACTTGATTCCATACTATAATAGGTAATTACTCGTAATTAACATTCAACAATAAATGAAAAAAATCAATAATAAAAAATTCAAATAAAAATATGGTTTATACAGACAAATAAAATAAACAATGATATGAAGTAACTCATAATGACCTGTCAGTAGGTAAGCTAATTCTGGTGAAAGAACACAAACGTTGTCTTGAGTTAATCACAGCAACCAAACAATTCTTATCAATTCTTATATGCAATTACTGAGAACTGCGAAGTGCTCGGAATACACTAGCAAGAAACCAGAACTTTCTCGAACTAACGCGGAAATTCCCACATATTTAATCACAACTAATGTCACCTGTTAGTGGGTAGCTGAAATAGATAGTACATAGTACAATACTGAATACATAGTATCACTACTCGCCACTAGATGTTGTTAAATGTCATAATACACAATAGTAATTGAAATGTAAAAAAAGCGTATGTTTGCTTAGGTCGCGCACTTTGCGACTAGTGTAGAAATATAGTTAAGGGCAGAAAAATTCAAACTGTTTTGACCCTTGGAACATACTGAAAAAATCGTTATGGCCCTAAGACTTCAAAGTTTGGAGACTCCTGTTCTAAATGGTCTAGCTGTGTGCTCTGTGCTGTGTTTAATTGAAATCTGTTTAGCCATTTAAAAGTAGCAAACCGAACAGCAGCCATATTCGCTGTATGAAATTAAGAATATCGTTAAAAGGGATCTTTGATACAAGTGGTTCTTTAATTCCTATGCTTTAAATGCCATTGTGGACTATGATAGGTTGTTTTAATAGATGAACAATATACTTGCACAGGATTATATCCTTATCAGCAACAGTGTCCTACACATAATTATGCATAGCATAGCATAATCAGCCTATAATGTTCCCACTGCTGGGACACAGGTGCCCTCTCTGTGAGAGGCAGTGGGCCATAATCCACCACGCGGGCCCAGTGCTTGTTGGTGGATGTTACATGTGTTCGAATTTCTGGTACATTACTATGAGCACAATCCATTTCCAGTTTTTTTATTTCACGCTTTGCAGTAATGTTTTAGGAATCCTTAAAAGTGTAACAAAAGCTTGGTGCATTTTTTCATATCAACAGGATATTGTTCCTACGCCGAGTATAGTGATAACACTGATTTTAAAACATGAAAATATTTATAATGTTGTTAATTAATTAACTTGACAGGAAGTCATGTAGAACTTTTCCTGTTATCAAATTATTTTATAATCAGTCAAGTTGATACTATTACATTTTTTCTGCTTTATTCATAAAACAAATGCAATAAAAAACAGAAATTAATACATTTAGTAAAACATTTTGCAAGGGTGCATATAGCCAGATTCTCTAAAAGGATTTATTAGTGGACAACACGGCTATTTTCATAGGAAAAGCCAGTTGTATAACAATGACAAGTCTTTACGAACAAACCAACTAACTCTATTGACATGACTAGGTATAGTCAGAAATCAAGCATATGTACAGTATTAGAAAATAACCATTATTAACAAACCGTTTTCATTATTGAGTTGTGTGATGAAGCAAAAAAGTGAACAATGTTTCAGGATTTCTGTTTAGGATGGGGCACCAGAGGTAATTTAAAAAAAAATATCAATGTGTAAACAAAAGCTAGATAATTTATAATTGAAATAAAAATTAAACTGATTTTTTTTGTGATTGAAATGAGTTTCAAGTACAAATGTACCTTGCCAACTGTTATTTTAAATTCAATACAATAAAATTAAATAAATTTAGTTTTGTCACTAATTATGTATCTCATTTTATATTCACTCACCATAACATACACTATTAATGTTGGCGTGCCTAATACAATGAATATGTACAAGGATCACCCATTTGTTGTTGCATTAGTATTATTGTATGTACCTACCAAATAATAGTTGTGTTTTAATTTATATTTTGTAAAGTGTGACCTTAAACATTGTGACTTATAAAATCACCTTGGAGTAATCTGTTAAAGTGTTATTTAAATGTAACTTAAATAAATATGTATTTACTTAAAGCCGTTTCCTGTAATTCGTAGATGAAGAGTTTTACTTGTGACCTTGTGAAAATGAGTTGAAGAAGATAAAGAGACATGGAAATTAACTCTAAACTTACCATTGAAACCAAACTACAAAAATGGTGACTATACAGGGTGTAACAGAAACCCTATTGCTACCCTTAAGCACTAAAGATAACAGCTGGTATAGAATCACAATACATAGTTTCAGCTCAAAATAAAATACTTTAAGAATTGATACCAAAACTTCCGTTTCATATGTTTCTTAAATTCAAATCATAACTAACGTGTCACCGCACTACGTAGGTCAATAACTATCCATGTTACTTGCGAATATCACGATAAATCTCTTCCGAGTAATGTGTTTATTTCAATTTGAAAAGTTCGGTTTCTGGTATCAATGTCTTAAAAATTCTCATAACTTCCGAACATGTAGAGATAGGATTTAAAAACCCTTCTAATATCGTTTGATATCATCCAAAGAAGCCGTGCCCTTGGTATATATACCCTTTCCGTTACACGTTGTATAGCTGCAGAAACGACATTAACTCATTGAATCTTTAATTAATGCCAACAGAAACAGTGGAAGTCTCATCTTCAGGTACAGAAGAAGTAAGAAGGTTGCGAGAGAGGATTATGGAGCTAGAAAATCAAGTGGGCCAAATGAGACATCACGCACAGCAGCAGGTGAGCTAAGACTTCCAAACACATAAAATAAATAGATGTAGATATATAAATAGACCTGCAGCCCAGTTGTGTAACACACTTTCAATCACAATCCGTAGAATTTCGATAGAAATTCATAACACTGCTGTAAAAATTTGTCTGATTAAGACGATGAATATTGTTGAACTGTTTTATTTAAAGGATTTACCATTGTACCATTGCTGTCAAGAGTTAAATTCCATGTAATGAATAATAGGCTAACAATTCATAAGGGTTAGAAATAAGTGGGATAGTGAGTCAGCAATAAGCCTTTATGGCCATCCATTACATATCGAGACTATTGACTACTCCGTGGTAATGGTGGTTCATAAAACGTATGATGGTGGTGGTTAATGACGTCATCATCTGCCTAGCCTTTTCCCAACTATGTTAGGGTCAGCTTCCAGTCCAACCAGATGCAGCTGAATACCAGTATAATACTGTGAACTGGCAACCGGTCCTATCTCAATTGCTTGAAGATTTCACTTTTTAATTCCATTTTATACTATTTCATACTCCGCAGCGTTGCAAGAAATCCCATCTCAGATACATTTAAATTTGGCGCCAGAATCGACTTCATTCAACTTGTACTAACTTCGTTTAATATTCTGCATCCTGTAAAGTTGCCAAAATTGAGATAGTACCGGTTGCCAGTTCACAGTCGATATTACATGGAGCGACTGGTAAATTTTCAATAAGGAATGGGTAATGTACACAAAGCTGAAAGTTATCTATTTACCGACTTTGTTTTGTCCTGACGCACACATTTGTACATTTACATAGTTTTTACCTTTGAAACTATATTTTAATGTTTTATTAAACACGCACGAAAATAAGTCAACAGAACCATCTTCCATCGCTGATTCCATTGTAACTGGTATCATTAACTGTTGAATGTTAACGCGACCGACTCTTGCGCATTTTATCAGAACAATTAGTATGCATTACCCTGGCAAAATGTTGTGCTTTAGAGAGGTGAGACTATAACAAATAGTTAGTGTATCATGAGGATCAATTTGTTTACTAATAGAAAAATTTGTTTGATTTGTAGTTTTAAAGTTATTTGAGAAGAACAGATATTGCTGGAGTAACGGTTTGAAATGTTACACTGGCAAAATCATTTTCAAAAATTCGTTTCAGCCCAGAACCAAATACATGAATACATAGCTTTTGTTGCGTAGTAAATGTTTGTAAAGAGCAAAATTTGTGTGTTTTATGGTTCTTAAGTTATTTAAGATTTTTCTGCAGTAACGTTTTGGGATTGCCCAGATCTCGAAAACGGCTCAAAGCAGAAGTTTGAAAAATATACCAATAAGAGACCTTAATTTGTTTAAACATTCGTTTTTGATTTGGTTGACGTAAACCAATATAATTAAATGGTTAAAAAAATCAGAATAAACGGATTTGCTAGTAAACCAATAAACAACTGTTAAAAATTCCCGTGGTACCCGCTTATAACGTCAGGAATTTAAGATTTTATAACTTTACATGATATGAAGATAAAAACAAATTTGATTAATTTTAGACTGGTCGTACTTTAGCGATCGAATACGCAGTTCCCATAACATTAAGAAACATGGCATACTTTAAACAAATTAAAATGATTCAGGAACATTCGTTCCTGTTAATTTCAGCTTTCAATTACGGCTTTAATGAAAGTTATATCAAAAATATATATCAGCAGTTCTCTAACAAGCTGACCAAATTCAAAAGATCACGTAAAAGCGACCCAAAATGTGACTACGGTGAATCCTAAGCGTTGACCTTAGCAGACAGCAACACTGTTGTTCTTTATCATTTGAAGATAGTCCGTGTTTACTTATCTTCGGGCCGACACACTGTACATATTTGAATACAGGCTGTTTTAACTAGAAATATATTGTTTTATAACTAAGACAAGACTTATATCAAAAATGCATACAAACTTGCATCCTTATTTAACCCCTTTAGAGGACGAATTTCGAAAATCCTTAGCGCGCGTGCAATTTGTCTCTGATGATCCCACTGCTGGGACACAGGCCTCTTCAGTGAGAGGGAGTGGGCGGAAATCCACCACGCGGGCCCAGTGCGGGTTGATAGATGTCCTCGAATTTTTGGTTCTAGGACATGCCGATTCCCTCACGATGTTTGCTTTTACCGTTTTTTGAGAGCAGTGGAGATGATTTTTATTTTTTCCTGGTCTCCAACCAACGGCCTATAAAACCTCCTTCGTTAAAATACCTATAACTCGTAAGCCGTGGCCGCCGCTACCTCCGGCCCACCACTGCTCCCTTAACCAGCACTTTCGTTATAAAAGGAACTGTGGTGCAAAATTGAATGTTCCTAGTCTGCGGTTAGGGCTGTGCGCAGTGCATTGTCTGTCAGTGAATGAGTGATTCTAAGATTTTTATCGAGAATAATATACTGAAAATGTAAACGCAGCTACAAGTAAGTAGTCGAAAGACTAGGAATAGTGTTTAAGAGTTTTTCGAAAGTCAAAGGAAATTTGATTTGCCCGAGTGCACAAAAATAAACAATTCAAGACTCACACGGCATCCTGGAAAATAAAGATAAAAATGAGTAACAAGGAAAAACAACACTTAACTTTCGAAACGCACCTTGTATAAGCCTAAATTACTATAACATGTGTTTAGAAAACCGTTTGGCGCACACACTAGAATCAAACTATACACGACACCGTATCACATTAGTACATAAACTCGGTTCGGATAAGTAAAGTAACTTAGATGTAACTTATTCCATTACTACTTACAGAACAATGTCGTAATTTATGTCTGTCGTGCGTTTATCGAAAAATTTACATATCTTCGGATCCGTGGAGTGAAACACGTATAGAATTATCATACATACTTACTTGGAAAATACTTAAATGTAGCTTAGAAGTCGGTAGTGTTCGTGTAGCTGTGTTGCGTAAATAATATTGGGTGTAGTGTTTTCAAAATGTATCAGTTTTGTAATAAATTGTGAAGGAAAATAACGGAAAATACGTAGTTGTAATAAAAAAAGGGACTGAAAAACATCTAAATAGAACTGCTAATTAGAGCAATAAAGTGATATATTATCTTGTCTCAATTCTCTACATCAATCCAAGTTTGACTTTAATATACTTATTTGTACTCGCAAAATAGTAAGCCCAATAACGACGCTTAGTAAAATTCTCTTGTCAAAAATGTGCTTCCAATATCATCCAAAACACCCGTAAAACTGCACTTTAATAAATGATACTCAGACAACCTCTTGCCCCGCCACGGATAAGACCACACATTCCCACAACCTACCATCCTGCCTACCTCCTAATACATAGCCTAGTACAATGGACGTGAGCTACTTGCTAAACGCTCGCGCTGTGTGGCAGGAGGTGTCGCTGGCTCCCGCCAACATCGTCCGCTCGCTGGCACGGAAGCTGGGCGCCGAGACAGAGGAGCAGCAACCTAGGAAAGTACGTACAACTTGTATTACTCGTATAACCAAGATCAAGGCCAATTCTCGTAATTTAAAACGTTCAAAATCTAGTCGCAGTCTCATCTCAGCGACAAGCAAATGTCAAAAATGTATGAAAAATCGAGGCATTTTTGACAGATTGACACTGACATCAGACTGTGAACGTTCTTAAAATTACGAGAATTGCCCCTCAGATATTCGGATGCATATTTACCTAGAGTTGAGATGTTGGGTAATATGGAATGCACTTTTGTATCAGAATTTTTATACACCCTACATACTTTGCGTCGGGGGTTAAAAAAATATTTTAAATAAATATGTATCTGAATAGTTTAGCAGTCCAAGAATCCCGAGCTTTTTTTTTTTATTTTATTATTCGCTTCCATACTATACACCCGACTAGTTATGCATTCCCTGTAGGTGTTCCTGGCATCACGGGATCTCTTTACAAAAAATATATTTTAAGTAGCTGCTTCCTTAGCAAAAAAATACTTTAGGTAAATATCCATCTGAATATCCCATCTCTGCTTTATAACACATGGTGGTGGTGAATGGTTTCAATATGTTTGATTTCTAAATTGTTATTTTATTTTTAATTACGGACGCTTAATGTGCACGTCTTTTTACATCGTTGTCACATTTATAATTTCTACAAAAATTATGTAGATAACCATTTTGTTGTAACAATATTATGATTTAAAAGAGTGTACGTGGAGTTTCTTGCCCGTTCTTCGCCATAGGTACCTACTACACGCTTTGGAATGGGCAACAAGCTTCATCTTTCCGACTCTTTGACAATTCAAAAGTCCCTGTAATTGGTTTATTTGAAATAAATGCTTTGAGTTTATATTTTAGTGACACTATCTAGCGCGATTAATCGCCATTAACTAACTACCGTGTTTGTTTTTCTTATGATAAGCTCAACTTAATGAGAGCCTGTAAGACATAACAGTAGCTACCTTAACTTGCAAAGTTCGCCTAATAATTCTAAAGTGCAGGCTTACTCTTGAAATCCATCCCAATCTCGATCGTATTGCAGTTCGGTTCAGTTTCAATTATGTATTTTATTTATTAATTTATTATTTCAATTCTCGACTTCGTTCTATTGAACGAAGTCGAGATTGACGTTGGAATCGGCTGCATGTTCGACTACACTGACTGACATGTGGTGGCCATATAAATCAAACGGTTAATTACCAAATTTAAAAATATAGAAACTAGTTAAATCTATAAATAATTTTGTTGTTTTTTTTTTTAAAACATAAGTTATCATTTAAGTGTTGCATTTGCATGTATTTTAAGTTTTAACAAAAAATACTACGGCAGCAATGGCTCATCGTTTATGTCATTGCCTTACAATAAAAAAAAAACTTCCCGCGCATTTGTCTTCTACTTAAAAATGTTAAAATAGGATTCTACTATACATACTCTGATTTTTAATTTGCTGGAGCAAACTGACAGCCGTACTATATATCTTAACTGTCATGTTAATGTTAACAGGCCGTTAGAATTTGGAAGTTCATGTTTTTTTTTGGCCGATTTGGAAGGTCATATTTTTTTTTTGTAGATTGTACTCATAAATATAAAGCTTTTTACAAATTTTCAAGTTGCAGAAACTCACGGTTTACGAGATAATTTTTTTTTTAAAGTTTCCATACAAAATAGCAGGCCATTTGCTAATTTTTAGGTTGGATAAATTGTCATGGTAGACGTCAAAGTTGACATTTCACGTTCCGATGACAATAGAGGTGTATTTTATTCAATTTTATGTCATATTTGTTTTATTCTCACTATATGAATATCCGAAAAATACCTAAAACCGAATCAGAGCACCCCACTTTGCACGTGGTCTTGTCTGCTCTACCCCTAGAGTGTATATAAAAAATCGGAGGCGCGGAGGGAGAGCAGCCCTCGCCCGCTGTGACGAAGCGCAGCAGGACCGTGCGAAGTGGAAAAGCTGCGGCTGGTGGCCGAAGGCGACCAACAAGCTGAAGCTGAGTGACCGTGCTCCGGCACGCAAGGGCGGAATGGCTGCTCTTCCCGCAATGCTGGAAATAAGGCGGAGTCAAACTGGGGGAAGGGGAAGCTCTCCCCCCAGTTTGAGTAAATAGCGCTATTCTAACCTAAAACTTTAACCATTAATATCTCCAAAACTATGGGGTTCCGCGGAGTGGAGATGGTACAGGTGGGTAGCTCACCTCCCCCCGCCCCATAAATGGCCCCATGGAAATTTTAACCAAAAACAGTCCACCGCAGCTGTCATTTTATTCCAGCTAATTAAAAATCAGAGTTTATATAAGTAGATTAAAAACTGTCAATTAGTGTTTAATTGCGATAAACAAAAGTTTCAAAGCGATGATATCTAAAAGTTTTTAAGTGTTTTGGGATGTATTAAAGTACGTTTATAGGCACAAGTTCAAGTTAGTTGTACTTTAAGTTTTCAACCGAGGAAGAGGAATATGGCCTGGTAAGGCCACAAGTCAATCGTGAACTAGTGTAACATTCAAGAGTGCGAAATGACAATATATCGATCGCAAATTCAATTGAGAACTAGTGTAGATAGTAAGCCTCCAGTTCTTGTGAGTTTACTACGGAAATATCGACATTTCCTATACATTCAAGATAATTCACTAGTAAGCACACATTTGTTGCAAAATTTCAAATATTTTGACTTTGTCTTGCATTTTCACGCAGTTTAAAAAAAAACTATCAGCAGGTATTGTGACTGGTTTCTCTGTATGTAGGAAGACGAGCTGCTACGGTCCCTCATAAAGCCTTTGGAGATGGAAATCGTGGCACTCAAAGGCAAGCTACGGGAGACTGACGCACAGCTACAAGAGGCTATAGCGGTAAGCAACTAATCTTTGTTATATTTCCTGCCTACTGTGATTTTCACCTGACTTGCTAGCTTTAGTGCCGGCCGCAGTAAGAAAACTGCTCAACTAATACTGCCTTAAAATGACGACGCGAGGCATTCAGAGCAATGCCATTCAGAGAAGCAGAATTGCCTCATTCATGTCCAGGATTGGTACGTGTAGAAACACATTAGTTAAGGACATAGCTGATAGGTATGCTACAAAGATCTACAAGCGGTGGGTAGAAATAGCCGCGTAAAATGTTTGTGCCTAATAATGTGCAAGAGAAGAAAGGTACGAATTTATGTGTGTATCTATGCCATTTCATTTAAAAAAAAATTGTGTTTAATGGATCATGTGGTCTGCAATTTTAGATTTTTGTTTAAAACAAGCTGGTTTTATAATCTGAAGCCAGCATCTTTTAGCACATCTAAAGTTTAACAGTCTTCAAGTGGCAACATGTAAATATTTTTGGTGTGGCCATATTTTATGTTTTGTATTTGTTATAGAAAGAAAAAGCAGCGGCCGTCTCTAGCTCAAGTGGAGACGCTAAACCAGAAACAGGTGTGTATTTATCTTCAATCTTAGAAGTCCTTATGAATTCAGAATCTTAGATTTCATCATCCTTCTTTACTCTACTATATATTTTAGCATTTAGGCAAATTTGTTCTTTTTTGTGACCAATTACATATAGTAAAAATAATAGTTTAAAAAACTAAAAACAAGCTTTAAAAACCAAACTAAAAGCGTGTTTTTTTTAGTTTTTTATACTATTATTTATTTTCTATTTTTTTAGTTCTGCTAACTATAAAAGCATGATTTTTCAGTTTTTTGTTTCTATATATTTTTGTTTTAAGTTATTGAATTGTCATCGGTCCTCGACAAGTCTACAAAGTTTAAATGAAATCTGACCGTTTGAAGTGGGGCAAAATCAAGCCCAAAAAAGAAGTCTGTTATAAACAAACAAACGTACAGGTGAAGCTAATAAAAGCGTGTTAAAAAGGACATGCTTCAATTTTAGTTGCATTGTGTTGGTGATTCCAAAACTTCATAATTATTTAAGATTGTTCTTCAAGATTGAATTTAAATTTAATAATTAATGATACAAATAATATTGTTAACGTTGTATGTTTGTAGAACCGAACAGACAATGCGACATGTGTGCGAACTATGAGAAGCAGTTGGTCCTCGAGCAGGCGAAGGCTGAACAGGCCAGAGACCGCGCTAATATGAAGGAACTGGCGCTCAAACAGGTGAGTTAGAACAAGCACGCGTTTTGCTAAAGTAAGCATTAATGCCATCGAATAAAGTTCAGTTTTCGTTGCATTTAAAATCGTTTGAATAACTTTTAATTTGGTTGTCATTCTGATATTAACTTATTTCTATTGCTGCTTTTATCATTCCTCCACAATTAAAAGTAAGCAACCATTTATACTGCTTGGCGATTCAGCCCATCATCTTATTCTGCCATGTCATGCAGTTATATCATCTTATTATGGCAGTGTGCTCTGCGTCACTTGTCGACGATCGCCATGTAGTGTAATGAATAGTCTGCTGTAGTAGCTTAACCAAATCCGGCTCGAAGGACCATTAAATTGGCTCAATCGGACTTGACAGTACTGCTGCGTTCTATCGTCACAACACAAGAACGCCATATAGTAACTTTGCGCCATTCAGTGCATTAAACTGTTTTGCGTGACAAAGATAGAAGAATAACTTCGCCATTTCTACACCGATTGTTTTTTTTTACAAATCTTTTTTTTATTTGCATGTTTAAAACAAGTTCTTATTCATGTATTTTTTTATAGCAGTCAAAAACCCTATTCTCCTCTTTCTTCCAGGCCACAGACGAGTTAGAAGGCGTCCGTTCCCTCCACGACGAGACAGTCAGATCCTGGCACTCAGAACGCCAGTCCTCCTCCCAAGAGCTAGAAGAACTAGAGGCCGCTGTGAAGGCCGCGCGCGAAGTCCTAGAGGTGCAGGTGGCCCAGGCCGAGGCCGCCTCGCAGAGAGCGCTGCAGAATGTGACCGAGTTGACCGTGGATAGGGAGACGTTGCAGAAGAAACTTGACAGGTTTGTGAGTTTTGCGGTAGAAAATAAATAATAATTCATATTAAAACGATACTTCTACTCGATGGAGAGGGAGAAGAAGACCAAAGAAAAGATGTGAGGATTGTATGACATATGATATACAAGAAAGAAGTGAATTTAGAGTGCGGCAAAAAAATAAAATGGAAACTTTAAACTCGCGTCGTTTAAATAATCAGGACTCGTAAGTCGTTATTACTTCTTTGGTTCGATATAAATTAAATTGTGATTCTTCGTCTGTAGTTTAGAAAGAGACAACGCGATGCTGATTGGCCAGTATATAAAGAGAGCAGCCGAAATGCAGAACGAAATCATAGACTTACCTGATAATGTAGAGGTGAGTATCAATAACATTATATAATAACATTTTCTAAGCGAGTTATTCTTCGCGTTAGCTGTTAGTTTTCTCAAATATTAAAATAAGATAAAACATGTCCGTACATTTTACGTACCTTGTTAGCCATCCCTATCTTTTCTATCCCCAGGAGCTCCAAGAGCAGACTCTTCGACTCCGCGAACAGCTAATCTTTTGCCAGATAGGCAGAGAAGAAGCTGCGGACGCAGAGAGAGAGCTGCGGGCGCAGCTGCTGGAGCAGGGCAGCCTGTTCCACAGCCAGGAAGGCGAGCTCAACAACCTGCGCGGGCAGCTCAAGCTGGCCAGGTAACTCGACTACCTTTCGCCCTTAGCATGACTTCAGTTTTCAACGGCCGACTAATAACACTTTTAAACCCGTTTTCTTCGTGTAGGGATGAAGTAGACCGGCTACAAACAGAACACGAACAGATGAAAGAACTGGGCGACAAGCTACGTCACTCCAACGACATGATCGAGAGCCTTCTCGAAGACAAGAAGCGGCTGCAGAACTCGCTGCACGAGGTGCGCTCGCGCGTGTCCGTGCTGCAGCAGGAGCTGGACAACAGCGAGAAGGTGCAGCAGGACTTCGTCAGACTGTCGCAGTCGCTGCAGGTATGACGTCACACATTACAAGAAGCGGCTGCAGAATTGTTTTATTGTTAAAAAAATATATTTTCGGTCTATTTAAACTACTTAGTAAGATCAGCATAAGTCGTCCAACGATCAAAACATTGTCTTGAAACAGTGAAAACCCTTTATTATCTTCCTACCCTTGTCCCTGTTAATTGGGGTTGGCGATTACGCTTTTTTCTTCCATTCTTCCTTGTCAACCGTCACGATATCATTCACTTTCTTATATTTTCATTTTACAGTGGAAACGCAAACAAAAAAAAATCCCGAGCACGCGTCATTTAACTCATATACAGATTGACAAGGTCCAAACTACAAGTTCACAAGTGAGTGTAATGTCTCAGGTGCAGTTGCAGCGCATCCGCGAGGCGGACACGGAGGTGCGGTGGCAGCACGAGGACGACGTGCACGACTGTCCCGCCTGCCACGCTCATCTGCCCAACAACAAGAAGAAGGTAAGGAACACACTTCATTCATGTTCAGTCGACCTGTGTTATGTATGGGATTTAACATAGTTGCCAGTTTGGTTTCACGAAAGGTCGACGACTGACGTGGGAGTAAAACTCATCAGTCACATTTTGCAATTCATGGAGAAATACAAGGGTGTAATTGGCTTTTTCTATGACCTCTCAAAAGCGTTCGACTGCGTTGACCACAATACACTGATCTGTAAATTATACCACTACGGAATTCGTGGACAAGCTGCTGATTTTGTTCTTGTCCTATCTATCAAACAGGCAGCGAAAAGTAAACGCTAACGGGGTGACGTTCTCGGGGTCTCTCTTAAGATGGGCGTGCCTCAAGGTTCAATTTGTTGGCCCTTTCTTATTTGTAGTTTAAATTAACGTCCTTCCTTAATGATGGCTAAGTTAGCGGATATCTATAATTCTATTCGCTGATGACACTTCTCTTATTTTTTAAATACATAGAAATGATACGGATGTTTTCATGTTAACGATAGTCTGGCTGTTCGCAGCGAATAATCTTTTACTTAATGCTGAAAATACTAAAAGTTCTCATTACCAAATATACCCCAAGGTTTGAAACTTGAAGCAAATCACTAGATGCTATTACGGAAACTGTATTTCTAGTAATTACTTTAAATTCACAATTGCAATGGGGTGCCTACATTAAAACTCTTTCAGGTGACTCGTTCAGCTGCGTATGCAGTAAGAAAAATAAGGCAGTTGATTGAAATAGCCACAGCTAGGTTAGGTATAAATATAACGTCGCGGTCCCGTATAATAGATACTGCGGTAGCTAGAGCTACCTTCCTGCTTATGGCATCTTAGGTATACAACCGACGATCATGGAATTTTGCATACCTATCTATCATTATAATCAGCCTTTAATGTTCCCACTGCTGGGACACAGGCCTCCTATCGGTGAGGGGGAACCTATCTATCAGAAAAGAACAAAGGATAGGCTCTTGGACCTGAGGGTCCTAGGTACCGGGGGCTTATTAAATGAAACGCTTGTATGCATGTAAATGTAAACTGTATCGTTTATTCCAGGATTTAGATCTCTGAAACAAATCTTAATCGAAATTATTTGAAGGATTGGTTCTAGACTGATCTTAACAGTTCGAATGTGACAAAACCATTTTGTTGTCTGCCTGTATAAATGTTGCATTCGGTAAGCAACCAATCTTTACAATTAATTTAATTCCGCAGTATTATGTCTTGTGGCGTTGCGGCAGTTGACGTAGATTAAATTTGCATTTTACAAAAAAAAAAAATATAGCTGAATTGAGAACCTCCTCCTTTTTTGAAGTCTGTTAAAAAGAGGGGCAATCCGCGCGATCTATAAAATCAAGTCCCTAAGAAATAAAATCAAATATACTGACTGCCTTTTCTTTATTTCTTAGAAACGATTTTTTATGCAAAAACTAGGACTTTTCAAAATAAAAATAGCAGCTTTCTGTAGAGTTAAATAGTGGCATGGCGGTAGCGCTAAGTCGAGCTCCTCCAGATTATGTTTGTCACCCGTGGTCGATACTACTGTAGCCCATTGGCACGCCGCAGGTGCACTGCCGGCACTGCGGACGCATCTTCTGCGTGTCGTGCCTGGCGCACTCGGTGCCGGCGGGCCCGCGCGGGGCGCCGGCGCGCGTGTGCGCCGTGTGCCGCACGCTGCTGCAGCCGCACGCCGCGCCCTACTTCAGCACCGACCCGCCGCGCTCGCCCGACTAGCGCGGGATTGCTACTCGACACTCCAACTGAAGGGACACGACCTGCGCTGAACACGCCCTCACGCAATGCCGCATTACTAACATTTAGTACAGGCTCGTCATCTGGCTAGCCTTTTTCAAACTATATTGGGTCGGCTTACTGTCTAACAGGATGCAGCTGAAGACCAATATTTTACATGGAGTGATTGCCTATCTGACTTCCACACCCAGGTTATTGTTACCAGGTACTAGAGTTTCGGGCTTCTGACTACCCATAACGACTGTCTAAAGATCTATAAATAAAACTACGGGCCGATTTTCCAATTTTCAAATAGATTTTATCTGAAGAATAAAAATTCTAAACAATTCTAAAACTTGAACTCTTCCAAGATCATTATCAAAATAATATTATCCAACAAAACTATAGCTACATCATTAACCCAGTCTTCAATACTTTGGTTTATCCAAATGTATTCCTCCACTATACTAATATCCTTATGTTAGTAAACGGCTCTATTTTTGGTTTATCTCAATACACATTATCAATATCTTTCTGACAGCGGGTTTACTGCTAAAGGGTGTATGAATGGACAATGGCCTCACAAAAAGTTCAAGATGCAATAAAAAGTGGCTTTTAAGACCTTTATCCCTCCAAATATTACGTGCAAATCTCGTGCTAAAGTACCTTATATTTAACAAGGAATTCTATTCACCTCATAGGGTAACGGCATTATAAGTAGAACAAGTGTAGCTAGATGATAGTTTTTGTGTTAAATTATTTTTGTTGTCGACTTGTCTGGTTGAAAGGTTGGAATTGTAGTATATCAACAGCCTTATGGAGGGTGTTCAATGACTATGCTAAGGGCCTATGCACACGGCGTTATTATATAACGCCGCGTTTCCTACCTTGATTAACTTGACTCCTTACGTCAAGTCGTCAGTGAGACTGTAGGAACAGAAATGGTTAGTTGTATGTAGAGTGCTAAAAGCATCTGTTGGCGCCTGAATGACATTGACAGGGGACCGTTATTGGTAAAAATTTGTAAAATTGTCTTGACAAAACAAATTGGCGGCATATGTTTCGATTTTGGTCAAGACGACGTGTGCGTAGGCCCTAACTAATGGCCATGTTAGTAATAATCATCATTCGTTTCGTACCCAAAAATTATATTTCTAGCTAGAAAAAGAAAAGTTTTCTTAGGGAAATAACTTAATACTACAATGAAAGTGTACAAATAACACCCTGGCTACTATTTAAGTTTGAAAGTACAAACCAAAAATCATTATGTTTGTTTCTAGAACATCCTGCTTTTTACGATATTTTCCTTGAGAGCAGTAGTGATGAAATAATTTACATAAAGTGCCTGCTTGGATGCGAACCCACGATCTACCACTCGTAAGTCGCGGCCGTTACCAATGGGTCACCACTGCTAAGTCACCAGTTAAAATACGATTTTTACTATATTTTGTTTTTATTTTTGTGGGTTTTTTTTTATTTATTTATTTATTTATTTATTTAACCATTTATGCACACACATATAAACAGACAAGAAGAAAGGAACAGAAAAATACGTACAAAGGTAATGCTTATTTCTACAGAAATCTCTTCCAGCACACCTGCGATAGGAGAGAAGATAACAGAGATGTAGACAACGCGTGTAATAACAATAGAAGGAAAATCATAAAATTACAAATTAAACTCTAATCTATCTTTTTTTATAATAGTGGAATGGTTCAATTTTATACTCTCATGTAAGAGTAAAAAATGTTGATGGTGTTATATGTAATGAAACCGTTTTTTTTGTTTTCTGGCACTTTAATTTCTGGGTATAAAATGTTTGAAACATGAATTATGTCCCTATAGTGTTGCATACAAATATGCATCCTGTGGGCTTAATTTATGGTACAGACGCCAGCACATCAAGCTACCCCAAACTGTCAAATTTTCCCAATTGAACATGAACCTTACGCTTATGCATTAAAATTGAAAATCTATTTTAAAAAATTGACAGTTTGGGGTAGCTCGATGTGCTGGCGTCTGTACATACACACATCTGGTCTGGAGTTAATCTGGAAGATCGCCGTGCAAGAAATAACCCGTGCTTCCGGAATACGATCAGGAATCTCAGGTTGTATAAGCCGACCAAGGAGTTCAGACAGCTGGGATGTATATGGCCCACTCACCGGCTCAGGTCCCGCGATATATGTAATACACGTTACGTAGGTCGTGGATTGACTCAGACATGTTCTTTTCTCTTTCTTGCACATGTTGTTTGACAGTGCCAGGAATAACACATGGCGTGCTAAGTAACGCTTATAGATCCGTACCCGAAATAATAGCATAACGTTGACAGTTGTCATCTTGGTCGGCTCGTTGAAGGCTGTTGATTTTGAGGGGAGTGAGTGCGACCGGCAGGTGCAGTGATAATGTGGTGGCACTTGATAAGTAAATTATGACACCTAGCGATTACGTAGCTATAAGAGTTGTAATATAAAGATATTTTATTGTAAATAAAAGAGCTCCATATTGATATGTTTTGTTTTTTTTTTGCCCGATAATAGACAAACTGTTCTTCCTAATATAGGACGCCTCTTTGACATATTTCCAAAAAAAGTCCAAAAGAGGATTCGAAATCCTTTCTTTTCCCGTGTACTCTTGGCTGTTCCCATGATGAAGAAGAAGATTAATTTTAACCGCTGTACCCTTGGTTGTGAAACCCAATCAAATGAATTAAACAGGTGTCATTAATTTGAATCTTATTTAAAATCACCAAATCAAAAATCCGATACACTCACACACCTATGTTATGTATACTCACGGAACAGAAAAAACAGTGGAAGTGCAATACAACAAAATTACTATAGGAACCGTTGTCACCTTGAGTTTTGGTCTCACACAAATAAACCGATAATCACATAATGCACTACAAATAAACAATTCGTTTGATTTGTCGTTTTACTTTTAGTCAAAACTAGCATAAACCACAGATCCTAAATCTGGAAATAAACCTTCATCCTCTATAGATAGAATTTATTTTGCTTTAGCTCAGAAAGTATTTACAACGTTTTGTAATCTAAAGTCAAACTAGATTCGATTGCCGAGTAAATTCCGCTGCTCGACCATAGATGTCAGTATTCTTCGCTATTTTAAATTTAATTGTGATAGCCATAAGGTTGACATTCACGTCATAGTTCGATAACTGGTGCTACTCGACCAAGGTCACACCAGTGAAAGTTGAATTATCAATATCTATACATTATCGATATCTATAGATACTTTTTTCGAATAAAACAAGAAATCGGGTAAGTATTGTTGGGAGTATAGTAATAAAACTGTAGGAAGAATGACGTAGTATTATTTGAAAATAAAATAATTACGTTATTATGTAAAAGTTTGATTACATTTTTGCTACAAAGCATCTATGCAACCTAATACACTTCTTAAAATAAATTTCGTGTATGAATGTTAAGCAATCTATATTTGTATTGTAATGTTATTTTGTAATAAATATTAAATGACAAATTTTATTTTATCGATATTCATCGATAAATTCAACATCCGACCCAACTACAACACTAATTGAGTAGCGAAGTACTTTCCAGAGCGAAATAGTGAATACAATCAATCCAAAATAAACTTTATTTCAATCTTACAAGGTTGATTTTAACTATACGTTATATTAAATTATTAGTAAATTCAAATTAACTAAGATTTTATTAGAAAACAAAACCGTACTTATCGATGGTACAAAACACCTCCGTTATAAGATGAATACTCCTATTATTTTTGCGCTCCAAAATCGAACAATACGGAAAAATAAATTTGTCGCGAGACTAGCAACTCGATCTTAGAACACGACTGGGACCAAGTAAGCGTAACAACGCTTATTTGTAGCACACGTGCCACGCCTACTTTGCACTTCCACTGTTTTTTCTATTCCGTGTGTGTGCTCCTACCGTGTTATGACAACCTGGTACTACGAACGAAGGCATCGGTATAAAATTAATGACACCTGTTCATTTAATTTGATCGGGTTTCACGACCAAGGGTATAGCCACAGTAGATAAATATACAGTAGGTTATCTAAGGCCGCCCGCCGAGTTATTAGCCTACTCTTGCGTTGATACCCAGGGTTGTCACTTTTACTTTTAGTTAATATTTTCGAACAAGCAGCACTTGATCTAAATTTATAAAATAAAAAGCATATTATGATTGAATATTTTACCAATTTATAAATTTAGTAAAAATAAAAAGCTTTTATTCACATAACATTTATTATACTAAGTTACAAATTTGATACCGAGAAAATTTTTCTCCTGTTTCTGCACGTCCGGAACGCTTTATTATTATTTGTTGTACTTTTGATCTACTTGCGCTTTTACAATATCGGCAATTTTTTTTGATAAAAAGCGGTCACATAGCTTAAAAAACATGTCTTTTTGCGAATCACCCGAAGTCTGTCCTGTTTCATTTAGTTTTAACCTTTTTTTTACACTAGACAAATCAGATTTTAATTTTCTTTTGCGCGGAGTATTAGCAGAGAGCGAAGCAGCAGTTTGAACTTCTGTGTTGCTTGATGTACTGATCTTCTCTGTTTGGCATGAAGAACTGCATGATGGAAGATCAATTTGGGTTGAAGTGGTGACTAACGTTATTTCAATATGAGTTCCTTTATCTTCTTTATTTTTAGGCAAACGTACACACGGTAAACAATTCTTCTTTAATCGTTTTCGTTGAGAGTTCATAGAAATGTCTTCTGCTTTAAAATGTACTTCACATATTCGTTCATTATGTTTTGACTTGTTAGATAAGTCTTTGCGATCAATTAACCGTAGCCACTGTAAGCGTCTGAAACAATTAAACAAATTGGTCAAGTGAAATAAATAGAGAGTTCCATACGTATTTTCGCGAATATGTAAAAAAATATTTATCACCTATTATTTTTCTTTCATGATACCTTACTTTAATATCTAACTATCTGATGACGTAGGGTTTTGTGTAGATTCACCTAATAATGTATTACAAATTTGAACTTGAAGGTAGCGTGATGGACTATTTCCCAGGTTTCCCAGTTTTGTATACAAAAGTCGTTATATTTACAAAATGAAACCATATCTAACAAAAATAACTGTTGCATTTAGTATAATACACATCACCTTACAATAATAAACAAAAAGAACAGACCTCTTAACACATTTTTTTCATACGATAAGCGAAACAAAAACAAGTGTCAAGTGGCCGACCCGAACGCCGGCCAAAAAAATGCGATGTACACACAAGTATATAAGTCGATCGTCAGACTACCGGAACCATATTTGGATTGAACAACACATCAGACAATAGAAAAAATAATAATTTCAAAAGTAATTAATTTGCAATATTAATTATTGTGAAATTGCCCTTATTACAACTATACCTACGCGAAAAATATGTTTACCAAAACGATGTTTCGTACTCAATCCTCTATTTTATAGTAAAACTAGACTTCTTAAAATAAACTTTAGCTCTAAACATAGTATTCAGAAAAATGCGACTCGGCTACGCTCTTAATAAAGCAAATAAACTGTGAAATAAACAATACAATACCATATTTTCTAATAATATTTAAGTATAAGTAGGTACTTACATTTCTGGTTGAGTAGGAAGTATGAAGAATGATAAGTCCGGGTTTGCGAAATCATTATTGAGGCACCCGAAAACACTACAATATTTTTTTCCCCTTTTTGAAGTCATGATACTCGTAATTTACGACAAGTGTCCGCCGCCCGCGCCGGCGAGAGTTGACGAACGCAAGCGGTCATGTAGCGTACGCGCGTGCTCACAGTCGCGCTGCACAGCCCGCACTGCCGCCACCTTATTTATTCCCCCATATATTATGCTAGCGTGTGCGTGAAATCGCGTGCCGACATGGCGCGCGGCGCGCACGCACACATTCAAACCGAGAGCGGCACGTTTGTATGAAGATGTTTTACTGTATATTTATCTACTGTGGTATAGCGGTCTTCCACTGTACCATCAAGAGAATAGCAAGGGTTCACAGGATGCGTATGTAAGGAAAAATATTCAATAAAACAAATGATTGTGTTCTTAACATTAATATAATAATTAAAACACTAATCGTAGCGACCAACGGACAGTGTGACAATGAGGAATGAAGTAAAACGTCAATATAAAAATATGTTCATCATTATTTAAAACGTAATGTTGGTAGTTAGTCGGGGTAAGCCTCTAGGCTGAGGGTCATCACGTCGCTCACCAGGCAGTCTGCTGGCTGCAACAAGGGAAATGATGTTAAGAAAGATATACGTAAAGGGAGAAATCACTCGGGAAAACCTATGAAGTAGTAGAATATAACTGTACATGGATCTTTTACCAAAATCGGAACTAAGAGTCATGATAACTGAGGAATAGCATCAACAATATGTAAATACACTACAGGATTTACTCTTTGCAGTAGGCTCTTACCTCTGAACAGATCCCGACCAACGCGTCTGCGCAGCCGTAGAACTCTTCCTTGAGCGAGATGACGATGGTCTGCAGGTTGCCCTTCTTGGAGCGGATGTAGGAGGCCACCTTGCCGATGTTGGTGTTGTCCAGGGCCGCGTCGATCTCGTCCAGCAGGAAGAACGGCGCGGGCTGGTAGCTGGGACAAGGGGGTGGGGGGAGATTAGTGTAGGAAAGTTATTGGTGGGTAACTAGTGCTTATAGATGTGTGGCAGTTGAATAATTCTTACTGGTGCGAAAGTTTTCTTTTAGAGATGATTAAGGCTAAGCGCAGACCGCCGGAGTGGAAGATAGACGAATAATTCTATTACAACTAAAAGTCGATTTTATTTACTGTAGCGTACGTTCCACATTTGTAACCTCACCGCCTCTCCGTTAGTCTGCGCTGACCACAAAAACTAGTGGATGAAACTTGCAAAGGAAACATGTAGCTTAAGCCTACTTCTTCGGGCGAATAGAACGTCCAGCTCCTACCTATGAATCGCGAACAGCAGCGCCAGCGCGGCCACGGTCTTCTCCCCGCCCGACAGGTTGGACATGGGCTGGAAGCGCTTGCCCGGCGCCACACAGTTGTAGTTGATGCCGTCCAGGTAGGGCTCCTCGGGGTTCTCGGGGCCCAGGAACGCTTGCGCCGACTGGTTCATGGCTAAAGCCTGCAAAATATAGGATTTTTTTGCTATTATGGATTCTCTTAAACTTTTTAGTAGCTCATGTTTTTGTGTAATTTTATGTTGAGTTAAATGCAATTGGCAGATTGTCGAAATAAAATAGGCACCCTCCGCATCGAGTGTAAGCGTTTGTCAAACGTATACACTACCCAAAAACAAAGTTAATTTAATTCCTTCGATAAAATCATGTCAATGCGGCATAGACTAATGCCAGACGCGAAAGCTCGTATCACGGCTTTGTAAATATTATGTCGTGTGAGGAATTGTATTTACCTTGTAGATAGCATCAATTTCATTGGCCACATGCTCGAAACATTCTATGAACTTGTCGTGACGCTCCTTTTTTACCTGAAATATATAAAAAAGTAAGATGATTCGATAAATTCATACACAGTACACTTGCTATATAAGTGCGAGAAAGAGATGACGCTATACAAGATGAACAGCGCCGTCTATTTTTAACACCAGTTACAGTATTATATGATTGTTTACCTTTTCGAAGGCTAATTTAGCTTTGTGCGCTCGCTTTCTGGCAGTGACGAACGCTTCGTTCGTAGCGTTCACCTTCTCTCGCACCTCGTTTAGTTTTTGCATCGCCTGCAAAATAAACGGTAATTCTACTTAATAAAAATCTTAAGTTCACTGACAGACAACGCACACCCTAACACTGGATCTAGAAGCATGCACAAGTTACTTACTTATCGAAGGTGAACACTGTAGGATATAATGTCATTCCTAAAATATAACAGTTTGTATTTTTGTTTGTAGTTTGTATTTTTTCAAAGTCTAAACCTAAAACAGTTTCTGAAAACATTTCAAATCGAATTTTCTTGCATACAGCTTGACGTATGGCTAATTAATGATATTTTAGTCGGCCAATCGCAGATTTGGCTGTGGTAGTCAAGAGGCAGTTTCTAAAACCAGGGTTAAGGAGAGAGTGTTGTCCAACTTATTTCGCAAATGAATGCGTATTTCAAGATGCGTATGCGATTTTCAAGGCTGGGCTTAGCGTCAAGAGTTGAATATCTAATGTTGCACTTTTAATGACTCTAGGGATTTGATCTGTTGGATTCTCTACGCTCAACATGACGCCGAGTGTTGAAAATCCAGGGCTTAGGATGCGGACCCCCAACGCAGCTACGAGTAGTGTCAAGTTACCCTCATGTTAGGAGCCTGTATCTTGTCCACAGTGTTCTGCAGCGAGTTGATGGCCTTCTGCAGTTTGTCGGCCTTGCGCTTGATCTCGTCGTGTTCCTCCAACTCCTTCAGGTTTTCTGATAAAGACCGGTAGTCAACGCGGATCCTGACGAAAGAACAAGCAAATATTTATGCTTACTTCAAAAAATGACCAAAGGAATTAACGAATTACGTACGTATAACGATACATGCAGGGCGATTTTTGCAACGTTCATAACCGTTCTCCGGTAAGAGTTCAACAGGTTGCGGATTCTGACGATAAAGATGCCATTGAATAATTTCAATGCCACAACGCCATGAAATAATGAAAACAGACACACAATCAAAGAGCACGGATACCGTGACAGCCGAGGCGTCTCCATGCTGTGTGTACAGAATGTATAACATCTTTAACAACTCAGGGTAGGTCTTCGAACCCAAGCAGGCACTTCACTGTGTGTAAATTATTTCATAACCACTGCTCTTACAATATTGGAAAAAAAAATTACATCGCGAGGAAACCGGCATGTACTAGAACCATAAATTCGAAGACATGTGACATCCGTCGATCCGCACTGGGCCTGCGTGGTGGATTATGGCCCACTCCTTCTCACAAAGAGGAGCCCCGTGTTCCAGAAGTGTGAACTTCGTAGGCTAATTATTTCATTTTTTTTATTTTTTTTATTTATTATTCTAAAGTACTGTATTTAATAATTTCATTTTATAAATAAAACATGGCACAGTGAATATTGAGTTACCTAGAATCCTTGCGGTACTGCTGCGTGGTGGACACGGACGAGGGCTCTGACTCACCGTCCGCAGTATCTTCCAGGTTACCCTCCAGCAGAGGGATTGTTATATCATCGATCTGTTCGGAAGAGACTAGTATATAGCAATCTAAAATCGACTTTATGAGATGGGTTTAAAGTTTTTTTTTTTTTGTTGGCGAGTTGCAAGTTTGCGTTTGAAAGGTGCGACGATATGCACTGAACAGATTGGTGAAACATAACATGAAAAGCAAAATACGTTGAAACAAATTCGCATAGTTGTGTAAGAAGCGGCTGCCCGCTTTTTACGCCCTTAAGGCCTTGATGACCTTGTGAAAGTATCAGGAATCCGTTGGATGCGGCAAGCACAGAACCGGTCGAAATGGCGGAGCTTGGGGGAGGCCTATGTCCAGCAGTAGACGTCTTTCGGTTGCTGTGTTACATTTACATTTAATAAATTAGGATAGCTGATTTGTGTTACAATTCATGTTACGTATCACCAATCCAAACCCGGCATTAGACATAAGCTGTTTCAACGTAGTTTCGACCCAATTACTTAAAACTTCGTCGTGCTACAAGTAGCTGGAAGTTTAGTAGATGGTGGTCACCAGCAGCTGAACTTCTGCAAAACCAGTGCATCGTGGGAGCACTGCTGTCGCATAAAGCTATAATGTCTCATCAAGTCGCTCTAACTACACCGGCTTCAACAAGCTACAAAACGGAACACCATTAAAATTAAAATACGGTAGAATAAGTGTCCGTTATCACTGCCAAACATTGCGATCTTAAAATGTAGTTGAAAATACCTGATTCGTCTAAAATAAAGTTGAAATTAAATAAACTTCCATGGACTAGTGGAAGTTTATTTATTTTCAACTTAATTTTAACAAAGGTAAGGCGGATATTTGTAAGGCAGTGCCACACAGCGCTGCAGCCCGCGACCCACCTTGCACTGCCGCAGTATGTTGTGTCGATCGCTGCGCTTGCTCTCGATGCGCGCCTCGATGCTCGCGATCTGTTTCTGGATCGTCTGGATCTCTTTCTGGATGCTCGTCAAGTCTTTGCGGGCCTGTTGGACAGAGTTGCAGTTAGTATCAAATGGTGAAAATAGATATGTAGACGATTTTCTATTCATAATTTCTGGTACTTATTGACAAGTCTGCGCTGTCCTCCCATACCTATTATCACTGTAATTTGAAAACATTGTAAAAGCTAATTATTTTTAAAAGAGGAACCGTGGAGTTTCTTGCCGGCTCTTCTCCATAGGAAGTGACAAATTGAAACCGTGCACCTAGCTTCTGACGTTTCATAAGTGCCCATGCAGGTTTATGTGAAATTAATTATTTTAATTTGATTGGCTTCAATGATTCGAATACGAAAGAAAAGGAAAGTCAAATAGAAAATGGGATAGGAAAGACTCTACTTTTAATTAAAACTATCAGTCGTGCGTAACAGTGATATGTCACATGGTTTGTTTCTTTTCCCGGGATTTACTCCACGTTCGCCGTTCGCAAATACCGCGGCGGTATTTTTACGCACAGTGGATCTTCACCGCACTGCTTTACGTTGAGAGTTGCAAATCGAACAGTGTTTTTTTGCGTTGCGTTGGAATGCATTCTGTTTCATTCTCAATGCTCGGATTAACACCGAGGGTTGAAAGTCTAGTGCACGATTAAAACCGACTGGGATATTTTTAAGTCAGTGCTAACAAGAACTCCTCATGTTCCGGGTGGTGCCGGACGTAAAGAAGCGCTATCTCATTTCTTCCCGTGGGTGTCGTAGGAAGCGACTAAGGGACTTACTACAGAAAGGGCAGATTGGGCAGCAGCGTTTTCTATGCATTTTACTACCATACTGCGATCATCAACCCGCCTGTCAACCTTGGCGATTATGGCAAACCCTCCCTTTTTTGCGGGAGGTCTGTGTCCAGCAGTGGACGTCTATCGGCTGAAATGATGATGAACGAGATTTTATGTCTCAGACACTTTTTACTAGTCGACCAATTAGATTCCCCGGTAAGAGTTGAGCTTGATAATATAGCGTCGAGATACTCGAAGACTCGAATAATGTATATTTTTGTGGGTCAAAGTAGAATGATGGCCCGCACCTTGCTGACGGCGTCGTCGGCGGCGTCCTGCCGCGCCCGCGCCGCAGCCCGCTCGGCCTTGAGCGTGTCCGCGCGGCGCAGCTCGGCGTCGATCTCCTGGCGCTGCTTGGCCTCAGCCTGGCGGCCTCCCTCCAGCTCGTCCTCCGCGTCCTGCACGGCACGCTCCCAGCGGGTTACGTTCTCTGTAGTCAAACCATTATATTAGAAACTAAACGAGAAGAATGGCATTACAAATTGATTTACAACAACTGTTAACATGATATTATCTTAACGGAGTTCACGGCTGTATATAGGCTTTGGCTTGGTGCCCACCGCTCATTTAATTGTCGACTACCCTCACCTGGCTACTACCTTCACGCACGTTGCTTCGTGAGATAAAAATACTATGTCAGTTAATGCTCGATCTTACCTACCAAGGAATCACGGTAAGGATTCTAGCAGTTAATCTCACTTTATTCGCTTAGAAATAACAATGAAAACTTAATCTATCCCGGTTTATAATGCTCCAATTTCCTGTAGAGCTAGCTCTTGCAGTGATTGTATTAATAAAATCCCAATTACAGCTTAACCTTGATAATGATGATGATGGGACTCCCTTTTCCACACGTAGACTCCCATTCGGTCCATTGTGTGCTTTTAAATCTTTCAAGTCAGAATGTATTTTACTAATTTTGTAAAAAAAAATACAATTCTCTGGAATTTCACCGCAATCAGGTCAAAATGGCCCTCAACTACGTCACGGTTCTGTAACCTAGGTTGTACAAAGCAACTTTTCAACATACATTCATAACTCTTTCTGTCTACCATAACCCAGTAAAAGTAAATAATTGTAATACAGAATGCCGCCCAGTGTGCAGCCTGTTAGTAACTCACTCTGCGTGTCCCTGGAGCGCTCGAACTCCAGGTTGGACGTGATGCGGTCGATGTGCGCGTCGAACTCCATGCGGCGCTTGGCGCGCTCCTGCTGCGCGCGCAGCTCGCGCTCCTCGTACTGCCTGTGGGAACAACACACTGGGTTGTTTACTTATCAAATAGGGTTCAGTTTACAGATTTTTTTCTTATCTCTGACAGCAGCCTTTCTACAACGAGAATAAGGATCAATGTGATTTGACAGTTATGTAAAATCACAACTAGTGCCAACGCCCGCCGTCTAAAGTGATGGAAATTCTATTCCTAAGCTGATGCATGCCGATCATTAAAGAAAATAATTTGATCCCTGATATTTGTAATGTTACCGTATGTTCGCCACGCCGATGTCGCGACAGAAGCCGCGGAAGACAACGTCTTCCACGTTGTTCATGTTTTCCTTGATCTCCTGAATCTTCAGGTCACGCGCGTGGATTGTTCGCTCTATGTCCTCGACTTGGGGCTGCAACAGACATTATTCATTTTAGTACTAAAGAAAGCCTCCAAAAATAAATTCCTATGGCATAATGTGCTAGACAATATACTTTTCACTCTAAAGAAAGAAATTTCATACATTATACATAGCACTTGCTATTTTTTTGGGGGGATTTGCCGTAACCGCCACGCTTGGAACGCCTGTAACGTCTCGGCTATGGGCTAAAGCCACTTCTCATACAGCGAAGGAAAGAGCTTCATCACCACGCTGGTGATTTCAGACCGTAGTCCAGGGTTTCCTCACGATGTTTCCCTCCACCGTCAGTCAGTGGTGTGTATACTAACTTAGAAAGTGAGTATAGACTAACTTAGAAAGTATATATAACTTTGAAATAGTCACATTGGTACTTGCTGGGAACTCACAACTCGGGACGTAAGATGCGGATTAGAAAGGAAAGGGGCCACCACGACATAGAAAGGGGCCATCACGACATTGGAAGAGGCCTGTGTCTAGCGGAGGACATCTTTCGGCTAAAATGATGATGATGATGATTAATTACACTAAAGAGATGCCAATATGCATCTCGCCAACTTTCAATTCGCTAAAGTAACACAAACCTTGTTTGTTGGTTGCAGAGTTACAGTTGTGTACAAATAATACTTACACCAAACATTTCAATCTTCCTTTCGAACTCAGCGAGTTCTGCGTCCAAAGTTTTGATTTGTTTTAACTGGAAATAAAAATAAAAGTGGATTAAAAAAATAAACTTCTTTTTTTTTGCAAACCGCCAAAAGACAATGGGCCAAAGTTGTAGAAATCTGCACCACTAACGAGACCTATGAAACTAAACAGTCGTAAAATCGTAACAGGTGGTTGTTTCTGCCTACTTCCACGGGAAAAAGGAAAACTGAATAATATTTTTTTTATTGAATAAATAAAATTATTTATAAGTAGGTCCTAGTGTTGTAGAAACATAAAGTTAATAATTTCTGGGCTGCCGTTTGGTAAATATATTTAATTGGTAATTTCTGGTGTGACTTATGTAAATGTTACATACCGTGGTGTCCCTGTCAGTGATGGCGTACTTGAGCCGGGACTCGAGCCCTCGTATCTGCGAGTCCACGGTCGTCAGCTCCGACTCCTTGCGGGACTTCTTCATGGACTCACGGAGCTCTTCTGTCAGTTTTTCCTGTAAGTTAGTTGTATGTCAGTGTGCATACATTTTAATAGTTAAACAGTTCTGGAGGGTTTCCATCACAAGACTTTTTCTGGCTTCCTTTGTCAATTAATTTTTGAACCAGTTTGTTTTGAAGACCTTCGACCTAGGCCAATGGCAGTTAGCAATTTGACAACTTGCTCATTATTATAACTTGTTTGGAATAAATTCTAGGGTAAAGAATATTTTAAAGATTCTTTTGATGAAAATCAAATTTTTAGACATTGCAGATGATTGCCACTTCAGTTAGGTTTACACATACCTTTTTAGATTTGAGCTGTGAGAGGTGTTTCTCATCCCACCGCTTGGCCTTCCGCGCCAGGTCGAGCGACCCTCCGGAGATGATGCCAGACTTCTGGTAGAACGTGCCGTCGAGTGCCAGGGCCTACAAAATAAATGGAAAACATTAAATAAGTTGCATTAGGGATGACCTTTGCATAAGCTCCCTTGCTGAGGACAGTCATCAACGTGTATACTTAAATCACGACTTCTTGTCATGGGGGAAGGCAGAAAGTACACAACGCCACATGCTACGATTCTTGCATACTCTTTTTGCATAGTTCAAGTTCATACATCCGTCATCCATGCCGGTTCCCGGGTCGAAGGCGCGTTGTGTTCCACGCGCGCCTCAAAGAGATGTCAGCATCAACTGGTCCCCATCAGTTGATGATGACATCTCTTTGAGGCGCGCAAGGGCCGATCGATGCCTGCCAGGGGTGCGGGTTGTTCGAAAGAGATACCGCGGCCCCTGGCACACGGGCAACTGAGGGAACACGGGTGGGTTTTAGTCAGTAAAAGTCTGACACTGCCCTCCTGCTCCACCCAGAGCGGGAGAAGTTATTTGATGATGATACATACAAAAAAAAAAAACTATGTCGGTTGCGAGTACTACTCACCCAAAAGGTTCAGGTTCGTTCGTTCATGGCTAAGGTTCAGGTAACATTTCTAATTTCCATAACGATGACAATCGTACGACGACGGCATGACACGATAATTGTGTTTAAACTTCAATACACGAAAGAAGAGCAGTGGTGTCCACTGGGCCCGCGACTTACAACTTGTAGGTAACCGCTTCCCTTTGTGTAAATTATTTCATCACCACTGCTCTCAAAACGGTGAAGGAAAACATCGTGAGGAAACCGGCATGTCTTAGAACCAACACTTCTAAGACATGTGACATCTACCAACCCGCACTGGACCCGCGTGGTGGATTACGGCCCACTCCCTCTCGCCGAGAGGAGGCCTATGTCCCAGCAGTGGGAACGATATAGGCTGATTATGCTACACAAAATCAAAAAGTGAAGCACAAGAAATGCCAAATAATTGTTGTGTGCGCGTTGTTGTGACGTCACATGTAGGTAGCTTGTGATACTCACATCATATCTGCTATTCTTGGACCTGTCCAGGTCGTAGGCGACGCGCGATGCGTCCTCAGGAGTCTCGCAGACCAGCGCGTTGTTGGTGACGAACAGCACCGCTCGGTGGATGGCAGGGGGCTCGTATCTGAGCACGTCGAATAGGAGCTTCACGTTCTTGGGCTCCTTGATGTCCCTGGGAGATGATAAATGGAGAAATTTTAGTATCTTCACGCTGAATTAAAGTACAGTGTAGGCGTTGAAGCCGCATATACGCTTCATAAACGCAAACTCTAGCGTTAGCTCAGAGAAAAATAAAGTTGGCAGCTAAAATCCAACTATAAAAAAAACCATCATTATTTGTGCATATATAATATTTATTTTATTTTGATTAAACTTTTATATATTTTTTAATAGTTTATAAATAATTCAGTTTGATAGCTCCTTATCATTTTGTAAGTGTTTTAACTGTTATTGAAAACAGCCAGAGTAAACATTATTTTTTTATTCATTAAGTATTAGATTTTATGTATATTTAATTAAAGATAATCATTCCAAAATATACTCTCAAGACCTTTCATTAAATACCAAACTCAGTAGGTAACACTTTACACCCGCTATAAGCCACCATGTTGGATTTTATGTGACTTCATATGGCCCGCGTAACAACATGACGTTTCCAACGATAGGAGTAGCCTATTAAAATCATAACCGTCCTTTCGCTTTGCTGTAGTCGGGGAAAATTTTTACACTTTTTTATCAAAATCGGAAAAGTAGTGTTGAGTCCACCATCTCAACATCGCCGTGCAGTGAAAGAGGGGTGCGGGGACAGCGGCTCGCCAGCCGGCCGAGGGCCGAGCGCGGCCCCCGCGCCGCACCCGGCCCGCCAGCCGGCCGAGGGCCGAGCGCGGCCCCCGCGCCGCACCCAGCCCGCCAGCGGCCGAGGGCCGAGCGCGGCCCCCGCGCCGCACCCGGCCCGCCAGCCGGCCGAGGGCCGAGCGCGGCCCCCGCGCCGCACCCGGCCCGCCAGCCGGCCGAGGGCCGAGCGCGGCCCCCGCGCCGCACCCGGCCCGCCAGCCGGCCGAGGGCCGAGCGCGGCCCCCGCGCCGCACCCGGCCCGCCAGCCGGCCGAGGGCCGAGCGCGGCCCCCGCGCCGCACCCGGCCCGCCAGCGGCCGAGGGCCGAGCGCGGCCCCCGCGCCGCACCCGGCCCGCCAGCCGGCCGAGGGCCGAGCGCGGCCCCCGCGCCGCACCCGGCCCGCCAGCCGGCCGAGGGCCGAGCGCGGCCCCCGCGCCGCACCCGGCCCGCCAGCCGGCCGAGGGCCGAGCGCGGCCCCCGCGCCGCACCCGGCCCGCCAGCCGGCCGAGGGCCGAGCGCGGCCCCCGCGACACACCAGTCAGCTGTTACACACCTCCTCGCACGGCTGCGCTTACGCTTCTTATAGTATCTCAATATCTTGTTTGCATTTAAACCGACCATTTAACCGTTGTAATTTATCTCATGTTAATCTCATAATACACATGTTATACAGTCCACTCAACCTTTCATTTTGCTCCACCACGACCTATCGTCGCGATCAAGTAGTTTAGGAAATATGGGAGAGCATGCGTAAATACAATCATTCATAAATGGACTGCTAAACACAGTACACTTCCTTTTGACTTTGCTGTATTCGGGTAACAATATTGTATGTAACTCTATTTCTACTAGTGCTTCAACGTAAGACTCACCTCAATCGCTCCCTTAGTGGCTTGGCTTGGATGTAGTCCAAAGGCAGAAACGTTTCCGGCTCCAACATCCTTTCTTTAAGCACCTGAAAAAAATTACATCATCAATTTAGACCTTCATAATTTATAAAAAATTATATGGTCCAGCCATAGGTCTGCTCATAATGTTGAAAAGTACTATCAACTGGTTAGAAGAGCTATTTTTAAAAGCATAGATCTGAAATACCAAATAGAGTACCAAACAAATATTTCATGTGAACCGTCCATAATTTTTATGGGATGATCAGGATGATTATTCATAGACCAGGGCCAAACCGTTTTAAACACCGTAAGAGACGATAAATTTTTAGCAGTATGCGAGTGATCTAAAAATTTAGTAAATGGCGTAAGTAATTAAGGAAAAATCGACTCTACTGAAGGAAAGTTCCGGAAGGGGGTTAGACTACCAGTACGTTTTGAGGGGTGGATCTTGGTTTTTTTCAATTTGCGGCTAAACTATGCATCTTATCGAAAGGAAAGGCTGTCAATATTGCTTTAATAATTATTGGCCCTGGTCTATAAGCGTACAATAAGTTTTTAAGCTTACCTGAATGCACCTCCGGGCCGTCTTCTCCGTGTCGACGACGATGGCCTCCATGTACTTGCCGAGCACCTTGGTGATGGCCACGTTGTACCGCTTGTGCGTCGGCTGGCACATGTTGATCATTCGGTCGTACTGTGGACGAAGACATGTTGCTTATGAAATATTGAAGAAAGAGAAGTAAGACATTTTGATTGTAGATCAATCGCACGCAGCTGAGAGAGAACGCTAAGTGTTTCGCGAATGGATTTTTATTTATTTATTTATTTATTTATTTATTTATTTTATTTCCGAGTATATGGTACATTATGATCTTAATATTATTAAAAAGCTTCACATATACTACCGTTGCCGGTGTAGAAATATTTAAATTAAAGTACAATTCCCATTTAGTTTGAAATGACTATGGGTAACTATTATTTTTAATACAATGTCAAATTTTATTAATTAGAAACAAAAACTTAAATATATTTATGAATGAAATGTCAAATGCCTTAAAATTAAAATGTCAATCCACACTAAGTACGTACTGATTACATGTAATGTCAAAATTTATAATTCAAAAAATCGTGAACTGAATAAAAACAGTTGTCTAAAAGCCAGGCAAATATTGCTTTCTTGAATTTATTAGTAGGCAGCACTCTAATACGAGAAGGTAAATTGTTGAAAATTTTGATTGCCATACAATTGGAATTCCTGCTATACAAATGCAGTCTCTGGCTAGGTGCAAGTAATTTATTTGGGCTTCTACTGTTGACTCTTTTAGAAATGTGTTCATACAATGGGAACATGTGCGAATACCTTTTTATAAATACACAAATTTCAAAAATGTAAAGACAAGGAAGTGGAAGAATTTTTAGTGCTTTAAATAATGGCTTACAATGATCTAAATATTCTGCTCCATACACAGCTCTGATACATTTTTTTTGTGCAATAAATGCTTTGTTCACGTCCACTGAATTACCCCATATCACGAGGCCGTAACGCAGTACAGATGAAACATAGCCATGATATGCATTGAGGGCTGCTTCTTTACTCGCTATTCGTCTCAGTTTTCGAAGAGCAAAAACAAATTTGTCAAGTCGAGTACAGACTTTTTTGACATGTTCTTTCCAATTCAATTTTTCATCAATGACTATTCCCAAGAACAAGGTTGATGGTACTGGTTCCAAAATTGAATTATTGTAATGTATTTGAGGTGGTTTTACTAAAGAGTTGTATGTTTGAAATTGTACTAACTTTGTTTTTTCAATGTTTACACGTAAATTATTATATTTCAGCCAATTCATTGCTTTTAGTATTTCATTGTTAGTGTCAGTTTGTAGGTCATTCCTATTCGAAGATTTTATTGTCAGAGTAGTGTCGTCAGCAAATAGTGTGCAATTATGTTTTAAGCTCTTGCAAAGGTCATTAATATATATTATAAATAATGGAGGCCCTAATACGCTTCCCTGAGGAACACCACAACTATTTATTTGTAATTCTGAACTGTATGTTTTTTTTGTGTTATTGTCAATTTTTGATACAACTGTCCTTTGCTGGCGACTCGATAAATAACTTTTGAGCCAGTCATGCGCCTTGCCTCTTATGCCGTATTTTTCCATTTTGCAAAGCAAGCGAGTATGTGGGACAAAATCGAATGCTTTGCTCATATCTAAAAATACTGATAATACAGACATTTTGTTATTGAGGGCTTCAGATATCAGTTTGACCAAAGTAAAACAAGCAAGTGAAGTCGAACTATTCTTCCTAAAACCAAATTGGTTCTCAGTAAGTATGTTGTTTTTATTTAAAAAGCTGATAATTTTTCCGTACATTGCCTTTTCAAAAATCTTTGATATGATTGGTACCAAAGTAATGGGTCTATAATTGGACATATCCATGCGGTTACCTTTTTTGTATAGTGGTTTAACTATGGATTGTTTTAATCTAGTAGGAAATGTTCCTGTCTCAAATGACAGATTAATTATGTAACTTAGTGGTGCTGCTATGCTTTTACTGCTTAATTTTATTATATTTGTGGTAATTTCATCGTATCCAGTAGCATTAGTATTGTTTAAAGAATAAATAATTTTTATAATGTCTTGTTCATTAACTGGAGTCAAAAAGATACTGTCAGTGTTAGTGGTAATGTCAATATTACTCACGTTATTATTATTGCTAAGGTTAATCTTTTGAGTCATTTCTATAAAATAGTTATTGAATTGATTGCATATGTCATAAGGATCCTTAATTATTTTATCATTTATTATTAACTCTTTGATGTCATTTTTATAATTATCGTCATTATTTATATTATTTTTTATAACAGACCATGTCGCTTTACATTTATTTTTAGAATTATTTATATATTTTTTGTTATTTAATAGTTGTGATTTTAATATACATGTTTTTAAAATTCTTGAATAGGTCAGGTATCTTCTTTTAAGGTACTTTTTGCTTAGGGCATCGTGTTGGTAATTATAATATAAAGTTCTCTTTTTTATGCACGATATTTTTATGCCTTTACTAATCCATTTATTTTTTATTGGTTTATTATATTTTTTTATTGTTATTTCGGGGAAACATAGTTTGAAGAACAGAATGTATAGGTCATGAAATATGTTAAATGCTTTGTTGCAATCTGTTTCTTCATATATTTCATTAAAACTTAAAGCCGAAATACAATCAAGAAATTTTTTACTATTGTTTTTGTTGTAATCTCTTTTCACCTCATAAAAGAATATAGTTTTCTTCGGCGTGTTACCAACAATAGGAAGAAAGAACGTTAAAGACTGCCCCGTATCATGATCTGAAAGGGCTAGGTTATGTAAACTGCTTTTAGTGTCTATGGTCGAGATATTACTGGCTATTTGATCTATGCAGCTTTTTTTCCTGGTAGGCATTTTAATATGCGTCAATAAGTTAAAATTGTTTAGGATTGATATTAATTCTCTTGTTTGTTTGGTGTCTTTTAGCACATCAATATTCCAGTCTCCGCATATTACTATACGATTCCTACTTTTATGAGTTAATTTGTGTAACAAACTTTCCATTTTTTTGAAAAATATCCCTGGATCTGAATCCGGGATTCTATAAACACACACTATTAATAAGTTATGACTCGGAACTTCTATGCCGCAGCATTCAAAATAATAATCGCTAGACATTTAGATAGAATAAGAAATGAGCTTATACTTTACAGCTTGAAGAGGAAGTCTGAAAAGTCAAAGTCAAAGCATTTATTTCAAATAGGCACTTAAAAGGCACTTTTGAACATCAACATTTACATTAAAATAGAATTGATTCTAGTCGCCCCTTCCAAAATGTAGTTTCGTAAGGAGAAGAATGGGCAAGAAACTCCACCGTTACTCTTTTAAAATGTTTCAAGTACAATATTATTATTAATCAGTTTATTTCAGATTATAAAAATTAATCCATACAAATTATTAAATAGAGAAATACATTAAATTAATTAAATATTGTGTTAGTTAAATCTTATACACTTACATTTACATTCATTATATGATTATGTGTGAAAACGATGCACCCAGAATAAAATTACCATACCAAAATAGGTAAACAGAATCAAATTGAAGCAATACAGATAAATTAATTCTGTGATAGATACATGGTGTTCACACATTTACAAACATTGTAAAAGTAAGTATAGGTACGATTTTCCTACAATATTAACAAGTAATGACTCAGTGTGTGAGTTAAAGTAATCATTGAGTGTAAATCAATGTCATAAATATAATTAATTATACAATTCAATTAGCAACCAGTTTGATTTTGTCTAGACTCTAGATTGTCCTATGGAGCAGGACCAGCATGTTTCCAAGCATTCTTATCTTGGATATAATCCTCTAATTTGTAATACGCTAGTTTACAAAGTTTACTTTTAATGTTGTGTTTAATTTGTAATACGCTAGTTTACAAAGTTTACGTTTGACGGCACGTTTGGCGCAGTGGTTAAGCGATTGACTGCTGCGCTGCGTGTCGTGGGTTCGATTCCCGCACGGAACAAATATTTGTATGACCTACAAGTACTTGTTCCGGGTCTGGCTGTTTGTGTATGTGATTTTAAATGTTTGTAAACGCACCCACAATACAGGAGAAATTCCTAGTGTGGGGCAACGTTTTTTACAAAAAAAAAAAAAAAAGGGAGCTTTAAATTTCCTTTCATTTAATTGCAATATATCACAAGGTATTTTACACAGTCTTAAGTGTGAAGTTCTTGGCTATAAGAGTAGGCGAAGACCAAAGAAACGATCTTGGTCTGTGTTTAAGATGATATGGCTAGAATGGGTGAGTGAGGTAGATGGTGACTAACGAGATGACGACTAATACAGCAGTATGGGAGAAAAAGACATGTTGTTACAAGCCAACAACCTCCATAAATATTAACCGCCAATTAATATATTGTGACAAAGACATCCCACATACTGTAAACACGATATAACACATTAAGGAGCCTTGGTTTCTCAGCCCGGTTTCAATCAACGATGCTGACACTTGACGACCTGTCGCAGAAACTAGATCATACATTTCGTATGAACCATCACTCACTACAGATGGGATGTAGCGAGTTTGTTTGCGTTGCAGCGGTAATATACCTTTACATTTAAGGTGTTTCTGGTTGCTGGTGCTTAGTCTATTCTTAAGTGTATAGGGCACTCTCCTATGTTAATCTACCACTATAACACTGTTATTTAAGGGACTGTCATATGCATTGCAAAAGACCCCAAATATAATATTTATATACTAGCTGTGCCCGCGCCTTCGTCCGCGTGGAATTTAACAAAAAAGTTATTGTTGTTGTTGTTGTAATTTCTAAAATAAAAGTAGCCTAAGTTACTCCTTATTACATCAGCTATCTGCCAGTGAAAGTCCCGTCAAAATCGGTCCAGCCGTTTCAGAGATAAGCCGGAACAAACAGACAGACAGACAATCAAAAATTGAAAAACATGTTATTTTGGTATGTGTACCGTGTATACATCCATATTTATTTAGTATAAAGCGGTTATTAACCGACTTCAAAAAGGAGGAGGTTATCAATTCGTCGGAACCTTTTTTTTTTTTTTTTATGTATGTTCCCCGATTACTCGAAGATGGCTGGACCGATTTGGATTTTGTTTTTTTTGTTTGTTTTAATATTAAAAACAGACACTCCAATTTTATTTATCTGTAAAAATTTAAGAAACCTTTGTTGGGGTCATACTCACCACGCCAGGAATATCTCTTTTGAAGCTCTCGACGATCTCCTGCTTCTTCCTGCGTCGCGCTTCCTCGTGCTTGTCCACTCGCGCGTCTCCTAGCGCGGCGGCTACTTCCTCCAGCTGGGACTGCAGTTCTGCTGCACGGCCGCGGCACTCGCCCACGTCAGCCTGGAGCAGAATCAAATGAGCGTGTTCTAAAATGACGTTCACTAGGTGGCAGCACTGAGACGTCAGGTTCAGGTACTTGTCAAAAGTGTCAAAGCGCCTACGGATTGAATGGTGAACAAAAGAATGAAACGAATGACATCAAATTTTTTAAGTTCATTGTCGAACTGGAAGACCTCTTGTCAAAGTGGCGCCAACTACTTGCTTGAATATTCATGAACACCCTCATTGCTAGAGCGTCTAGATTCTAGATTATCCTTTTTTAGTTTTACACAAATTTTGCAGTTGACTAACGCGGTTCGATCGACCTCAACTCAACATGTAATTAAAGTTATTTGGCTAACATCAAAACCATTGGATTCGCTACCGAATTTGATTATTGATTTCGTTTAGTTAGCGTACCGTTGTACGAAATGGTAATTTTTATCGTATAAAATGTTTAAGTGTGTGTGTGTGTGTGTGTGTGTGTCTGTGGGTGTGTATATTAGTTTCAATTAATTCAGACGTTTACTTCTCTTTAAGTTTAAAAAGCAAGTTTTTTCGAAATACGAAAACCTAATATTATATCATTTTATAAATTACTCTTGGTTTTTAATCAATCAACTCCATGTATATTTTATAGTAGTTAAGTAGTGCTAAGATTTATTACAAAACACCAAATGATAATTATTTATTTACCACGTCAACATTTTCTTCCATTGAAAGTTACCATTTTTTTTTTTTTTATTACTAGAAGGGCCTGTTCTTGACCTCGATCACGCCTGTTGAAAAGCGATTGATGAGGTCTATGATGGAAAGTGCGTGCCCAAGAAACGCCTACAAACCATTTTGTAACATTCCCCGTAAACAGCTTTACAATCGAATTCGACCGCAAATCAAATGGTTATTAATAATAATATCTGTAAAATCTCAATCTCTCTCTCAATATCTGTCTGTGTTAAAAATGTACCGTGTATACATATATACAAGAATTGCTCGTTTAAAGGTATTAGATAGATAAATTAATGGTTGGATTCTTCTGAAGGTTTTGGCCCTGTCATAGGACGCTATAGAAACAATGCTAGTAGTACCTGTTGCCTGGTTATGTTTACCTGTTATGTAATAATCACTATGTACACAAGGCTACACATCAAGCAATACATTTCCAGTATAAGCTGATCTCGCAATGCATAGGATTTCTGTACAGTGCGAGATCAGCGTAAACTGGAAATGTATAGCTTGATGTGTAGCCTTGTGTACTAAACCAGAAATGAAAAATTTCGAAATGTACAGTTTCATCTGTTCATTTGGCTTTCTGATCTCTCTCAGTCTCTGTTCTGTTTCTCTTTTTTATTTTTTATTAAGTATACTACGTTTAGTTTATTAGTCTGTGATATTCCTGTGCGAGTCACATTAAATACTTTTCTTTCTATTTAGTTTATAACCTGGACACATAGGACTTTAATTTTTACCCCGTTCCGGTATCTGTAGCTAACTTTAATAAAGACATTTGAATCCGAGTCCTGACCTGCAGTTCAGCACGCAGCCGCCTCTGCTCCTCCAGCGCTTGCTCAGAACTCTTGATGTGCTCGTTCAGCTTGTCCACGCGTTTCGTAGCTTCATTCCGTTCGTGACCCTGGGTGATAAAACTTATTATTATTATTTTATTATTAGCCATTAAAGGCCGACTGCTGGACGAAGACGGTCAGACATGTATACCTTCTGTCGATGTTTGTTCTCGATCTCTCCCTTCCTCCGGTTCTCGTTGTCGAGCCTATCCTGGTCAGCTTTTTGCTCCCTGTTGACCGAGTCCAGCTCTTGTAAGTACCGCGCCGCTTGGCGAGAAGCTTCCATCTTTAACTCCTCGTATTCACGGATCTGGATAAACAAGAAAGGTTTAAGGTTTTTTATTTATTTATTTAAAATTTTCGCACACAAAAAAGGTACAAAGGCGGACTTAGTGCCTACCAGTCAACCAAGGGTGGTGAAAAGATTAGATGGCAGGTGCTTTGGATGAGAGGAACAATGATAAAAAAAACCATAAAATATATCATAATGAATTATAAATAAGATAGGTACAGACGCCAGCACATCAAGCTACCCCAATCTATCAAATTTCTTTGATAGATTTTCAACTTTATTACAATAAAACAAGGTTCATGTTCGATTGGGAAAATTTGACAGTTTGGGATAGCTTGCTGGCGTCTGTACATAAATACGTTATAACTTTTTTTTTGGTTTTTTTATAAGCAGTACCTATCTAAGTGTATTATTATGCCGTATCACCTATTGTATTTTACTGTGTGTACATAAATAATAAATAAATTCACGCCTTTGTGCCATGGGGGTAGGCAGAAACTACAAAACACCACCTCCTACGATCCCTGCACACTCCTTTTGCATCATTTACGTTCATAGTCGTTCATAGTTTCGACTTCGAATTATTAGCGAATACTCGCCGCAAAGGTAGCTGTAGCTGCTGATTTTTTCTGTGAAATGCTTAGCAGCAAGAATTAGTTTAATATTAACAATTGGCAACCACCACTATTACACCACTGTTACGAATAATAGGTGTCCATCTGTACACACCTGTACTTGAAATTCGCGGGACAATTTAAGCGTTACGGGCTACCTCCCCCCTAAAGAAAGCGCTGCAGTCTTTACCTGTGCCTCCTCAAGATGTACATCAGCTCTTCCCGTATGAGTAGTTCCTAACGTTGTTTGCTCCCACTGTGCCTTCTGCTCCTCAATCTGGCGCAGTTCATCGTCCAACTTCTTGATGTCAGCCTGATGAGCCTCGTGAGCCTTGCGAGCCTGTTCCAGGGTCTTAAGCGCACTTTCTAGCTTTTTTTGGGTGTGAGTCACGCGTTCTTTAGCTTTTATGAAGGTCGGACGCTTCTTTGTGATTTCGGCTTCCTGTTGAAGAATTAAAAAGATTGTACAAATATTTCGTAGATAAAACGATCGGTATCTGCCCTTTGCTACGCTGTAGTCAGGTAAAAAGACAATAAAACTTATTATGTATTTTAGGATTAACAAATGTACGTCACAGATTTACTTATTAATTTTTTTACTGATAAATTTCTGTTGAAAGAACATAATAAAACTTTGTATAAGGTCCTGAGCAACCCAGAGTGACCAACGAGGCAGTATGCTTTCTGTGTTCCAAATTGTAAATACGCTGCTACAAGGATCAACAAGTCACAGTCCCCACTCACCACTTCCCGGATCTCTTGCTCAATCTTAGCCGTCTCTCTCTGCACAGTACCAGCTTCTTTCTTCTTCTCCTTCAAAGCTTCCTCCAGCTTCTGGCGTTTCTTCTCCACCTTGGTCAGCTCAGTCTGCTTGTGTTGAAGGTCCTCTTCCATGGATTGGATCTCTTTCTCGTTGTGATATAAGTGGTAGAGTTGAAGCTCGATTTTTTGTTCTTGCTGTAAGGGATGATAAAGATTTTAAATAAAATTATTATCTAGTTAGGCATAAAAGTAGTGTCACAATAACATCATTTTATACAAAGGAACGACAAGTAGTACTGCACCCTAATTGTCTAATACACTATAAATCAGAATCTGAATCATATTGAAGGTTAATGTTAATCAATTCCCTCAGATAGTATAGTGATGGCACGGTTGGCGCTGTGGTTAAGCGATTGACTGCTGCGCTGCGTGTCGCGGGTTCGATTCCCGCACGGTACAAATATTTGTATGACCTAAAAGTAGTTGTTCCGGGTCTGGCTGTTTGTGTATGTGAGTTTCAATGTTTGTAAACGCACCCACAATACAGGAGAAATTCCTAGTGTGGGTCAAAAAAATTTTTTTTTTAAAAGTCGTGTGCTTAACAACGCGGCGACGTTAACAACGCAATGAATGTTGTGGAACTCTCAAAATGAAAGGGATTCCTACTGATAGTGTATTCCGCTGTTACGCCTCTGATGTTTAAATATGACATTATAGAAGCTGCTAGACAAAGACTTCAGGGTTTGCCGCCGGTATTGTAATTTTTGCTTTACAACTTATATCACACTGGCTCCGTTCGCTACCTACCACGGCCGCCAGCAGCTAAGAAACCCACTGATAAGTGGCTAACAATCACGGCAACCTGCTTGGCGGCAACGGCATAGTATACACCGAGAAATTTTAATGGTTGTTTTCCCGCAGTGAAACGGTTTTGTCTTGGTAATACAATCGTTTTATAAACAAATAAAATAATAGAAACAAAAAATGGCAGATTAACCATTGTAAAAAATCACCACGTGCGAGAGTTTATTTTGCTATGAACATATTTATGCATCTCTGTTGCCTTTGTCG
This sequence comes from Antitype chi, assembly GCA_947359405.1. Taxonomy (NCBI): domain Eukaryota; kingdom Metazoa; phylum Arthropoda; class Insecta; order Lepidoptera; family Noctuidae; genus Antitype; species Antitype chi. The sequence continues at coordinate 3,202,154 of OX375822.1, forward strand.
GCGGCGCGTGCGATTCGAGTAGTACCTACAAATTACCTCAAGTGATACTATTGATTCTCACGTTTTCGAGTTGATGGATATTTTTTTAATTAGTTTAATACAAAAACATCTTTATTTTTTACTTTTACTCTATGCTTCGAAAGTACTCCTTATGGCAAGTTGTTCTGCCGCGGGAAAACAACCATTAAAATTTATCGGTGTATAAGGAACCGGAATAGAGCTGGAAACAGTGAGCTTAGCTAGCTTTGTCCTATTTAATCTCCTCAAGATACATTCCTAGTCTCAACTCACCAGTTCCTCCTTCAGCCGGGTGTACTTCTCAGCCTCCTCCTTCTCAAACTTGGCTTCCTTCCTCTCAGCGGCCACTCCCTTCTTCTTCTGGTAAGAGAACTGAGCCTCTTCGTCAGCACGGTTTACCTCCGCGCGGCAGTGCTCGTACTGTTCCTTGAGGACTCCAGATCTGGTGGAGTCGTCTCATTAAAGTAAAAACTGACCATGGGTCACACCTGCCAAAAATTGTGCGACGGAAATTCTATGCTTATTTATGTTTTCTAAGAAAACATGTCAAACATTAGTAATTTTAAAAATATTATAGACCTAAAGACGCCTAACATTCCGTCGCCTTACTTTTACGGAATTACCAAAGCATAATTACCGTATATTATTCCGTAACTAAATAAATTCGCACAAAACTTACGATTGGAGGATAGGTATAAAATATATACGGGAAAAGTTTTTATTCAGTGCTCAAACCGTGAATTCAGCATATCATTCAAGTCAAAATCGGTTGATCAGACTGTAAAAACGGTTTAGTTAAATGTCTAATCTTATTTCAAATGGAGTATAGGCAGCAATGCCACTATTCCACTCACCCACTGATCTCCTCAAACAGTGCAGTCCTCTCCTTGGGGTTCTTCATGGCAATGCTCTCAACGGCTCCCTGGAAGACCAGGAAGTTCTTGGCCTTCACGTTGATGCCCAGCTTCTCCAGCTCACTCAGGTAGAGGGATGTGTTTACTGACTGTTGACAAATGGTAATATTTTAGAATTATTCAGATAATCACCAGTTTATAGGCTACTAGCTGACCCGTGCCCACTTCGTTGGGCGGTAAACATTTTTACTTGTGATGAAATTATGAGTGTGGTTCGGTTAGTACTGAGTGCTATGATTTATTTCCTGACTGCCAAAAATATTATAAAGAGGTAAAGTTTGTAACCCTCACAAACTTTACGTCTTTATAATATTAGTATCTAGATATCGCACCTACGGTGCAATAACGTCACTTATGCAATTTTTGTCAAAACTTAACTGATTATGAGAAAATACTCCAAATCCACCTCTTTACTTCGTGCGTTATTGTCATTTGTGTAGTACGCAAACTTTCCTCGTGAAGTTTGCGTACTACACAAATGACAATAACGCACCAAGTAAAGAGGTGGATTTGGAGTATTTTCTCATAATCAGTTAAGTTTTGACAAAAATTGCATAAGTGACGTTATTGCACCGTAGGTGCGATATATTGACGTGTTTTATATGAAAAAGAACCGTCAAATAGAAATATCACTTAATAGATTACGACATGGTCGCGGTTCCATACCTATGTCGTATTATCTCTTTAAACATTCGTCCAAATTATATGCAGTAAAAGGGAAAAGTCTTTTGTTTTAAACACTTGAGACGATAAATATACTTATTTTGAGAAGAATTCATCATTGTTGATAATATGACCATTAGATATGACCTAACAATTGAAATGATTTAAAAAAAGAAACTACTTTTTGGTATTTAAATATAAAGGTTAGACATATGCTGTCGCTGACTGTTTTGTTGGCATTATCAAGCTCTACAACTTTTCTCTAGAATTCAATAATATATCTCTTATCGTTAAGGCAGCGTTCATAAGAAACGTTTTCATTCAACCGTTTTTCTCCGACTTACTTTGCAAATTCGACTACCACGAAAAAGTCTTTTCATTTTTCGGGTTAATATATAGCCTGTGACACGCACAAATAACGTGGCTTTCTATCGGTAAAAGAATTTTCAAAATCGGTTCAGTAGATCCAGAGATTACCCCCTACAACCTCACAACTGACAAACTCAAAAACTTTACCTCTTTATAATATTATTAGTATAGATTATCACCCAGCGAAACAGTTTTTCCTCTTGGAAGTGAATAATGATATTAATTTTAAATGAAATATAGAATCTTAAACTGATTTACCTATGTATTTCAGTCTGAAATTTCTAAAGAGTGCAAGGAGAAATATTATTTTCTGAAACTAATAAAACCAATAAATGAGAGAATCTGAGGAAGAGAGGGATAATTTATTTATTGATTTAGGATCTCCAACAAATGATGTACACAATACATGACACATAAATAAAGGGCAACATCAGGTATTAAGTAGGCGTACTCCTTTACATATAGGAGACCACAGCAATAACAATATTATTATATTGTTAGTATGGTGCAATTGGTATCATGCTGGCCTTGCTAGCTGCCACTTTAGCATGCATGCTATTAAATTATGCTATGGTATGATTGACCCCATGACGATGGCATAGTCATTTACATTCACAGGGATTTTTGTAAATGCAACAAGAATATGCCATGTAGTTTGTACAAATACAAGAGAGGAACATTTAAAAAAAAAAACCTAGACTATTGAAACATAAACTTCAATAATAAATAATACTTCTTTATGAAGCATTCTATACATATAATCCTAATGTATAATTTCATTTCCTCTAAAACAGGAGGCCATTATCATTTATTTATAACATTGAAGACATACTGCTACATAAACCCATGAATGACATTTAAATAATTTATTTGAAAAAGACAACAAAAAAAACATGAATTTATCTGAAAAAATTATAATTAAATTAAATGTAAAATAGATCTGACCTGTCCATCAATCTTGTGTTCAGATGACTGTCCTATGACTGATCTCTGAAACTGCTTTTCTGTCAGGTCTTCCAGCACAAATGTTGCTGTCACTGATGCACTGCAACACAAAACAATTACTTTAATCTGCAATCATCGGGCATTTCATATATAAGTAATGTGAAACAATATTACTAGGTGACAAAGACAAAGTTAAAGAAATATCCTTTATTTTATGCAACTGTTAGAAATGTTAAAAGTCTCCGTAGGCAGCTTATTATGTCGAAAACTGCACTGTTGATACCTACCTTGAATCAGTTTTCAATCAATGCATGTAAAAAGTATGTTACATATTTCTGTTTTGTGTAATGTTTAAAAGTTAGTATTAAATAAATACAAAACGAATTACAAGTAATCAGTGTTACCTTCTAGACACAGGTTTGTTGATGGAAGCCCCGTGTATTAGATCACTGAGACGTTTCACACGAAGCAGCGATGTCTTCTCACCCATCACAAAACTCACTGCGTCCATGAAGTTGGATTTGCCTGTGGAAGAATAAGTATAGCTATGTAAGTCTTACTGTTATCAGACTACAGTTACACGAGACACAACTGTTTTGAGGAGGCAATAAGTGCCTAAATAAGAGACATTCTGTAAAGGGAAACAAGTTATGCAAACAAACGCACTTTTGTTCATGACCGAGGTGATGCATTTTGATTTTTACACTTACAGTTAAATACATTACAAATATTACAGACGTTTTCTAAAACACTTTTAATTCTTACCTGATCCGTTGGGGCCTACCACCGCAGTGAACGATTCCATAGGGCCTATGCGGTGGTGTCCCCGATAGGACTTGAAGTTTTCCATATCAATATACTTTAGAAACGCCGGCATTTTGGCTCCTGATAAATAATTTTGTATCACCATTCGAAAATATTAGAGATAAATCACCTAAATAAAATAATAGCGCCAAACATCGTCACATCAACAATGTTTGCTGTCAAACAAGTGTCTGAAGTGTCATACTCATACAGTACAGTGTCAGCCATTATATCAACATGGGGGTTACGTTCCGAGTTGCGATAATATCGAATTGAGCGCGGCGCCGCGCCGTCCCGAAGTAGCACGAGCGCGATACCGATGTCCCGTGAATCCATCGTGAGCGCTGTCAAAAATTAGAGTTGTGCTGTTTTTTTTGAGCCGCATCTTAATTTTAGCTTACTTAGATTAGAAGAAGGAATGTGTGGTGATATGTTGCAGGTATATTGTCAATCCCGTGATATTAAAATTTCATTAGGTGTATTCTTGAGCGGTGGATTGTCAATCGACTTTATTTCTTTCAATTTAACGGTCTGCTTTCAGTGATATTGTAATGTCACGGGGTCACTATAGTATATTAATGATATTGTAAGGCAATGATATTTATGCTAGTTTAATATGATGAATAAATGTTTTCGTTGAGTGAACACTGTTATCGCGTTCACGAGCGTTCCGTATTATTGACAAAAATGATTTTCTAATTCGGAAAGCGGCCAGGGTCTAGTCATGATGGGTACAAAAAACCGTAAACTGATTTAGTCGATTAGGTGTGGAGTCGGATCTACCAACGTCTATGTGGATTTTGTTACACATTTGCCACCAGTTATATTGTAATAGAACAGTCAAAGTTAAAAACCGGCCAAATGCGTATCGGACCACGCACAGTGAAGGTTCCGTTGTTGGGATAAATGTTTACGCGGTAACTGTATAGATTTTGAGAGGCTCGTGGCTCGTGGCTAAATAATACTAGCCACACGGGTCGTTCAAAGGCTACAGTTCCCGCGGGATGGGTGCCAATCCATTACACGTCAAGACTCTTCCTTGCCTCGGAAAGCACGTTATGCCGTTGGTGCCGAGTGTCATCATCGGGTCTTTGATTGTTGATACGGTTAGCCAGAATCCCAAAAGTCTGACAACCAGTCTTGTCAAGGGATATCGTATTACCCAGTACCTGGGTTTTTAGGGCAGCCCTGGCCCTGGGGGGGGGGGGGGGGGCAAACCGGGCACCCACCCCGGGCGGCAGTTTCACGGGGCGGCAAAATCATAATACTAGGAACAAACATTTGTTGGTACCACCAACAAGGCTCAAAAACATAGGTGGGTCATTCAGATGTCAATGTATACGCTTTTTTAAAAACTTCCGAGCCATGTTCAAGATCTAAGTCTCAATAAATTTAAATCATTCATTAAACCTAAGTTGTGCCTGAAAGCCTTAAAATACCGTTCAAGATTATATTGAGGACAAATAAGCTTGGGATTGAGCTGCTCCAATTTTTGCATACTGAATGTTGTTTTTACAAACTTATACTCCTTCACATTTTGATGATTATTAAATACAATTTGACATGAATATTTACTTGGAGAAGTACTTATAATATTAGTATTGTTTCAATGTCGTGAATGAGAGGATTATGTAGATCATGTTTTCTTTTTTGTTTTTGTTTTTCATCTCTTTTCAGTTAATTTTTAATGTTAATCATAATCTGGCACTATAAGTACTTTATGCGGCCTACCAAGATGTCCTTTCTTTGGTATTGTTGGTCAGATCATTGAACTTATCAAGTTCTGATTTGAGCTGCATGATTACTGATAAATGCGTGCACTGATTGGACAAGTCTACTCAATCTGTGTGGTTCTTTCCTCAAAAGACTATTGCAGACACCAATCCACATGGTTTCACATGACCTGACCAAAATTATGTCTGGACTTTAAAAGAGACTGTGACCTCTGAGTTTGTTTCGGCCTTTCTTCTCAGAGTAGTCAGATAGGAAACGCCAACCTCATCTAGTTTAAAAAAATATGATTGACGTGTTAAAGTGTTTGTACACACGGCTCCACATCAAGCTATATATTTCCAGTTTACGCTGATCTCGCACTGTACGGAAATCCTATACAATTCGAAATCAGCTTATACTGGAAATATATAGCTTGATGTGTAGCCGTGTGTACACAAACCTACTTACAGAAATAAATCATTTATCATGATAAAATTAAAAACTTCCTCCACGAGGCGCCTAGCATACGGAAGCCTGGTTGGCTCACCGTCAACTTGTAAAAAAAGGCCTCCACACAGGCCCACACCTAAATAATTTACTTATCTCAAACGCTAGAGAGAGAGGCGCCATCGCGCCACTATCAAGTTTCTGCCCCGGTTCGAAATAATCGTAGATCCGGGGCTGTTTTGGGGTCCGATAGGCAGCCGCTCTATGTAAAATACTGGTATTCAGCTGCATCCGGTTAAACTGGAAGCCGACCTCAACATAGTTGGGAAAAGGCTAGGCAGATGATGACAGTACCAAATCTAAAATTGAAGTATGTAATTTAACGTATTATAGTCTGAGTAAAATTGCTGGTTTTCACCCGGACGGACGGACAGAACGGAACCCTAAAAATGGAACGCACGAGTTTCGTGAAACGTCAAAATGTCAGGCAGGTTTATTTATTGACTAATAATGACTATATTTTTGTACTCTGTCATCACAGAGATCTGAGAGATCTGTGATTGACTTCCTTCCTTCGTTGTAAGTATTTGAAATTATAATTCTATTGATGGTGATGGTACTGTTTGAAATACATGACTACTAAAAAAATGGCAGGTGACCAGAGCCCTGGTAGTACTATTGACTTAACTGATCCTGAAGAAGCTGTGCTAATGGATCCTATAGACCACGATCGCTGTCGCTACCCTTACTGCATTGTTTGGACGCCTATTCCTGTGCTAACGTGAGTATTCACAATTTTATTAAAGTTAATAATTACCACCCAATGATTATCATATTACGATTTCCAATTAACTAAGTGTTCGCCAAACTGAGCACAAAATAATAGTACAACCAACCGGTTTTTACGCAGAGAGAGGCCAAATGTCGAGGAGAACACATTTCTTTTATTTATTTTTCATATAATTTAAAAATAGATTTCACGTTTTGCATTTTATATGAACAGACGAAATAGTGTTTTACCACTCCTTTCCACACTGATCAGATATACATGGAATAATTTATTTATGCAGACTTAATATTGTGAAGGGCATGCAATTTTAAATATAATGCGATCTGTAACAATATTGCAAAAACATGTTAATTGTTAAGTACTAATAATATTAATGATGTGACGATTATTACCCTAATATGTGATGTATTAAGTATTTCTTTAATATGATAAAACATCCCCAAATTACGTAAATAAAAATGAATTACTAAAATTAACAATCTAATCTAATGTAATGTATTGTCCCACTGCAAGGCAAGGCAATGGCCTCCCTCTCTGTGAGGCGGGATGAGCTTGACTCCTACCGAAAGGACTGGCCAGCACTATCAAAAGAAAAAATTGTACAGAAAAATTTACTAAAATAATTTATAAAAAAACAAAACAATATCCTAACGAACGAATACTACATATTTACGAACTAAATAAAAATAAATCATCCGCATCATAAGTGGAATCAGCAATTTAGAAGAACAAATGAATTTATATAGACCTAGCTTATCAATGTGAAAACCTGTTTTCCCTATTTATAGGTGTAATACCATAACAACTTAATAATAAATATTATGCAATAATAGTTCAGAATAATAAGGAAAAATTTTATTATAATTTTCAGATGGATATTTCCATTCCTGGGTCACATGGGCATCTGTATGTCCTCAGGAATAATCAGAGACTTTGCTGGTCCTTACTTCGTATCTGAAGATCTGATGGCATTTGGGAATCCCACTAAATACTGGCAGTTGTCTCCGCATCAGGCAGCAAATGGACAAGCAGGGTGGGATGCTGCTGTTTCTGAGGCCTCAGAGATTTATAAAAAGAGAATGGTACTTAATAGTAAAAATATTTTCATTTAGTTTAATGGTAATGCTTGTGCATTTTCTGTATCAGAAGTGTTTGCCCTACAGTGGGATAATAATAGACTGGTATTTTTATATTTTACTAGTTTCAGTCGCAACTTCGCCCACATTAATTTTGGCCCCAACCAACCGCGTGGCATCGCATCGCCTACCCGCGCTATTATATTTACTTAAAGCTGGCACATAAACCAAAAATAGAAAACAGTAGAACTCAGATTTTTTAATAATTTTCCTATTCATTATTCAGTATAAATAAATTCGTAATCTATGAATGTTTTGCTAATTTGCAGCACATATTGTTCTATGACAACTGCCACTCTCATGTGGCTACTGCTCTCAACATCATGAGCTATGGTGGCTCAAGGAATTGGAACATGGTGAAGTTGGCCTTCTACATGATACCATACTCCAAATACGTCAGGTAATCTAATTAATCATCATTTGAATGTACAAAATGATTTATTTTTTGTAAATTCATTTGCTTTTTAGGGTTCCATACCTCAAAAAGAAAAAAAAGGAACCCTTATAAGATCACTCTCTTGTCCGTCTGTCTGTCCGTGTGTCACCACCGATTTTCCCAGGAACGGGTGGACCTAAAATTTACAAATACCAGATACAGAGGTCTATAATCCCTATTAGGTGTATAAAAGTCAACTTTCAACTTTTTTATTTATCGGAATTTTACCTTTACTTGTGCTATAAGACCTTGCTTTTAACCAAAATTGACAATTCTAGGTCAACCGGAAGTACCCTATAGGTTTTGGGTCGAAAACCTATATGGTAGTTCCTGTTCACCTAGAATCACGAAATTTGGCAAAAAGCAAGGTCTTACAGCACAAATAAAGGAAAAATTCCAAAAACATTTTTTTTTAATTAAGGTAAATTTTGGTAGCTACTTAGTTTTCGCGAAAATTTTAATTTGGCCATTTCCTTTTTATTATAGATAATGGTGCGAAACCCTTCGTGCGCGAGTCCGCCTCGCACTTGGTCGGTCTAAAAAATAACAATAACACTGAATTTAATTGACGCTGTTAATATTTTTTCCAGTTTCGGAGCCTTTTTGAAGACTTGGATACCATTCCTGATAATAGTAGCATTTATAGTTGGCTTGGCGGCAATGATATAAATGATGCTACAAATGCTATAAATGATGCTACAAATGCCATAATAATTCAGAATTATGGATAAGTAACGAATCCATGTTTTCTGCTGTGGAGTTGACTCTTTAGTGAAAAACTATGTGGAGGAAATGATGGTGCTGGTTTTTGGATGGTAGATGTTAAGGGCAGTGGACTTATGTGCTGTGCAGCATAGAGTATGGTTCCACAATGTTTAACCAGATTTACTAGTTATTATTTATAGTGTAATACGGTACTCTGTGTAAGTTATGTGACTGTTATGGTACATTCTCAATAATCATTATATTATTGATAATATTCTGATTTTATTTTAAATGTTGCAATGTGCTAGTATTAGTAGGTAATGTATTGATAATTATGTTATGAAGCACCTGTGGTACATTAGTCAAGAGATTTTATTATGTTATTTTGTTTTTGCCACATCTTATATGATATTGTTCCAAAAAAATTTTGCTCTTTTTGTTTTTATTTGAACTAAATATTTTACTGAAGAAATACTGCCTTTAAAAATCATTGTTGGAGTGTATTATAATAAAATATTTAAATTTACATTTTATAAATTTTATTTACATCTATATACATATTTTTCTTATATATTTTTATGCATACCATTATATATTTTACAGATATAATTTGATTATTATAAGATCTTGTAAGGAATCCTTTTATTACCAAAAATGAAAAAAAGTACATTTTCCAGTAGAACTTATATTAGTAGAGCTTATTCTTGACAATGCTTAACTAAGATAAAAAATACATGGAGTTTTTAAGTTTCCTGTTAGATGCCTCGTACATAAATCACAGGTAGTTCCTTGTCTTGGACGGACCTACCAATTTGATCTAATAATAATAACCATTTCTTTAACATTCCAAAACATAAGTACTTGTGTAAAATTTTTATGTCTCGTAAAAAAGAGTTTCACAGTTTCAAAGTTTCACATACTTTGTTGATCTCCTAATTTAATGTAGCTGATGACCTGCATTGCTGTGTCAAACTTAACGTGTAAGCATGAGATAAAAACTATTAAACAATCACTTATATTTTCTAGGCCTTTACTTGAACTTTTCATCCAATTATTTTACACTGTATAAGTAGTTAATATTTTAATTGTATTTTTGGTTAAAAACTATACCACATTCTGATTGCTGATTCTATACAAAATGATATATTTTTGACTATAATATGGTAGGAAAACTGGTACAGAAAAATAAATTAAAAAAACACAAATTACCTTATTTATTGCATCATATCAATAAATGTTTACTGTATATTGAATGTATGTCAAATAATACCAACTTACATATTAATAAATATATTTACTAGCATTTGAATATTTGTTTTCTATAGTTCCTCACTGTAACAATATTTTATATTAATAAAATGTGCTAAAATAATAAAAAGCTTGCTTCGCATACAGAACTTTGGAGAGTCAGATAAAAAATGATAAATTTTTAAACATTTTTTTATAACACAAACACTTAATGATAAGTTGACCCACTGACTGATATTCATTCTGAAAATAAAAGACCATACAAATCATTACTTAATTGCTGTTGATTTCTGTATTGACTTCGCAAACACTGTCAACATTCCTTCAGAACACTCCGTTCTACAGAGAAGTCATAATCATAACTGCTCACATTAACTTTGTTAGTGAGGAATGCAAGAAGATCTGCCAATTCCGTAGCGAACGCATCTTTGTTTGAAGCCATTTGTAATGTTTTTGACATGGCGAATGGGACTCCTTGCAAGTAGTGGAATGTGGGATCTATTAGCGCAGCTCTTGGCGTTGGCGCAGGCGGCGCTGGTCTCTGCGGGTAGGGGGCGGCGATACCACCACCACTCACGTTTGGGTAAATGCTGTTCCTGGGTGAGCTAGGATCCACTACGACGAACCCATCGTCCGCTCGCGCTCCAGGAATCGGAGGAATCTCGCCCTCCACTTCTACCTCCACTGGCGAAGATCTCCGCTTACCAAATATTGATGAAAACATTTTTAGAGAACTAACACCGAGATCGAGATATAATTGAAGATTTTTGTGTTTATTTGTGAGTGTTAATGATAATGAGTCAACTTGTCATTGTCATTACCAGTATAGATTATGTATTCTGTGTAATTTTTTGACAGTCAAATGACATGACTATGACAGACAAGACGATGACATTCTCAATTCTCATTCTTTCAAATCCATGGAATTAGTATATACCTACATAGTATAAATTCATTACACTAAAAGTACGTACAGTATGTTTCCCACCGTTTTCAGGTAGATTTACATTGAATGATATTAATATTTTAATCCCGCGCTGAAATCCAGTGACAGCGGACCAAGCACTCGACTTTTCGTAGTGATCTCGTTAGGTTCTGAGTAGCTCTTTTAGTTATCATTATTATTTATAGATGGTCTAACGAATAGTTTCTCGCAGTGGGGTACGCTAACTCGTACAGGTCCGCCATTTCATGGTATACGGTTCGCGATAAGGTTATGTAATGGCGGCTGGATGGCTGGCAAGCGCGTGAGACCTGTGGTCAAGGTGTGCTGGTAAATCGACTGATGGTGCCAAGGCCATGATTGGAAGGATTTCTGCACTCATAACCAGATTTTTTTATTTATTCTTGAGGCCCTAAGGCCGCAGGCCGCATTGTACACACGCCAGCACATCAAGCTATCCCAAACTGTCAAAATTTCCCAATTGAACATACACCTATCTTTTGGTACCGATTAACAACCGCGTGGGCCATATAAGGGCCATTACAATAGAAAATTTATTGTGTCTCATTAGCCGGGATTTGACAGATTAAAGTTGAAAATCTATCAAAGAAATTTGACAGCTTGAGGTAGCTTGATGTGCTGGCGTCTGTACATTACATAGCATTGCTTGAGAATCAGCCTAATGTAGCACCCTGCTCGAAAAGATTAGATTTTGCTTTGACCATTCCTACCTGCAGAAAAATGTGATACCTACTTTATCGATTTACACAGAAAAGTTAGAGCATGAGGCGAATATAGGATAGAGTGAGCGAAGCGAACATAAACATTTTTGCAAGCCAGAATGCTTACATTTTCTTTTGACCATTTATACTTTAGGAGCTCTTAATCCTGTATAAATACTTTTCGGCATAAGTCGACACAGTAGCTGCAGTGTCGACCTGTAGGTAGGCATTGAAAAGCCCGGGGATATACAATGTAAGAGCGAGCGTAGCGAGCTCGAAAATTTGATGCTCCTCGCCCCGGATACATTAGGTTTTATTTTGTCTATTCATACATAAATAAGACTAACGTTGTCAATTTATGAACAAAAGTCAGAGAAAAAAGGACGCAAAAGCGACCTCGAAAATATAAGCACCCTACGCTTATATTGGCGAATTTATAGTAGCAAGCCGTGGTCGCATCGAAATCCGTTCCGATCCACTTATACTGAGCGTTCTGCATGACAAAGAACATGAAATATGAAGAAAAAATCACAAAGACAAAGATATTTATTCGTCAGATATGGTAGGTACAAAGTTAGACAAGAACACACACACATCCGCCGCTAAAAGCGGCTCACAAATATTTACAATTAGTAATTAAATTACACATGGGTGTAAAACCTAACTTTTAAACTATTTTTATTTTAATTCACAATACAAAACACTAGCTGTGTATTTAAGACACATTTATACAATATAATAAAATAAAATAAAACATAACAACATTCGTAACACATTCGTATAAAAAATTAATTATATAATGTATAATAATACCTACATAAATTCAATAAAAATGATTTTGGAGAAGTCAAGTTTTTAATTGTTTTTTGAAGAAATTAATGGTAGTTCTCGTATTCGTTTTGGAATATGGTTGGAAACTTAATAACTGTTTCTGTAGTGGAGAGTGCTGTACAAAATTGGTTTTTGAATTTGGTTAACAAATTTTTTGTGTGAAAAAAAAAACGAATTTATAAAAACGATTTTTTCTTTCTACTACTTAGAGCATCTATGCTCTAAGTTCTACTGTGGATTTTTTATATTGAATTTAGTTGATTTTTTGAATTATGAAAAGCACTACAAATCGATTAAGAAACCGGACTTTAGGATATACAACGGTTTTTTACCACAAACTAGGGTGGAACCTAAAATTTTGTCATCTCGAAGCGTTGTCCTGATTGGTGGTAACCTTTTAAGTTTTCCAATAAGATTCTTAGTGACCAATAAAAAAAACTAGAAAAATTGCTTATAAGTGACATGAAGAAAATGCGAACGAACTGATCATTCGACGTAAGTGTTACGTCAAAATCTGGTCAAAACATAGATTTTTGGCTTGTTTTGAAGCGATATTATGTGAACTTTAGTACTATGAGATGAATTCGTCATTAAAATGTTGTTATTTGTGTCCATCGTGACGTTAAAAGGATACAAATTAGTATGTAAAACTGTAAGATTGTGAGTTATAAGGACATTTATAAGATCGAGTGTTTGGAACCCCAGCTGGTGTAAGCAAGGTACCAATAGTTGGTCTAATGTGCTTGTTTCATGTATTTATGTGCCGTATTATGTTATTTTAATACCGTGGAGGAAACTTTTTCCGTATACGATGTAGTGTTTGTTATTGAAAGCATCACCTTGTTGTTATTGTATGTTTCACATCGCACAACTGAACTCTGTCTTTTAATCGTATACATTGTACTTAATTAAAATAAAATATTAGAGAGATAATAAGATATACGAGTTGTTGTCACTGTGCTTGTTTTGCTTTCGAACTAGAATCTGTTATAGTACCTATTGCTAATAGATGATGATGTTCCATGAAATCAATGAAATGGTCTTGAACAGGTACCTTGTATTCATTGAATACTTTCAATTATAATTGCTTTGAGTAGGTATATCTTCACAAGGCTATTTTTTTAAATATATTTTTCATAAAATGTTTTGTTTTTGGTGACTAAATATTATGTGGAACAATGTTATTAATCACTATGGATAAACATTTTATAATGTATTGATTCAACTAGACCTAAATAGTATAAAGCATAATAAAAGATTTTTAATAAGTAAAATTAGCTACCACAACTTTGAATGGATAAAGACAAATGCTGTCTACTGAACTATTACCATTATGCTGTTTTGTGTAAGAATTAAAGACAAAAGAATGCTCTTATTTCAATGTTTTCAATATTTCAATAAACAGTTAAAATGCTTCAACATTTTTAAATCTGCCTAGTGCTTCTTTCTTCTTGACCGTGTGTCCTATTTATCGGGGATTTTAATTTGTCTAGCACTAAAAGACAAAAAAACATAGCATTAAAGCTTAGCTCCAATATGTAAATGTTATGTTAGAAATCAGGAATTCTTACACTTACATCTTATCTCTTAACCACCCTTGGTTGACTGGTAGAAAATGCCTAAGGCATTAAGTCCGATTTTGTACCTTATTGTGTGTAAAGATTTTTTATAAATAAATAGTTATCCCATATATAAAATTATGTATTATACAGGTTGAAATTGAAAACATGTGACAAACCGTAATGGGAGATTGTACTCATCATTATGAACAACTTTTATTAAGGGACCAAAGATGCAATCGCAAAAAAAAAAACAGCTGTTCCCTACATTTTGACGAGTCATGCGAACATAAATGTAGGGAACAGATGTTTTTTTTTTCGCGATTGCATCTTTGGTCCCTTAGTAAAAGTCGCATGTTTTCAATTTCAACCTGTAGTTGCATTGTTTAACCACTAATATCTGGGAGATCACGCATGCATGCCCAAACAATAGAAAATCAATTATGTCTTATTAGCCAGGAGCTAGGTAACATCATTAATACAGTCGATAAATATTTATACTTATTATCTAATTAGTTTGCTCCCCTTGCAGGAAACTGGAGAAATGGCTGATGAACCCGGCCGCTCTTCAAACAACTCAGGTAAGTGCTGCAGATTTATATTTAACTTCTGTGTACTCTAAAGAGTGATATAAAATCGTTTTACCCAATTTTTAGATTCCTTTTTTGTCAAATTTAGATTTGATTATAAAGAATCATGTACTGAAAAGGGGGGTACCATTTCAGTACATGATTTTGTATTGAAATTTTTCATTGGTTGTTAAAAAGAATCTGTTGTTTCCTACAAAAGTGCAGTAAAAACATGGTCATTAGCATTAGCATTATCAGCCTATAATGTTCCCACTGCAGGGACTCAGGCCTTCTCGGTGAGAGGGAACGGGCCGTAATCCACAACGCGGGCCCAGTGCGGGTTGGTACACGTCACATGTCTTCAATTTTTTTGGTTGTAGGACATGCCGTTTCCCTCACGATATTTTCCTTCACCGTTTTGAGAGCAGTGGTGATGAAATAATTTACAGAAAGTAAAGCGCCTGTCTGGGTTCGAACCTATGACCTACAACTCGTAAGTCGCGGCCGTTACCACTGCGCCACCACTGCTCAAAAACATGGTCAAAATGTATAAATTAAAAACAAATGCAGGGCCGTTTAGAATCATGTACTGTATCCACGGCAAGAGGTTGCGCGTTGGTGCCACTGCCACCCTGTGTTATTATTTCTAATTGTTTAACAAATAAAATATAAATATGTATATTCATTGTTCTAAAAGTCAAATATAATAAAATTAATAACAAAAATAAAATTATTGAAAAAATATTTTGTATGAATTTTCTCTAGCTATATCTATTAAAATGGAAATTTAAATTCTTAATATAACTAAACCCTGTTTACATCACAGGCAGTGATTGTTTAACAACATTATCATAGTTGCATATAATTATACAATATTTTTGCACTTGGGCACAACAATAATAATAAAATATGTATGTAAGTATTAGGGGGTTTTTTTTTTTTGGATGGGAAATCATCAAATAACTTCTCCCGCTCTGGGTGGAGCGGGAGGGCGTGTCAGACTTTTACTGACTAAAACCCACCCGTGTTCCCTCAGTTGCCTGTGTGCCAGAGGCCGCGGTATCTCTTTCGAACAACCCGCACCCCTGGCAGGCATCGGCCCTTGCGGACCCCACCATTTGGTGCTGACATCTCTTTGAGGCGCGCGTGGAACACAACGCGCCGTCGACCCGGGCTTGATCCTTACCGGACAGTGAGCTACCCATTACTCGCCGTACGCAAGCCCGCGCCTACGTTGGCCGGGAATCAGCCTGGGATTCCCAACGCCCAGGGCGTCTCCCGCGGCGACTACGGCCGTGAGGGCGCATATACTGCCTCTCCCTCACGTGCGCCGCCTCCCTCTTCGCGAGCATTACTGCTTCGCAGAAGGAGGTGACGGCTAACCATTCACTCTCGCTCCGTACCATGGCCTGCACCAGTGCCGGACGCGAGAGATCGCCGCCGCCGATCGCCTCCACGAGGACACGGCGGTGCTCCGCCCAAGCCGGGCAGACCGCCACGGTATGCTCCACCGTGTCCTCAGGGCAATCTTCACAATGGAAACACCCGGGCGTTTCCTCCCGCCTTATGCGAAACAGGAATCTCCCGAAACAACCGTGTCCGGTGAGGACCTGCGTCAGGCGGAAGGTGAGGACGTCATGCCGCCTCTCAAGCCACTCCTCAAAGAGGGGACTTACCGCCGCTATCGAGGCGTGCCCAGCACTGGGTTGCGACAATCGCGCTCTCCATGTCGCCATGAGATCCCGCCGGAGCTCTGTCCGCTGCACCTCGATTTCTCGCGGCAGCGGAGTAACGCCCCGGCGGCGGCGTTTGGCCTCCTCGCGCCTCTCCCAGATATGCGCGAGGACCTTTGCCTCCAGATCCCATGGCGGAGCAATAATGGTGAAGATCGATTCACGAGTCGAGGCTGTTTCACTGCCAGTTTCACTATCATTGTTCGAAGTTCGGCACAGTAAACATCTGCTGTTATTGCCTGACCAGGCCTGAGAAAGCTATAGTGGATAACACGATGAAGAAACCAGCAAACAGTTACCATTACCTTTTTATTGTTAAGCTTTGCTTTAGGGCACTGTTGCGGCGTTTGACCTGGGGTCAGCCATTGCATTTTTCGCTAACGGTTATAGTAAACAATCCACTTTTCGTCACATGTCACAATTCGATCCAATATTCCTTCATTTCTGTACCGATTCAACAAGGCAACACAAGTTTCAACACGCATTTCTTTCTGCAGGTCAGTCAAATCATGAGGTACCCATCTACTATATAAAAATAAGTCGGGTTTTCCTTCCTGACGCTATAACTCCAGAACGCACGTACCGATTTCCACGGTTTTGCATTCATTGGAAAGGTCTCGGGCTCCGTGAGGTTTATAGCAAAGAAAATTCAGGAAAAAAAAATCTTCTTTTAATCACCAAACGAAATGTTACATAAAACGAAGCCATCTGGTGGCGAAACGGAGTTCGTCGGGTTTGCTAGTTTTTCATATTTTTTTATGTAAATGATTTGATGCAAATGAGTCAATATTGTAGGTAGGGTAACGTTAAACCATGCCGCTAATTCCTGGGTAGTTTGACTCGGATCGGCTTCTACCATCTCCTTCAATTCAGCGTTATTCACTTGTGTAGGCGGTCTACCGATTACGAAAGCGTTTAAACCAAAAACGCCCGGTGCGTTCATTAGCAGTCTCCAAACGTAACGTTGATATTGCGAGCCGATGCTGTCGTGTTAGTTCCGCGTCTAAACTCGTATTCAAAAATAACTCGGATTTTCGAAGTATCCATCTTTACGTCTAAGCTGAATAAGAAAAACAGTTAAAAGTCGAAAATCGAATGTTGCACATTTTTTTAAAGAAGAACCTCATAGGTATCACGTGAAAAAAGTGTCACACGAAAATCTCACACCATGAAGATTTTATGCCAATTCGAAGTGTCTATTACTATGCAACGGCAATTTTATACAAATTTCCCCTATTAACTATTATAAACAGCACTCACTGCTACCTGTTATTTGTTAACCTTACCTTGACTACCTCAACATTAGTCTAGGTAGACTAGACATAACATATTCATTTTATTATTTGTAGAGACTAGGCCCTGTATAAGACACACCTTTTATAGTGACATGCTTTTTTGTGTTCTGTAGAGTTTAAATAAGTTATGTATGTGTCGCCGTATGATTGTGAACACCCTTAGTTTAGAATCTATTTTGCGAGATTATAAACTGTCGATAATTTTGAACTGCACCATACTGCTTACCGACCGAATAGGTTAGTTTAGAATTGCGACCAACCGTGCGCGAGCCGAGCGAGCGAAGCGAGCGGTGCTGCGGCAGCGGCCGGCGAGCGCTACTTCCAAGTTAGGGGCAGTTACTTGAATATTTAGTAATAGCGTAAGGTACTATCCGTCTTGATACCAGTTCACAATTTCACGGATTCAATTGGATAGATTATAAATCTACCGAAAAATTATGCGTTAAATTGTAAGCAGTATGTTACGGTTCACAATCTTTCAACAGTTTACAATCTCGCGAGATAGATTATAATCTAACGTTATTTACAATTTTACGGTGACATATCTATACAAACATGTTGCTTTCATAGAGTACTTCAGTTAAAAAAAAAAAAACAATCGTATCATCTTAGTAAGTGTAAATAAAATGTTTGACTTAATATTTTATCGAGCAGTAACTAAACAGTTTTTTTTAAGTTACTATTTTCCATCTAAACTAAATAATTCAGAGAATTGGGCAACAATAATAATATCTCATCTATAACGAATTTATTAATACATGCAGCTGTCTACCTATTTTTAGTATTTGTTCAATTCATTTAAATAATTACCTTGGGTCTAATTACGTAACTTAAGATAAAACAGATATTTTGACATTGGAATAGTTAGACAGAGGATGAAAATATTCAAATAAGGATTCGAAAGGAACGTAAGAACACTGTCAATTTATTCGAAAAATATTATTCGAAAGCGGGGGTTGATACAGCATTCGAATGTTTTATTTAAATCGTGCAATATCACTGAAAGGCGGAACCAAGTCCTTAGCAACATGTCTGTTCATTAAGCTAGATAATTTCGTATTTACAGTTCTAGACTATTGTTACTAACATCGCATCGTCGGCTGCTCAATTTGTATTTCCCGCGCGTAAGCACACGTTCCCAAGAACGCTGGCGTGGTGCATCTTCCACGAAGAAAAATATGTAGGGGTCTGTCATTCGTCTGCCTCAGCCAACCACAGCGCGGGGGAAAGTGGGTGGAGGAAGGGAACTGGAGGGTGTAGCGGGCTCCACAGATATACCGCCATGGTGTGAGTAATAATTTGATAAATCTCAGTTGTTGCTAGGGTCCGCCTTTTGGTCTCTACATTAATATTTTCTGAACAAAAAATCGTTTTGTGTTCAAAATTTATAAAATAATTTAATATGATAGGTATGGCTGGGTTTTTTTTGTCCGTATTTTAATTTCTATGGTGGGTGGACGCAATGGTAGCGTCCTCGTAATTCTTCATACACAAATGGAAGATTTAAGGCCTTTTTATCGCGAAATCAAAGCATTTTTCGGGCACATTTCCTTTGCGGAAAATTTTCACGCTGCGTAGTACAACCGGGCTCGGGGGCTCGTCACGCACACCCATCAGTCGCGGCTCGATCGATGCCGCCAAGGCCACGGGCGCCCTATCGATTTTATATAAATAGAAGCAGCCCCTCGCAACCCCCGCCCCGTATGCGCTCGCTCACCCGCCCGGGAACCGGGAGCAGCAGGTTCGATGCCCGTCCTTGCGTTCCACGTGTTTTGTTTCCTCTGTTTTAATTGCCTTTGAGGGTAGTTTAAAAATATATTTTGTGATTTCTGTTCGTAACAGGGAAATATTGTTTACAATTTTTTTTTGTTGTATGATAATTTAGCATCTCTATTAATTCTATCGTCCTACAGACGCTTGTAGTCAGTGGCGTACCAATAGATAATGGCGCCTAGGGCACGCATCACATTTGCGCCCCTTCGTGAATTATCTTCTCGGTCTACACTGAGCAAAGCTTGGTCGCATAACATTTCTTGACAAATTAGAGCCTTCAATAACGAAGATGTTAATTTGAACTTGCTAAAAAGTCGCTAGCAATGTTACAATTTTAAGAGAATTTGAATAGAATTAGGCATATTTGGAAATACGCTTTAATACTCGTACTGCACAATAAATTCAAGTAGCTCGTCAGATTTGTTAGATACTTATAGGTAACAGTATGAAATGGTTTGTTGATGTTTTTTTTTAAATTAATAATTGGCGACTTTTTGCGCCCCCTTCGATAGGCGCCCAGGGCTTTTTCCCTGCCTGCTCCACCCTAGTTACGCTACTGCTTATAGTTCTTTGTCCTTATTTCTACAAGATATCTATAGACATGTTTTTGTATGAACTAATGCCTTTTTCAGAACTTTATGATTACAATACAATCTATAACAATATGCTATCGAAGCTTTATTGCTTGTTCAAATTCTTGGAAAACTGAATCATTCATTACCTATTGTAAATAGAATATTGGATAGGTTGGTTGCTAGGAAACGCTTCCAGAACCTTCCAGGCGAGCACGTCGCTTGTAATATTGAATCATCAACCCTGCTGGTGGAATATGGAGCGGTAGAGAAGAAGGTACCGTTTGATACTTACAAAATTGTCCCCCCCCCCATTTCGAGGCGAGGGTATTTTAATACCTATTTAGATGATTTAGAGATTCGGTTAGGAAGATCGGCAGCAGCGTACTCCTGTGAGGTCATAAAGAATAGCAAAACTCCGAGCAATTATTTCAGTTAAACCATATGCAGGTACTTTTGAATTGTCAAGGCGTCGTCGGTCAGTCAGAGGCCTTATGGAGGTGCACAGAGCGAGTTTCAGTTTGGTCTTTTGAGAGGTAACGTTGCCGCTGCTTCCATGTGCAGATGGTGACTAGGTGTCTACTGGGGTGGTTTTAGTAAGGTAAAAATCCCGCATTCCCCGGCGTTATCTCCAAAGCCCGAGCGCCTTTTGAAGACTTTCCCCCCCGGAAACAAAAAAATAAACAGCAATAAGGTGCCAATGGAGAAGAACAAGAAACACTACGGAGTAAGGACACTCTTTTAAATAAGTTATTATCAGTATCTATCTCCCAGGTGTAGTAATTATGTCCGTGACCGATGCCGCCCATATTCTCTACATATTTATTAAAAAGAGAAATCTAATACAATTTATACATCTTCTATACATTCATACAGAAAAATAAAATTGGAGTGTCTGTTTGTAATATTAAAATAATCGCTTTTTATTAAATGCATATAAAATAATTTATTTAGCAAAAAGAAGATATACAATGCATGTTACGATGTATACACGGTACGTATACAGAAATATATTTTTTTACAATTTTTGTCTGTCTGTCTGTTTGTTCCGGCTAATCTCTGAAACGGCTGGACCGATTTTGGCGGGACTCACTGGCAGATAGCTGATGTAATAAGGAGTAGCTTAGGCTACTTTTATTTTTGAAATCTTATTTATTTTTATGAATTTATACTTTTTTGTTAAATTCCACGCGGACGAAGTCGCAGCCCCAGCTAGTATTATCAATATGATTGATGTTACCAATTTTTTTAAACAAACCAGTACCTTCTCGCCAGTAAAAATAAAAAAAAATGTTTATTTCAATTACATAAATCTTTATCGGCGACCGCCACGATATATTAGGTCTTTACCTATGAAATTGCCGTTTTGCAGTACTGGCCATTTCAAATCAAAATAATTTTTGTTTGGGTAAGAATTCTAATTTCAAATTAATTTTATTTTAAAAACATGGATTTTTTTTTCCAAAAGTAGTCATTTGTTTAT
Organism: Antitype chi; assembly: GCA_947359405.1. Taxonomy (NCBI): domain Eukaryota; kingdom Metazoa; phylum Arthropoda; class Insecta; order Lepidoptera; family Noctuidae; genus Antitype; species Antitype chi. Next base: position 3,223,822 of record OX375822.1, read on the forward strand.
TGATTAGTGTTACATTTTCATCGCATTTCAATCTTTTTCGTCATCATGGATACGTTAAAAATTCGAGTAATTATGGAATATGAGTACCGTCGTGGCAGCAACGCGGCACAAGCGGCACGCAACATCAACGACGTTTACGGAGCTAACACTACAAACCAACGCACCACCTGTTATTGGTTTGCTCGCTTCCGTTCTGGAAATTTCGACCTGAAAAATGAACCTCGCGGTCGTCCGAAGACTTTGGTCGACAATGACGAATTAAAGGCGATTGTGGAAGCTGATGATACACAATCTACGGCTGAATTAGCAGCAGCTTTCGACGTTAGCGTCAAAACAATATTGGTCCATTTGCGTCAAATTGGCAAGGTAAAAAAGCTTGACAAATGGGTGCCCCACGAACTCAATGATCGTCAGCGCGAAGTACGCGTCGAGACGTGCCTTGCACTGCTCAACAGACACACAAATGAAGGAATTTTGAACCGCATTGTTACCTGCGATGAAAAATGGATTCTGTTTGATAACCGCAAGCGCTCAGCAAGTTGGTTGGATCCTGGTTCAGCACCTAAACAATGCCCTTAACGAAAACTTACCCCTAGAAAAGTGATGGTCACTGTTTGGTGGTCTAGCGCCGGTGTGATTCATCACAGCTTCTTACCAAACGGGGTGAGCATTACTGCAGATGTGTACTGTGAAGAACTGAACACAATGATGGAGAAGCTGGCACATCTCCAACCAGCATTGGTCAATCGCTCGTCTCCGCTGCTCCTGCACGACAATGCGCGACCTCATACTGCACAGCAGACGGTCTCCAAGTTGCAAGAACTGGGGTTGGAAGCTCTCCGTCATCCGCCCTACTCACCAGACCTTGCGCCTACAGACTACTACTTTTTCCAGAATTTGGATAACTTCTTGGCGGGAAAAAAATTCAATACCCGAGAGGCAGTACAAAATGCCTTTGAAGAATTTGTTGCCTCCCGTCCAGCTGATTTCTTTAAGAAGGGCATCAATAAACTGCCACTGCGATGGCAAAGATGCATTGATTGCATGGGTGATTACTTCGATTAATACAAATAAAAAATACATGAAAAAAATTCGTTTAAATTTTTTCATACAAAACGGCAATTTCATAGGTAAAGACCTATTATTTTAGTTTCTTGTTATGTAGGTATGAGTTTTTTTGATAAATAGGTCTGTCAACAATCATGCTGAGAGTGCACTTTTTGTCTTCAGCACCACACCCCCTCAACTTCTATCAGAATATATCCGAATATCTTTAAAATATCAATACCCAATCATTAACTGTTGCTGGCGGCCTTATATTTTATGAGATCATTATGATTATCATTATTGGGGAGAGCTAAATACACACATCAAAAAAGTCTAAGCAACATGTATGGTTTTGAACTTTTGAACGATTTTTACTATTGTAATATATTTATATTCCGTTTATAAATAATAACAAAGCATTTTTAAAGCATTTGTGACTAAAGCATCAAAATCCTTCATTCAATTGTTCATTTAATCACAATGGTTAACAATATGTGTACCGTAACATATGTAGCATAAAATAAAGTTAAAACGAAATTAAACTTTTCATGTTTTAGAATTAAATAACGATATTTTTTATTATTATTTTGTAATTTAATACAAAGTGTGACCGCCTCTGTTGTTTAAAACTTGTCGGCAACGATTTTTCATTGAATTTATAAGATTGTTTATCTGATCCTGCGGCAATCGGTCCCAATGGAATTTTAACGAGTCTTTCTTTCAGTTGTTGGGCTGTCGACACTCCGTCCAGATTCTCTAGAACACGTCTCTGTAGCATGTCCCATGCGTGCTCGATGGGATTGAGGTCTGGCGATTGTGCAGGCCACGGCAATACCCGGAAGTTATCCATTGCCAAGTTCTCTCTAGTCTTTCGAGCTGTGTGTGAACGGGCATTGTCATGCATCAGCGTGAAATCTGAGCCAATAATTGTGCAAATGGGTGAACATAAGGCCCGAGGACATCTTCAAAATAACTTTCAGCGTTCATATTGCCATCTACAAAAACGAGCTCAGTTCGTCTGTTCTTCATAATACCCGCCCATACCATCATTGTAGAGCCACTGTAAGGGTGCACTTCCTGGACGCATCCAGCCGTTCAGCATTTCCGGGACGTCGATACACTCTTACTATTCTCGTATTAGGCCCAAATCCAAACCGGGACTCATCGCAAATAAAATTTTATCCCATTGCTCCTGGGTCCATGTCAAGTGTTCTCTACACCATTCGTTTGGACGGGCGCGATTCCCATGGCGTATAGGTGGGCACCTAATTGGGCGTTGTGCTCGTAGGCCGTATTCATGCATCCTATTTCTCACGGTTTGGTGGCTAACAACAACACCGCTTGAAAATTGTAGCTTTAAACCTATATCCCGGGCGGTTAACATCGGCTGACGTCTTGCAGTCAGTTGTATGTGTCGGTCCTGTCGAGCAGTTACAACTGGAGTACACTCCTTCGACGTCCTTGGTGCTGCTCAGCAGAATCCCCTGTATTAACGTAACGCTACCAAAGACGACAAATCACGCTCCTGTTGACACCAAAATACCGAGATACCTGGGACTGATTTCTTCCCGCTTGTAGCATTCCTACAGCTCTGCATTTCATCAGCAGTCAAATGGCGTCGCTAAATGACATAAAAAAATACTCACCACAATTATTTTTTTAACTGTATATCTCAAAATGATAAAAGTGAGATAAATACCAAATGTATCAAGCAACGAAAATCGGGAAAAAATAATTAGCTTTTATTTTAATAAAAACAAAACAATCGAAAAGTTTCTATTTTAAAATCAGCCAGTATTATGTTTACGAGAATTAAAAGATTGTTTACCAATTTACTTTGTTAAGAAAAAAATAAAGGATCAAATAATAAAACATGCAGTTTCCGTAAATGATGCGTGTTGCTCAGACTTTTTTGATGTGTGTAGTTGGAGAGGAAGCTGTAACTTCTGTATTCTTAATTTGTATATCTAACCCGGCTTAGGTAGGGTTTTTTCTAGTAGGTATGTATGAATTATCCAATAAATAAGAATAATTTGTTTACTACTTAATTAAAATAAAATAAAAAATAGCTGGTCCATACATTTTGACCGCGTAGGTATTGCACTTTTCTATGAAACGAAACAGCAGATATTTTTAGATATGTCTATATAGAAAAATGTCTACGCTAAAGGTCTCTAGAATCATGTGCTGAATTAATGGTACCAGTTGGCGCGTCGATATCCTGCCACCCTGTATAGCACTTATAGTTTATCGTTTAAATATGCGTTTACTTAGTACTTAGTAAACGAATATTTAAACGTTAAACTAGTGCCATTTTTGTTTGTCATTCATTAGATACGCCCATAATCTTTTTGCAGTAATTCGATGACGTCTAATGTTCCGTTTGGGTAATTCCTTAGTTGGTATCTACCTATCTTATTAGCGTAGATTTGAATTAATGTCAAAACCATTGACACTTTCTTATCAACCTTGGGAAAACCCAGAATGCTAATAAACCAATATGAACAAGCCATCAAGCCATTGTGGCCGAATGGAGTGGGCGTCGCCCGGTGGCGTCCCATGTCGGTCCCATTTGACCTTAGCTCCGACATATTCTATTATTTGGGTTGCCGGGGTCAGATGACACATAATGTGAACTCGTAACTCACCACTGCTAGAAACGGGCTTCCCCTAAACGTGTCATGTGGATATTACACTAACCATGGTTTTGAGCAGTTTGTTGTCGGTTGTCAAGCCCTAGACAGACATGAGATCGCTGCATATCGTCTTTCCTAGCATATCCTATAAATTTAATGAAAATGAAATTTATAGAATTTACAAGCCCGACGGGATTTCCCAATAGGGTATTTTACTCTATATGAGAAAAATCTAAAAATATATTATTGAGATAGCTTAGGCAAAATGCAGTCTGGAAATGTTATTTTCATGAAGTAAGTAACAAAATATTTTTTTAAATTCAATTCAAAGATTCCAGTTTTTCTTATCTGTTTTTGAACACCATGAAATAGTCGCCGCCATGTTATTACGTTATACGGCGTGTCAATGGAACAACTTTGTACTTTTATTATTTTACGAAAATAATAAAAGTACAAAGTTACCAAAGTAACATTTATTTAAATAATATTTTGCATTCAGGAACAGCAAACCAACGATAAGTAGAATAATAACTATTCTATTAAAATATAAACAATTATCATATAAAATATCAGCGCATTTGTCTAGACAGCAAACTGACGTCATACCCACAGAGCAATATGGCGTCCACTGCGTCCACCAGCGTTTTCGTCAAATTACGCGCGAAATTTGAAAATATAAAATTTAAATGCATTATTACGGCACTAATCGAGTAAATAAAAATGTTGTGTGTTTTTTGTGTTTTATTGGCACTTTAGAATCTAATTAGAACACTATAAAAATGGGTGTAATACCCCGTTGGCAAAAATGACTAACTTACATACAAACTTTATTTCCCTATTTAACTGCCATAGCGGATGAATTTTCAAAATATCCTTCCTTTGTGCTCACCTTCGTTATATAACGAACTCTAGTGCAAAATGTATAGCTTCTAAAGCCCCAAACTAACCCAACGGTTTAGGCTATGCGTTATCTCTTTACTGGTAATGAATGAATGAATTTTATGAAATAGATTAGTATCTTATCGAAAATGTATAAAGATAGATAATAATAATCTTATTAAATATATTCTAGGTCCGGGTTGGAACTTAGTCATCGGAGTTTTGGGAAAACCCATATATTGATCTTAAGATTCCACGTATCTTTATCAAAGAGGAAATTAGAGTGTAGAGAATACCTGTGGGTTTTTTTAATTTTTTTATTGCCTGTAACGTCCGGGCTATCGGGCTAAGGCCACTTCTCATGAAGAGAAGGAATGAGCATGATCACCACGCTGGCTCAGTGCGGGTTGGTGATTTCAGACCGAAGTCCAGGGTTTCCTCACGATGTTTTCCTTCACCGTCAGTCAGTGGTGTCTAAGAGTATATAGACTAACTTAGAAAGTACATATAACTTTGAAAAAGTCACATTGGTACTTGCTGGGTTTGAACTCGCATCTCGGGGCGTAAGATGCGGATCAGATAAGAAACGGGTCACCACGACATGTGGGTATTTCGCATTGATTTTGGATGAAACTTGGTAAATATAGGTAGCTCAATTGAGGGCGTGGAGGCGGTAAGATGGACATTGCTTGCCCTTCATAAGAACAAATGAAACAATTATGTTTTCAGCACCCCTTTGAAACCCTAGCTTTTCGTGAAGGGTGCACGTTGTTTGCGCGGGAAGCCGATAAAAGCGCGGAGCTGGGTAGTCATTCGATCGTCGCTCGCGCCGCGCCGCGTTTAGCGATGGGTCGAGAGAATATTCCCCACGGAGAATGTTCTCCGATAGAAAATATTCTGCAATATTGTTTTCGGAACGGATAATACTCACGGATCATGGAGAATATAAAATTGAAATAGTTGAAATGTATGTAATAGCTAGTGATAATTATGATGAGCAGGAGGCAATACTTAAATGTAACTGCAAATACCAAGTATCGAAATTTTCTTTTTTTCAATTATTTACGTTTCCTTTATGAGGAGGGAGGAGGCGCATGTGACTAAAAGAGTGATGAACATAAATGTTGGTGGATGGAGAGGGAGAGGAAGGCCAAAAAAAGAGGGATTTATCAGAAATGATATGAAAGAGAAGTGAGTGAATAATAGCGTGACGGTTGACAGGTGAGAATGCAGATGAAAACGTGTTGCGCAGATCCCAAATTCCCAAGTAACATGGGCAAGGGCAGTAAAATGATCAATGTTATTTTTAAATCATAAAGTTAGTTTTATTATCGAAATCCTAATTGGACATTGACACCATACATAACATAACAGACAGCTGTGCTGCTGGGAGTTTGTTGCACTACTTCTTCTTCCCAGCTAAAGCACTAGGAAGTGGTGAAGGGCGGGCGTTTTGGGGGGACTGTCTTATGTAATTTTGACGTTTAAAAAGAGCTGACTCTCAGCCTAGTTTGAATAAATGACTTTTGATTTTGATTCGCAATTTTGACAATTACCTTGGAAATGTTAAGTAGATTATTTTGACGTTAACTGCGTAAAACGTTCAGAAAAGAGACCGATACAATAGGTAGAATTCATTTTTTTTATCCTCGTAAATTCTTTTTCAAAATAATATTCTCGAGAACCAGCAAAGTTCTCGGTAGGAGAATATTTTCGAGAATTTACCATTGCTAGCCGCGCTACGCGGCTACTCCACCCACTACTCGCGCCCACCGCCGCTGGTGGGGGCGAAGCACTTCGTTTTTGATCTTTTCCGTGGGAGGTTTAGAACTGAAAGTAAATAAGTCAACCACTACAACGTTGTAGGTATTGTTTGTTTGTATTCTTATAACCGATAGCAAAAATAGGCACCTAGTCTTCGTTCTTTTCACACATTTTTGTATTGATTGTCACTGAAATGATATTGCGACAAGATTCTGAAAATTTTTAATTGCGGGAATTGGCGTACTGAGCATAACTCTCTTGTCAGCAGTGTTAAGTAGAGATTTTGAGATATTCCACTCAGAGCAATGATTTCAATAGCACTTGACCAAATCGCATTTGAGCACTTCCTCTGACCACACTGAAACAACATTTTCAAACGTGCGTTTCCGTGGAACAGTTTATTAATATTATTTTCAGTTCCCGAATGGAACCTACATAAAATAAAGAGCTCCACTGGAGAATTCATTACTCCACCAAAACTACCTTTTACCGGTGCCAAGCAGTGTTTCTGTGTTCCGGTTTGTAGGTCCATGTGTAAACACAACCACATGAGACATTTCAACCTTGTTTCTGGGATGGGCGAAGTCTTCGGTATTCCGGAATCTTTATCAGTTCTAAAACGTTTCGTACTAAGGAGCATTACCTGCTTAATCTCCAGCATATAGTTGCATTCATTTGAAAGCAGTATGTAGGTTACTTGACCGCATTACTTGGCACCGCGCCAGAATAATGTCAATATTGGACTAGCATTTACATACAATGTAGAATTCAACGGTATAATGAGTTTAGTAGGTAAGTAGTCGTGATAGGCGTAGTTCTTGGAAACGTAGGTTATGCTATAAACGCGTAGGCGTAGGAGGACTAAGTGGGCGTTTACTGATGAGTTGCGTTGTTCTTCAACAATAAATAATGAAATACTTACCTCTTTGTCTATTTTTGGCTAATAAATGACCAAATTCAATCAATCTGCTTATCCTTTTCCCATATATGTTGGGGCTGGCTTCTAGTCTAACCGGATGTAGCTGAATACCAGTATTTTACATGGAGCGACTTCCTATCTGACCTCCACAACCTAGGTTGGTAGGTCCCTGGTTGTCAGGTTTTCGGGCTGACGACCCGTAACGACAAAGATCCACGAATGACAGCCGGGACCAACAGCTTAACGTGCTTTCCGAGGCACGGCGGAGTCTCGGTATGTAATGATGGTCACCCATCCACAGACCAACTCCGGCAAGCGTAGCTTAACCTGATGGATCGACCCATGCAGCTGTTATTACTTAGCCACGACCCCGGTAATTACCAAATTATACGCTAAAACTAAAATCTTGGTGCGAAAAATAAAATATCTCACATTACTTCTACGTAATCAAATAATATAATCGCATGATCTCATTAGCTTATAGGTCCATCAGCATGAGTGGCTCTCTGCCAACACATCGTCAATTGCTTGTGACATCGGCTGCGCATACGCCGATCATAGGTAGATCAATCCCGCATTGACAAACCCTCAGGTTATCGCCACGTAAGCTGCTTACGTCACTAAATCCTTGACTTATCAACGATGACCTGGTTATATTGTTTTGCTGATTGTGGACAACAAAGTATTGTAAATAAACAGCACGTCCACTAACTTCTGCTGGAACGCTTATCATTATTAATTACTGCTGCATTGAAAGTGCTCATGCAGATGGCGCGGCATGTGCAGCAAGACAGATATTGTTTATTACTCCAATTAATTCGGGGTAGACGCAGGATGTCTTCTTCCCTGTACATCCTCTATCCGTCATCTCTGAAGTCACCAACTATCTAAAGACTTCTTTTCTATACAAATGAATAAAATACAAGTGTCTGTTTCTAATGTCACAATAACAGCTTTTCAATAAATGCATATGGCAGTATACACGGTACATAAAATAAAACAACAATAAATAAAAAATAAAAAAGTTTTATTTAGCTTGCCCTGTTTGTTTTTTGGGTCAAATTTAGGACTTGAAATTTTACCCCCTTCCTGTTGGCAGATTGATCTGATATTTGGTACACACCTTAAGTTTTGATCAGTATCATTGTAAATCCAAGATGGCCGCCGCTACAAAATGGCGGATTACATATTTTTTCACAACCCCCTCAATATGGGTATCAGATGAAAGGGCTTGACTATTAAAAAACTGAAAACTATGAAAAAAAAAACTGAATATAATGAGAAATATTAAGTAATGAAATAAAAACTTCAAAATAAAATAAGTAAAAAAAATATTGTAAGTTACTTATACGGTTTTAATGAAAATAATGATGTAGATAATGTACTAAAAGCTAAAAAATCATTTGGCAGGTCCTAGGTACCAGTCATCACACCACTTTCCACAAAAAAAAAACGTGGGGCGTAGCGTAACCTGAGTAAATATGTAAATAGCATATGAGCAGTTGACTGTTGATATAAATTTCACGCCCCCCACGATTATTTTTACTCAATTGTTTGATTATGCCGTATCTGCTATGCATTTTACTGTTTGTACATAAATAATAAAATAAATAAATAATAAACATTTTTTTAACTTACTTTTTGACTCTTTGTTCCGGCTAATCTCCGAAACGGCTGGACCGATTTTGACGGGACTTGCACTGGCAGATAGCTGATGTTATAAGCAGTAACATACACTACTTGTCCTTTTTGTCCCGGTTGCCCGTCACCGTGGGATAGTTTCCGACAACCACGCGGTCGAAGCCGCGGACAGCAACCAGTAGGTAAATAATAAAGATAGTAATTATGGTTTTACAATACTACCTTTTAAGGCCTAACTTTAAATATGGTCGCTATGAGCGATAATAGTTCTTATTGCAATCCGATACGGGTTAAAATCTGTTGTAATAAATTCGAATAATAAATGAGCAAGCATTGTCGTAAAAATGCAAATAAAGTCGTATAAAATTAGATATTAACTATTTAATCATTAGTAATCCATCACTGGATGCAGTTTGGCATTTGGTATTTTATGGTGTATTTTTTATAATTATAATTGTTACTGAAGGGATAAACTGTTTTTAAATAAAATTAACAGTTAGCTTTGATGATTTTTTTTGATGCATTAAAGTATGCTTAATTATGTTTTGATCAATCACTGTATGCAAAAAAGACTTGACTATATCATATATTTTTTGCTTACAAAATTATTTACGGTTAAAGAGATACACTGGTTTAAAAAACCACCTTTTTGAGCGTTTTCAAGAAATCACCGCCTTAAAGAAGGTGGAGCGGGTGTTAGTTTGTAGTTAAATCCGCGCAAACGAACGTACAGTGCTAGTTATGTAAACAAGACAAGGCACCGCTACCTGTGTTTTTGACGTTGACAGAAACCTTCATAATAAGTTCAAGTCGACGTTGTTTTCCATGCTAGTAAATCCCCGAATTGATTACCTACTCGCTCTTGTTTGTTTCGTAATAAATTGATCAATAAACAGAATACATAAATTGTTGTATTAAAAAAAAAAACCGGCCAAGTGCGAGTCGGACTCGCGCACCAAGGGTTCCGTACAAACCTGTAGGTATTATAAGTAAAAGTTATGGTGTGGTTATGTGGTTTGATTTTGTTACAGCTTAAAGGTATTATAGACCTGAGTATTTGACATGAATTTCAATTTAATACCTCTCCGCTTTCATGAGGAAAGGGGTAGTATGTTTAAAATTATAAAAAATATTTTTATTATATGATGTAACTAAAAATTTATGCTTTTCGCAATTTTTCCTTTATCTGTGCTATAAGATTTTGCTTCGTACCAAATTTCAAGATTCTGAGTTCACGGGAAGTACCCTGTAGGTTTTGATTCCCTTGCGAGTGTCGAAAATTGGCGGCATAAACGGCTGTATCTTTTGATTGCGTTGCCTTAGAAGTTTGATTTTTTCACAGCTCCAAGGGACAGTACACCTGAGTATTTGATATGAGTTTTAGCTTGATACCTCCACGCGTCCCTGAGAAAAAGGTTCTTGACAGACAGACAGACGGGCAACAAAGTGATCCTATAAGGGTTCCGTTTTTTCCTTTTGAGGTACGGAACCCTAAAAATCATGCAAAAAATGCAAAACGTGTTATCAATTATTATGATTACGTCAGTACAAACCTGCTCTGCGGTATCGGTACCTCTTAGTGCACTTGTGGAATATTTTTATATCACTCAGAATATGTTAATTCACAAATCTATAATCATCATGGCTCATGGGCTTATATACAATGTTAAGAAAAGTCAGGTACTAACCTTTAAGGCGGGCACTAAAACTTACCCTGTACCTCAGTTGAAACTTTGCGGAAGCTCCTTAGAGCAAGTCACTTCCTTCAAGTATCTGGGCCACTGGGTTTCCGAAGACTTGAAAGACAGTCTGGATATTGAGCGTGAGCGCAGGGCGTTGGCTGTCCGCTGCAACATGTTGGCTCGCAGATTTGCAAAATGCACGACTGAAGTAAAGGCTACACTGTTTGCAGCGTACTGTCAGTCGTTCTATACATGCAGTCTGTGGGTCAACTACACGCAGAGGACATACAGCGCTCTGCGCGTTCAATACAATAATGCATTCAGGGTGTTGATGGGGTTGCCGCGATACTGCAGTGCTTCCGGCATGTTCGCTGAGGCGGGAATAGATGGCTTTCACGCCATCATGCGCAAGCGATGCGCTTCCATCATGCGCAGGGTACGCGCCAGCCCCAACAGCATCCTGAATGCTATAGCGGACAGGTGGGACAGCCCCATACTGGGACATTGGATACGCCTGCATTCTACTGTGGCGTAATAATAAATATAGTTTTTAGTTTGTTTTTTCTCCAGTAAATGTAAGTACTAACACTAGTTTCTAAGTCGTTTGTATACTAACCAAATGGACCTTATCGGTCTGAAATAAAAGGTTTTTTATTTTTTTTTTTTATAATCAATAAATCACGTAATTTTGGCTGTTGTAACAGATTTTAATTATAATGTCTGCAGATATGTTGATAATGGGATGTGTGTGTGTATTTGTATTGTGCATTGACGTGAACGAAGCAAAATACTCCTTGTATTTTGATGATCTACATTAAAAAGAAAATAATTATACAGGATAAGTTTTTAACCAGTGCGCAAGCTGTAACCATGAATTCAGCATATCATCAGTTATACAAAAAAAAACAGCTGTTCCATATATTTTGACCGCGTAGGTTAAACAGCTGATTTTTTATTGTATAACCGACGAAAATTTTCTGCGCTGAGGGGTCTAAAATTATATGCTGAATTCATGGTTTCAGTTTGCGCACTGGTTAAAACTTATCCTGTATACATAAGTAGTAATAGATGAATAGATAAATATGCGAACGCTCTCGCTCCGAATGCGTTTAAAATCGCAGTACTAAACTACAGCAGGATCGTAGCAGGTGGCATTCTGTAGTTTCTGCCTGTGGGAAGAAGGCGTGAGTTTTTGTATGTAAATGTACTGAAAAACCTTCACAAAATTATTAAAAGCGGTTCTAACTTCAGCTGTGCAAAGATAACGATAGCAAACGAGGTCAATTTCCCTTTTAAAACTTATTCGTGTGGATCATAATTTGATCTTAGTAGACTCATCTTTATCCACTTTTAAGCCCTTAATCTCTAAAACCAAAATATAACATCAAAGCCCTGAAGACGACGCGAATAAACTTTCGTAGGCCGCTACGAGTCGTAGCGCGTAGCCCGTAGCCAACGCCTACGAACTGCCCACTGTCCCGTATAATATATTATCATGATTATCAACAGGGCGCGATGACTCCAATGTAAAGTAAAATCAACATACATCACTCCTATGTTGCCCGAAGGGTTAGGTAGAGGTGTTCACACATATGTACCTAATGGAGTGCGAGCGCTGATATGGAGAAATACTTACCGTATGTCAGGCAATGAGTTATTGGATTTAAAAATCTAATAACACTTCAGCACCCTAATTGCGTAACACTCGATTAATCATAATCGGTTTTATTATGACAGTTCAACACTAAGCATTGCCTTATTTACGTTGTTGAGCAGACACATTTTTCGAACATATGAAGCAATGGTTTAGCCATCTGTTTCAAAACGAAACAAATTATGATGAATCGTGAGTTACGCAATTAGGGTGCTGGAATAGAATAGAAGAAAATCATGTCGTAAGATTCTGTAATATTTAATTTATTTCCCTTTGATTCTGAACTCGCCGTACCTACGTACCTATGTCGGGAAAACTGTGCTCTGTTATCTATAATACGTTCAGACACCCGTCCTCTACTCTGCAGATTAGTTACTGCCTTACTGTAAATGTAATTAACTCAATCAGTTACGTACAAGGCCTACTGATGTTTGTAGTCCAAGTTCCAAGAATCAAGTGAAACATAAGATTTTTCACCATGCCAGCTAATCTGACGGTTTTTAGGCAAAAGAACTTCAAAGTTCAACTCAAACATAGTAATTATGGCTGCCAAGGAGTACTCTAACGTTCTTTGATTAATAAACAGAAAGGCAACCTGTGGCGCCATCTGTCGACAAAGTGTAGGTACTTGGTACTTGATAAAAGCTTCCTATATTACACAGTTACTCTGCCTCGCTTACAGCTTCCTTTAAGTATTGAAAAAAAAAACAATATCGGCTACGCAAAACCTTTTTTTAAATTAGATTTATTCAAAACCCGCAATTCTCCCGGACATTCTAATATCTGAGCCAGAACCTGTAAAGTACATGCCTGTCGCTAGGGACCGGCCTACAATCACGGAGCCATCCCCTGAACTCAAAACAAATCTGTATCAGAAAAACAAATTATCATCCATCCCTTGTTGTGACTGCGGTTGTTTGGTTACCAAGGTCAAGGGCACATTTGGGCAGGGAGGGGGGGGGGCAGCGGGGGGCGGGATGGGCGTGGCTGAGCTTGGGCCAGAAATAGACACAGCAACGTTTGTCAACACACGCCTACGCAGCGTGGCTCCGGCCGGGGGGGATTCCCGGGAGCGGAGTTTAGTGGAGGGCCGAAACGGGGAGAAAAGCTCCCCCTTCTCGGAACTTGGGGGGAAATTTTGCTAATACGTTCCTGGAAGGCGAAGTGTTTTAGTGGATGATGGATCGCTGCTATAACGTCGTGTCCTGGCGTAATGTGAGCTGTTATTTAAATGATGTGACGTGTACGTTGTATACTGAACAGCATCAAGGATGGTGTTGGTTTTGATCTTAGATAATTTGGGCTGGATATGTTTACCTCGCGTTCGTCTTTTCGTACTTCGCAGTAGATTAATCGTTTCCCTGCGTAGACTTTATAGTTTTCATCTCCTTGTATTAAGGAGATGAAAAAAACGTGGTTTAAATTATTTCGACTTTTCCGGCCCTCTTGTGGTTTCTTGTAATATGACCACTGCTATATTAAATTAATTTAGGTACTTTAATGAGACTGAAATACCGACACAATAGAGAATTGTACATCAATCACAATGATCACTAAATCCTGAGATGAGAACTGTAATCAAAATGTAGTTTAGTGAAGACTACATAATAATCTAAACGTAATTTAGATGTTACATACAACTTGATCAACTAGCGTTTTCTTGCGGCTTCGCCCGTGTGTTGGTCGGGCTGGTCAGTGGGGATATTTACTATACTATTGCTCTATGTAAAATAACAACCGACTTCCAAAAAACACTACAAAGTGAAAAATAACTTTAATTTCGGAAGTCGGTGTCTTTGGAGCTGTATTTAATTTTTTTTGTCACCGCCAAGCAATAGACAGACATGAGATTTCAGCAATACCAGTCCATTTGCCATCATTTATTGAGGAGTTCCGTTGCCTATCTCCAAAGTTCTTCATCAGATCTTCACCAAATTGAAATGAGACCACTCCGAGAAAGTACTGTTCCAAAAAATACCTAAAACGCTTCGTTTGCCTATAAAATTTGAAGAGTTCTCTCTATTTCTCTAGGATCCCATCATCAGATCCTGACTTGATGATCATGGGACCACCTGGGAAGTATACCCTTTCAAACAAAAAAAAAAAAATCCAAATCGGTCCAGCCATCTTCGAGTAATCGGGGAACATACATAAAAAAAAGAAAAAAAAAGGTCCCGACGAATTGAGAACCTCCTTTTTGAAGTTGGTTAAAAATACTAAAATACCTGCATCTGGTTAGACTGGAAACCGAACCCAATATATTTTGGAAAAGGCTAGGCTACCGTACAGTACTACCGGGATAAAAAGTATCATATACCTATCGTAACCCAGGACATGGTTTCTACGTGTGCTATTTCATCCAAATCCATTCAGCCGCTAAGGCGTGAAAAGGTAACAGACAAACAGAGTTATTTTCGCATCTACAGGGTTATTGGTTAAGTCGACCTAGACCCTTTAAGAGGCTGTAGTTTCCACCATTCCTGACTGATTTCACTATGAAACATCGTACCCCAAACTTAACCTTTTTCAAGATATTGGACATTATGGTTTTTAAAAAAATTGCCGATTTTTTATCTATTGGCCTATTTTTTTGGGTATTTTGGCTCCTTTTTATTTGTCTTTGCGATGTTTGTGTAGTGACAAGTTGCTCTATTATTGTAAATACTGAAATTGCAGTTAAATTAACAAACTGGGTCGTAGTAGACGATTGATATTTATAAATTGAAATAAATTCGTAAAAAATATTACTTTCTTTACGAAATATAAAAAAGTCTATGATAGTTATGCTGTAAATGTGCTTAAAAATATTTACGTTTCATTAGCTATCCAACAAGATATAACAAGCTAGGGAATTATAAAAATTCTTAGAAAAAAACTTTGATGAAAGGCTCTCAGGTAGTAGTATTATAACAGTAATTCGTTGAGTTCCTTGTTGCGCCTATTGTCCAATATGTTGACAATGTTTCATAGTGAAATCAGTCAGGAATTATGGCAATTACAACCTCTTAAAGGATCTAGGTCGACTTAACCTGTAACTCTATAAACAAATAAATAAAATTTAAGTGTCTGTTTGTAATGTCAAAATAACAGCATTTTACTACGGTGCTTATACATTTATTTAAATTTGTCTTTCTATCTGTTGGTCCCGGCTAATTTTCGAAAAGGCTGGACCGATTTTGACGAAACTTTTACTGGCACATAGCTGATGTTATAAGGAGAAACATAGGTTTTCGTCTCGCTAGCATGTTCTGGACTACCACGCGGCCGAGCCCCGAGCAGAAGCTAGTTTATTAGATTATAAGTATGGATGTAATGGCTGGATGCACAACCCAAAGCATTGTGTTACATTAGACGCCTGTCAAAATAATGTTTAATTGCCGGAGACTACGAAAGTACAGGCTCTTGGGCTTACTTAATAGAATAAATAACTCTAAAATTATGAAATATATGAATGATGTCATAACATTTTATGTTATGAGTATGACATCATTCTTTTAGAGTTATTTAAGGTTATTTCCTCTTTCCCCCTTTCCTGAGTGATTTCACGCAACTTGTGACGCACCTTAACTTTAATTAGCGGCAACTGATTCGTAATAACTGTGTTTGATTTTTTTTATTACCTAAGTCTTTGAAAACAACTACGTACCAAAGCCGTCATGCCTTGAGAGTTTGAGAGTAACTGTATTTACTTACAAAACCTCAAATATAATTCAAGGGGTAGCAAGCATAACTTAGTGATAATTTGGATGCAAGAAACAAGACTTAGGGCTGATTTTTCAATACTCAGATAACATTTATCAGAGGAATAAATATTGCGGTTTGACAGCTTTTGTATAGAAAATATGTCATATTGACATAATTATTCTTCTGATAAACGACCAGTCTTACCAAGGAATATCGTATGATGCAGTAACTAGGTTGAGGAGGTCAGATGGGCAGTCGCTCCATGTAAAATATTTGACTCAGCTGCATCCGGTTAGACTAGCAGCCGACCCCAAAGGCTAGGCAGATTCGAATTGGAATGAGGCACCAGCCGATGATTATCCCTGTATGCACTATGCAAGTAGTCCCAAGGATAGGAGGATTTGAATATTGACGTAGTAAACTTATGTTACTTATACAGGGTGATTGGAAGATGGGTGCAAAGCTTTAAGGTGAAGATAGTATAGACAATTTAGAACCATTTAAGCCATGGTTGTCTTAGACGAAGTCTTACCAAATTTATTTATTTTTAATAAGATTTAAAAGACGTATTGTACAATTTTTTTATTTTTTCAGAGCTTTAAATGTCTGTAAAAAAAATTTCTAATGACACAGAAGTCTAAAACATGTTTTGCTTGATTGCTTACTCATTACTTTAATTAAATAAATAAAAAATGAATTTATTTATCATTCAATTTGGCCATAATTATGCAGTTTACATTAAATTTTGAGAATTTCCGAAAAAAAACTTAAAAATTTGGTTAAAAATATTTGGTAAGACTTCGTCTAAGACAACCATGGCTTAAATGGTTCTAAATTGTCTGTAATATCTTCGCCTTAAAGCTTTGCACCCATCTTCCAATCATCCTGAATATTTTTCTTTATGTCATTTATATTTTATTTTATTAAATTTTTTTGTTTGTGAAAATCAATTTTGACTAGGTATATGCGTTTGATTAATGTAAATAGATTATAAACTTTAGTATCAATGACAACCATGAATATTTGTACGCCTTCTGGTATAACATAGCGGCAGCATAACTAGCAGGCATCGGCCCCAGCGGACCCCCTCATTTGGTGCTGACATCTCTTTGAGGCGCGCGTGGAACACAACGCGCCGTCGACCCGGGCTTGGTCCTTACCAGACAGCGAGCTACCATTTACTCGCCGTCCGCAAGCCCGCGCCTACGGTGGCCGGGAATCAGCCTGGGATTCCCGACGCCCAGGGCGTCTCCCGTGGCGACTACGGCCGTGAGGGCGCATATACTTAAGTGGCAGGGGGTGACTTGCACACTCAATAAAGGGCCCCCATTACTTATTAAAGCGCTTAATTTCACCGCATGCGTGGCGACTGCATTGCATATTTTAATACAGCAACTCACAGAATTAATTTATCTGTATTGCTTCAATTTGATTCTGTTTACCTATTTTGGTATGGTAATTTTATTCTGGGTGCATCGTTTTCACACATAATCATATAGTGAATGTACTATGTTAAATATTGTACTTGAAACATTTTAAAAGAGTAACGGTGGAGTTTCTTGCCCATTCTTCTCCAGGCGAAACTACATTTTGGAAGGGGCGACTAGAATCAATTCTATTTTAATGTAAATGTTGACGTTCAAAAGTGCCTTTTAAGTGCCTATTTGAAATAAATGCTTTGACTTTGAATTTGACACGATTAATCATAATCAGTTTCGTTTTTCAACAGAGTGCTAAACCATTGCTCCATATGTTCGAAAAATGTGTCTGCTCAACAACGCTAATAACGCAATGAATATTGTTGAACTGTCAAAATGAAACAGATTATGAATAAATCGTATGTTACGCAATTAGGGTGCTGATCTATAAGTATTTATTTGTATGCTTCTAGAACAACCAAACATAACATCACGCCTTGTTTCCCCAAAGCGTTGGCCAGAGTCGTACCTATAGTACCCCACGTTTCGTCAGTTATGTTTAAGTCCCATGTTATGGGGGGCGAGCCTATTGCCTTTAAACGGGCACAAATCCAGACTGGGTTGTAACTGAGAAATCCCAGAAACCAGGACCTTATGATCAGTAGTAGCGCTTGCGACCATTTGAACAACGACGCAGTCATATTATCAGGTTTCTTGAACGAATAAATTTTTTTTCCAAAAAAAAACCATACCGACTTTCGGAAAAACACCACAAAGTGAAAAATAGCTTTAATTTCGGTAGTTGGTGGCTTTGGATATGTATTTTTAATTTTTGTCTCCGCCTTTTGAAATTAAAGTTATTTTTCACTTTGTGGTGTTTTCCGGGAGTCGGTTGTTTTTTTTTTTGGGATTTATTTTTTATTTTTCACTTTTTAGTTATAGTACCTATCCCACACCAATTCGAAATTTCATCATCCTTGGGGTCAACAATGCATATTTATGCGATAACAGCAATCGCGGTTGATTTGCTGTAATTTTTTGAAGAGTTCCGTTGTCTTTCTCCGAAACGTATCATCAGATCTAAATTAAATTTAAATGGGACCATTTCAGAATTAACCCCTTTCGGACAAATTACACAGAATTTTGCAAATCCGTCGATATATGACGGAGTTATGCCTGAACATTGATAAAAAAAGAATATAAAAACATCTCGAATTGATAACCTCCTTCTTTTTTAAATCGGTTAGAAACGAAATTCTTTGTTTTTCATAAAGAGCTGCAGAAAGATGCGGTTTGCTTACATTTACCACACCTAGTTTGACTGAGTCTAGATATAAACAATCCACAGTCAATTTTACAAGATCTATGTTCAAATACCGCACCAAGGCTATGGCAGGTCGCTTCTCAGCGAGATGGATCGGTAAACAAGTTTGTTTGATACCTATTGATTCTCCATACTCTGTACAAACGTGGCTGTTTCAAATAAATTGGTTGTTTTACCTCATTTTGATTTCGGCTCTTTATAATTTGTCTATTGTTTCTGATTCGGAAATGGGCCGGGAAACTAATCTTGATCTAAGTAATTGTTTTCTTCACAATTAGATTCCTTCCAAATTCCAATTGTTGTCTTGTCTATAAGAAATTGCTTGTGATAGGACCGCGTATTGTATAAGTTCCCGCTGCTGGAACATGTAATCCACCACGCGAGCCCAGTGCGGGTTGGTAGATGTCACATGTCGTGGAATAGTTGGTTCTAGGACATGCAGGTTTCCTCACGATGTTTTCCTTTACTGTTTTGAGAGCAGTGGTGATGAAATTAATTTACACAAAGAATAGCGCCTGTCTGGATTCGAACCTACGCCATACAACTCGTAGGCACACCACTGCTCTATTGTAGGTAGGTACTTAAGTACTGTAAATTTGTTAACTTAAAATATATTCAAAGTCAAATAATTTATTTCAAATCGGCCATTAAAAGGTACTTTTGAATGTCAAAATGTACAGTGGGCTGCATAAATTGGGTACCCCAGTTGTATTAAAATTTTAATACAATTGGCGTACCCAACTGATGCAGCCCACCGAACAATAAGGTACTCTATCTAAAAGCCACTAGTCGAGTTAAGAATTGTATTAATAATCAACTTCTACATAGTCGCTTTCTCCAAAGCCAGTCGATTGAATCCTCTGGAGTAGCTCCCCATAACCATGTCATGACGCATCCGGTCCACCACAGCTTCCCCAGCACATTCGTAACCATGAAACCGTTTACCATAACTACAAAATCGATCAACGCCCACCTCCAGAAAAAATACGTAAATACAATCCAATTAGTTACAATCTGCGGGGGACAAGCCACATAACATTTATAAAAACTTTCAGCGCTATAACCGAACTTTAAAAATAAACAACAATACCGAATTGAACTGAATCATATTACCTGTATTTGGTAACAGTAAGTTATAATAAAAAAGTATTGAGTTCATATAGATTCTCGTACTGAAATAGCAAGTAAATAGAAAGTTCGGCGTGAACACGTAACTTGATTGGCACCCCTATTGTTGGCGAAAGCGTACGAGCGTCAACCCTTTGTGGAGCTAAATATATCCAGATTGATCTGTTTATTCCGAAAGTGGTTGTGTATCTTTGATTAAGTTGTTGTGTCTTAGCTTACGAAATTATGAGGAAAGGAAAGAGAGTTGGAATCGTTTCGAACTCCTGCAAGCTTAGCACGAGAACCATAGAGGAGCGTTTTGTCGTCGGAAGAGTAGACAAAAATGACGTTTCCGTGTAGACTCTTGACACTTTTGAACCGAGAAATGTAGATAAGCGATTTCTATTCTACAGTAGAGTAGAAACAGAAAGCGTCATGCTAAGCCTGCAGGAGGAAGTCTTTAAATAGACTCCCGGACTCAGACCGAAGTAAAGAAAACCTACTAAGATGGAGATTCACAGATGACTCCGCCCTGGAGTGCAAATGTGGTGCTGTCCCACAAACAATGGGGCACTTAATATCTTATCCAGCGTATCCTGCTGCCTGCACGCTACAGGATCTGATGGACGCTACTTAAAGTGCCAACCTCGTAGCCAAATTCTGGGCTGACTGTATTTAGATTGCTATCAACACGCTAAAAAGAATAGCAGAAAGTCAGTATAAACAGAATTATACTTATGCCTAATATTGGGCGTGCCCATATGTCGTAGTGAGCATGATGATTAAAAGTATCGACGAATAATATATTTGTTGATACCATTTGGTTTGCGATGATAAAGTAATAGAGAGTAATAAGATAACAAATAATTCGTACATATCGGTAAGAATTATGCCTAGCAAGGTCAACATGTTTTGTGAAAAACATTACTACTGCTCAAAAACATAAATATACGCAAATAAACATGATGAACCAAGAATTCGAAAACATGTGACACCTACCGACCCGCACTGGGCCCGCGTGGTGGATTATAGCCTAGTTCCTCTTAAAAAGAGGAGACTTGTCCCAGCAGTGAGATCATTATAATTGTGCCCGTGATGATGATGATGATAAATCGCAGTGTGATCCTTGCTTATGGACAAGTAACTAGTAAATAATACTGACATGGCTGCCTCGTTAGTCTATCGCTAGCACTACTGCTGAGTGTGTGACTCGATCCCTGAGTCAGGCAAGGTTTAATTGGAATTTTCTATTACAAAACTCTTACTAGCAGCCCAGTCTTCCGGAGTTTCGATTTGTGCTCGTAATTTATCAATATCCTTTTAGAACGTTTTCTGATGGGACGTTCTGAAATAGTCCTCATTTACGAGCTGATAGTAGGCATATGTTTAATTGATTCAAGGTTTTCTGCTCAGCACCCTTTAAAACTTGGATTTCCCGCGGTCTTAACAAAAACAAAACATATTCGATTTTATTACCATTTCAAGACATGATTTGAATACCACATTTTGTTTTGGTAATAGCTGTTGTGAAATTCATTTAAATATTTAGTCATCCTACCACAATTTTGCGGTTTTTTTCCATTAGTACCTAGTGCTCAAAGCTACCAAAAAAAAAACACTTGTTTTCTTAGTTCACCACGACACCTGCTTAGGAGCACGTATGCTCTATAAAGTACTGTTTATGTTAATCAATGTTATCAATCCTCTACGTAAGTTCGCTGACTTATATTTTTATCCTTTATTGCATTTCGACGTGAGTTTTCGTTGAATGTTTTTCATTCTATGCCAGCTGATAGGCACCTGTATTTTGGTTAACGAGGCAGGTCACATTAGCAGTTTCCTCAAAACTGTTAGTCGAATTATGATGAAATTGATTGGATTTTTTTTTAATTTAAAAGTTCTTTTAAATTTCCTAATTGTAATATGTAAATGATTTGAAACAATATTTAAGGCCCATAGTATCCTCATCTCCCGTTTGTATGCTAAAGCACGACCGCCGCCCGCGCCCGCGTAGGGCACCTCTGAGCCTTTATCTCAAAATGGGGATATTCCTTTGATTAATTTACAATTGTGCTTCGGCGATTCTGTGGTACCTCTAACTATCTATTTTTCAGTGTATTTTTTTTCCAAATAACGAAGCCGTTTAGTAGGACTATGGAATAGAAGCCAAAATATTGCGTGTTGGAAAATATTTTTTACAGCAAAAGTATTAACCATACAAAAAAAGTACTTCGGGCAAAATGATCTATATGAATCTATAGCAAAATCATATATTTTTCAAATCTTCAAGACAAGCCGTTAATGAGCAGTACGGTTCATAAAGTGACCGTGTTACGCTACCAAACGGGACGTAGGCCCTTAATACTAGCTTTTGCCAGCCGCTTCACTCGCGTGGAGGTCAGAAGTCCCACGGGAACGTACTACCGGTATGAGAAGTACCCTATATGTTAATTCAGGTTATAAACTATCTGTGTGCTAAATTTAATCTAAATCCGTTCGGACGTTTTTGCGTGATTGAGTAACAAACATTCTTTTTCCCAAAGTGGGTGTCCTTAATGGCCGGTTAATATTAAGAGTCTTGTAAATGTACTATTAATAATAAAGTATATTCTTATATTATGTGTGTATATTTAAATTAGAGTTTAATTTGTAAATTTATGTTTTCCCTTCTACTGTTATTACACGCGTTGTCTACGTATCTGTTATCTTCTCTCCTATCGCAGATGTGCTGGAAGAGATTTCTGTAGAAATAAGCATTACATTTGTACGTATTTTTCTGTTCCTTTTTTCTTGTCTGTATATATGTGTGTGTGTGCATAAATGGTTAAATAAAATAAATAAATAAATAAAGCAAAGACCTCATAGTTTTGCATAGTAGACCCTTCCATATGGAAGTATCTATCACAGGTAAAATTAGCTTACGATTGTTTTTATATGCCCAATTTGGCAATAAAAAATTCTACCATTGGTGACCAAAACGACTCTTTTATGTTTATAGGAACCGAACATAAGCAGGAGCAACTGTACATTAATTTTCGCAACCCCTAAGAGACAGGACTTTGCAAACGGATTTCGCAATGCGATGTTATCGACGATCGCTTAGACGTCGCTGTCCATCCAGTTGATATAATTCCTCCGCTTGAACACCCCTGGGAGACGCGGGGCTGGGCTAGGGGGGGGGGGCACATTTGGTTACCGCCCGGTAACAGTTGATCAGGGAAACTTTATCAATACCGAGCCATTAACTTTGGGCTTGGACCATGCTATTGCTGCTCTAAGCCCTCGGATCCGCATAGTGGAATATTTATGACCAACTCGAGGAGACCTGTGTCTCAGCTGTGGGATCATTATAGTCTGATTGTGATTATCCTGTAATGTCCCGAGGGCTAGCAGACGTTGGCACTATGTGCCCCTGATCCATGATAGTATTAAGGCAAAGATCCATGTTAGTCATGAATTACGAAATGAGATTTTAGACGAGATTACGCATGAAATAATTATATCAGCTTTACATCAAGATTTATCATTGTGTTTTCCGTTCTTTCTAGAACAGGCGCATTAATGTCTTGATGAGACTTAGACTCAATACTGATAAATTGAACGGCGAGATGGTGCTTCCTTACCGAACCCATTCGTTCCACCTGCTGAAAATCTCGCACAAACAATGGGGCACTTAATATCTTGTCCAGCGTGTCCTGCACCCTAATTGCGTACCTAACGCATGATTAATCATAATCTGAATCGTTTTGAAAGAGATTGCTCATTCATTGCTTCAAATGTTCAAAAAATGTGTCCGCTCAACAACGTACCTAAATGACACGATGAATATTGTAGAACTGTCAAAATGAAACAGATTATGATTGATCGTGAGTTACGCAATTAGGGTGCTGTTGTCTCCACGCTACAGGATCAAAGTGCCAAGCTCGTAGCCAAATTCTGGGCTGACTGTATTTAGATTGCTATCGACACGTTAAGAATAAGAATTGGAAGGAACATATACAGCTCTGTAACTGAGACTTTTCCTCACTTTACCTTTCCTGTCGGTAGAAGCCATTCCCAACTTTCCACTTCAATATTAACAGTGGCGATTTCGCGGTAGTAAACAAGATAAATAACATAGTGGTCTCGGAAGTGTGTCAGTGTTACGTAAGGGGTGGGGTACTCCAGCCGCGCGCCGCGCGGGTTCGGATGCGGTTGCAGGGAGGTGCAGCAGGGGTCGTGCCAGAGGTGGGCGAGGGGGAAGAGACGCAGGGGCGCTGCAGCTATGTTATTAATTTGATTAAATGATGCATCACTAAGTTATAACTTAGTTAGCAACTTGGCACTAATAAAGTTTCTAATGGAAGTACAGTATGTTGTAAGACATAATGCTCCTTTAAGTTACGCTGAACCTGAACAACACTGACAGTGTTTGATAACCAGTCAGCCGAGAAATTTCGAACGATCTATCTTCGTCACAAAAAACCATTATTCAACCTGAAAACAAATACCTTTCGCCAACGCTCACTAAAAGCTTTTTGAACTTTAATTACTTGGATGGATACAAGAAAACCGCCAAGTACGAGTGCTACCAAACGGCGATCTAGTTCAAACAACCTGCCATAACTACGTACAAGACGGGCACATTAAACTTGCTACTTGCGAAACTAGAGAAACAGCATTAAGAGTTCCACAAATAGAAACGTTGTGAACATAACGCCTACTGCACTGCACACCAGTTATTTATACTAAGTCGATAGCATAATATACTTTGCGATAAAAACTCGTTACGTATGCGCCTTTGCTCTAAAAATAGCAACAACCCTTACTTACATAATTATTATTGGTCGGAGGCTGTGTTTCCTGGGCGCATCCCCACCCTGCGCGCCTCCCCACCCTGCGTGAGACCGACCTCCACCTCCAGTCGAAATCGGCTGCCCGCGGCGAGCGCACGTCTGTGGCCCGACGCTCCTCACCTTACCTGGAATGTATTACGAACATTTTTGTTTCATCATTAAATAAATCTATGCATGACTTTATCGGGCTCATAAACCGGTAATATCTACTTCGATGTGATTATTTAAAAACAATTACCCGTATTTTGTAGTGGCACCCGCTCAAATACCTTGAACTATGGAACTCTATCTCATGTAAATAACATTTTGCATTATTACTAACAGTTAATTAATGTTGTGCTGCTATCGGGAATAGCCATGTAGGAAATAATTAATGGAAGTGTAATTAACGTGTTAAATAATAGTGTAGTCGTAGTTGAACATTTAAGTGTTTTTGAAGGACAACTATTAAAAATGTCGGACAATCCTACTGCTGTTGCTAAAGGTAAAATTAAGTTAAGAGTAGTAGACGTTTAAATGTTTCCCATTTTCACACGAGACAGCCTGATCGTAATGTGATAGCAATATCTTCCAATGTTGATGCCACAACTTGCGGAGATAATCCCGCTTGCTCTAGAACTTTTAATTAACAGATGAAATGGACAGTTTTTCTCGGCTGTGGAAATGAAGTGTATGCCTGTATGTTTGTAAATGTGATCCAGTATAATTTAATGCATTGTGTTTAAAAACGAAGTCGCCGTGTTTAATCTAAAATGTTGTGAGTGCTAAATAATAAATCTTGTCAAGGCTAACTGACGTTGCAGATAATGCATGATTATAACATTTTGCTGGGTCCACCCGTAGGGACTGTGTGGGTCAGCTACATTAATTTGTGACCCCTTTTTGAGGCATTTTAAAACGTGATGGTAACCCAATTAATACGGCGGGGCCGTTTTGGACCAGACACCGTATTATTAGGTGTAATCCCGTTTACATAAATTATAATCTATTAGCTTACAATTCCTAATGCAACCCGATCATTTGCATCATTTCCCTCTACATTGTTTTGTTTTTCGTCGATAACTTTCGAGTTCGTCTCTTGGTTCAGTTCCTGCGGGCTTGACCTAGAACTTGGGTTGACCACCGAAGGGCGGGACGCTTCAAAGTTCAAAGCGTCCGTTATCGTTATTTACAATCGTATTTATCAATACTGTTTGTGTATTGACGCCTGTTTACATTGACGTGTCTGTTTTACTGAAATGAGGCGGCTTCGGTTGATAAGTATAGAACACGATATTCATTTCTATTCGGTCGTGCTTGACAACTGTGCAGACACATTTTATTTCAGGACTTATTTATTCTGTACATATTGTGTGTGTCTTCAGGCACATGTGGTCCATGATACGGCAAATTTTTATCCAAGTTTACTAAAAGTAAATCACTTAAATGTTCATTGTTTCTTAAGTTTATTTCTGTAAAATTTTAACAAAAACGTGTTCAAATAAAACTTGTAGTTACAAATAATGGGTGTGGTTTTGATGTTAATTTTGACTGCAAATTAATGGATAATTTATAATTAATGCAGCATGCATTTAAACTTTTTTGAATTTAAACTGGTGGTTCGGTAACTAACCTTTAGCATCAAATTAACTTCGCCTGAAATGGAAATTTCAAGATACCACTTATATAATCAAAACATGCGTAATCATTAATAGTTAACATAATACGTTTTTATTGGCAGCTGCACAGAGAGTAGCTCCCTACTTTTCCCAGTAGTGGGACAAAAATGGCTATAAAATAATTCAATTAAAAAGCGTGGGGTGCTTTTTGAGGTATTCTTATAATCAATTAATGTCAAGCACCCCACGCTTTTTAATTGAATTAAATTATTTTCTCCTTTTTTAGTTTGGTTTTAAAAGCGTGTTTTTTAGTTTTTTAAACTATTTTTTTTTTCTATTTTTTAGTTCTGCTAACTATAAAAACGTTTTTTTTTTAAGTTATTGAATTGTCATCGGTTCTCGATAAGTTTACAAAGTTTCAATGAAATCTGACCGTTTAAAGTGGGTCAAAATCGCGCTCTAAGGAGTGGGTTACATACAAACAAACAAACAAACATACAAGTCATGCTAATATAAAGCGTGTAAAACTTATGATGCTGTTCCTGAACATTTTGTTTCCTCCACGATGAGACAAGAGTTTCAAACTACAACACATTGCACATCATTATATTCAGCAAGCGCTACAATGTACGACCTACGTGCAGTTACGTGTGTTGTCGTTGTAGCAAGGTTGACACGCTTCTTGTGCCCAATGAGTTCATTGCTCCTGTTTTAATAGGGTTGCTTCATACTCTTTGGTATTCTTCATGTTCGTGCTTTAGACCTGAAACTTCCTCTTTTATGTCTATATTTTGATTCTGGTTGTTGGTAGTACGTTTGTAATTAGATTTAGCGAGCAGATGGCGCTACTTGTCACTGATTTTAAATTTGTTAGGTTTATGTGTGGAAAAATAATTTAACCTGTTAGTTAAGGTTTAGGAAAGTACGTTAAGCCGGTAGTCGCGGCTGTCATTCGTGGACCTTTGAAAGACGTTAAGGGTCGTCAGAAGCCCCAAAGTCTGACAACCAGTCTTACCAAGTGATATCGTGTTACCAAGTAATTGGGTTGTGGAGGTCAGATGGGCAGTCGCTCCTTGTTCAGCTGCATCCGGTTAGACTGGAAGCCGACGTCAACATAGTTGGGAAAAGTCTACTTAACTACTTACAGTAGTATCCAAGTAGAGTTCTTAAACCGACGACCCGTTACGAAACGACGCGTCGACTTGCTGTAATAATAAATGATGATGTCGTCCTTACAGACCTTGTAAATAAATAATAAAATCATTTTAGTTAAAACGTTGTTTGCTTAGATGACTTGCTGAAACTTTATTTAGCATTAATTCACCTTGTCTTTATTCCAGTCTGTTTTTAAAGAGCAATACTTATAACAATACTAGCTTTTGCCCGCGGCTCCGCTAGCTTGGATGTCGGTTATCGCGTAAAAAAGTAGCCTATATCCTTCTCCATATCCCAGCCCATATCTCTACAAAATTTCATGACGATCGGTTCAGCGGTTTAGGCGTGAAAGCGTAATAGACAGAGTTACCTTCGCATTTGTAATATTAGTAGGGTTTGTATGATATGACCATCTTTTGGGTGGCATATCCCTCCATACTTAACCTTAGGAAAACTAAGTTTAAATAAGCAGATTGTTCAAGACAAGTGTTTTTAGATTTTTTGTTTACAAGTTTTTTTTTTTGCGTAAGTTATGAAAACACACACGTAACGCTTTTAAGACGACATTGACTTTTTAACTGCGACCTGTTGTCGCGTCAACCGCTCTTTGTTATCTTTATAATATCTGTCTTTTATTGTAGGAACTTAGTAAATACATTTGTGATACGGGCAGGCTATAGATTGGACCATTGTTATCAAGCAAATTGAACCTATTGCTACCCAAACATATGTACGAGTATATGTGAAATTTTCCATGAGTCACCAGTAATCGGTGAAAATTAGCTTTATAACTTTTTGACGATTGGTATCGGAATGTAGAACGATAATATAGTCACTAATCACTATCTGCCAATTGGAATATTATCTTGCAAAAAATTCATTCAAGTTTTAAGTGGTCTGTGAGATAAGCTGTAAATTGTATTGTTAGGCAACAAAACAAAGTGCCTTTCTATCACGGATTCTTCAAATAATTCTGTCGTAGACAGGGTCTCGGTGAGATAAAAGTTCAACTAAGCCAAAAATACCTATATTTTTATTAATTAAGTTAAATGGATCAGTTTATAAACAGAAACATCAAGTATTTGTTTTCAACATACTTGAACTCACGGCTTGGGGGTAGGCAGAAAACACAGAACGCCACCTGCTACGATCCTCTCATACTCCTTTTGCGTCGTTTACGTTCATACATCTGTGGCCTTAGTGTGAGTTTCATTTAACCATCTCGATCAAACGCATCGAGCGCGTTCGGCGCTCCGAATGGCCCTGGATTGGTGAAGGATCAATCGGAGCGACGAGCGCGCTCGATGCGTTAGATCGAGATGGTTTAATAAAACTCACTACTCGCTAGGGCCACTGGACACGTACGCCGGTTGCGAGTACTACGCACCGACCTTCCTGAAGAACATCTTAAAATGAAAATAGATTAATTTATTCCTCCTAGTCTCTATTCAATTCATATTATTTTTCACCTCACAGCCTCGCAAAGATTCTGTTTTGTTTATCATTCGAAATCTGAGTGAAAAAGTGCATTTATGCACTAAAAATGCATTAATACTTATTTTATGTCAGTGCGCCAAGCTCATTTCTAGAATAACCGCACGCAGGACGACTGCACGAAAAAAATAAAACTTTTAAAATGTTGTTCTCTATTCAGTTCACTTTCCATCATTTTGGACTATTTTTTGACAAAATCGTAAAAAATCATAAAATATTAGAGAGCAGCGACGAAAATATAAATGTAACACCTGTTTTTTAACCAAAAACCCTTTTGTAACTCTGCGTAAGTCGAAAAATCGCGCAAAAGTACATAACAGCGTACAATTCAGTGGCGAAGAGTGATTTTATGGGAGATACCTCTCCCAGCTGGAGACAAAAAAAAAACGAAAATCTGTTCCTGAACTGAATATTTTCGGGGGATCGGCTAAATACTAAATTGAATATATGAGCGTATCATGGGACGAATATGCAATGCATGCCATAAGGCGATGTGATTATAAAACAGGTATTATTAAACACTACTGACAGTATCATATTCCGAAGGGAAGCCGACAGGAATCGTGCTCTTAGAGCACTTCGGCCCTGGATAAAAATTGTTCCATGCATGGAGACATTCTAAACGCGTGAAAAAGTTTTCCAAGACGACAATGCAATGCTACCATACTTCTTTGAACTAAATTAATTTAATATATTTTTAGGCTGTTTTTCTTGCACCTAGCATTGTCTCGCTGTAGTGAGGTGAAAAATTGTGTGTTACGCTCGGCAGCAAAGGTATTCTGCGTCTCGTACCTTTGAAAGCCTCGCTACGCTCAGGATTCTATAGATGAACCACTCGCTTCGCTCATGGTTCAATCCTATAGCCATTCGCTTGCTCAGCTTTCAATGCAAGTACTTGCGCCAAAAAACAACTTTGCAGCATTGCATAACAAATAACTATTGTTTCCACGTAATTTATGATCATAATTTTCTAGGTAGGTATTAACTACTTATTATTACATAAATATGTACTTCTTTATATCACTTTATCTCTGTCGATTGACTCAAAACTTTTGAATGGATTTCCTGTTATTTAACTGATTAGGTAACAGCACCGTTGATATGGAGAGATATTGGTTTATATATATTAAAGATATACTAGTGCATTGTTGGTGCGTCACCACTCCATCAAGGTTGATGCTGTTGCGTGGGATTCATTCAAATAATTTTGCTAACAAATCGACTCTAACGATCTAGCGGTCTTTTAAGTGCTCATTTAGTTAGCTAACGAAGAGGGCAAGCCCTTAGCAATGCAGAATTTATTTACCAATTTCTGAAAATATACTGTTCTAAATTCGGAATAGTTCTACACTGTAGGGTGAGAAATTTAAGACTTGTAGGTATACCTTCGTGAACAACCTAAACGCTTCGAAAAGGAGTGGCGAATGGTCTATAACGTGAATTGGCCACCCCTTTCTAAAATTAACAATTATTACTCAATTCTTCCTTCATGAGAACTTTCTCCTTCGCTACCAGGGACGCAATATAAAATATTGAAATATCGCGCTGGGAAAACAATAGAAAATACTGCTACGCTCTTAGATATGTTCTAAAGTCGATTGCTTGATGTTTTTAAAATATTCAAAGGTCTTCAGGTTGTACTTAAAGACAGAAATTGTTTCATCCGGCTCGAACGACCAATGCATGTAATAATATGGAGCACTTGGACTTCAGTTTGCCTTGGTTAAATTGTAAAGTTATTACTTTCTGTCGTACTGTGTAAAGCGTGTCGATAGTGTATTCATTGTTAAAAATTAATAAATATTATCTGCGTAAGGTTAGGAAACTAAATGGTATGATCTTGACAGGTACCAGTAGGTAGGAATTTTGTTGGTCAAAATACTTAATAGACTATTGTTAACATTAATTCCTTATCACAGAGCTTTCTGGAAAAATAATGCTAAAACGTATTGCATACGACGCATACGTATTGCATCGATTGCGATACGAAACAGTAGTTGTTTGCTAACATATGAATACCTGTGAATAATTACTAGATTTGTTTCAAATGTCAGGATCACCTCTAAACTGGAAAATTCGAAAATGAGCGTGCCTGAAATATTAATGACGACATTTTACCTACACAGTACACGTGTTTTGATGGCTGACGTCAGCTACAGTGACGGGGCTGATACGTCACTCTCATTAATACAGTTCGTGCTTACTGACCTAAATGTTGGATATTATTGTGATAAGCTTGAATCATAAAAGCCGGAAAAAGTTAAATATTGCGTGCTACATAATACGTATTATTTGACTTAAAATGTGTTGAATAATTGCATATTATAGCAAAATTGTTAGATTGACGATATCCAACGTATAAGGCATCAAATCGGTGTCATAAAATGATAAGTATCGATTACAAAAGAACATCGAAATCGTTTCCATTCGATTTTGAAAAACGTCGATCATTATTGAGACTTCTATCAGGAAAACAATGGCAGCGAGATGCAGAAAGGACCACGTTATTGTCCCAGAAAGAACCTGCTCTGCGAAAAGTTTATTGACAAGGGTCTAGTCTATTTCTCGAAGAACAGAGTCATGTACACAGTACTATAGAATTGGCAACAATAATGGTCATGGCTGTAGTGGTGTCTCTGACGTCAATGACGTGCTCGGTGCGTGACTAGGCTCGCGTGCTCACACCATAGAGAACTCACGCCGCCATATTGTTTCTGGAACGTTTCTCAATGAACGGATTATACGTCATCGGTGGAAAAATGCGGATTTATTTGTTGTGAAGATAACGCGGTAAGTCATGTTGTGACGAGGAGAACGTCACGATAACAGAAGATTTCGTAATCAAAGTCTAAGCGGTTGCTATGTGTGTTGCTATAGGTTTGGCAGTGTTACTTTTGCTGATGTTATAATCCTGGTTATTCAGTCTAGATTAAGGTCAATAATTTTGAAATCCTGGTTATTCAGTCTAGATTACGGTCAATAATTTTGAAATCCTGGTTATTCAGTCTAGATTAACGTCAATAATTTTGAAATTCGCTGTTTGTCATAAAACAGAACTGTTCTTAGACTGAGATCTAATGAAAAATTGTGTAGTTGGTACACACTGTCAAGTTTAAGGCCTTTTCAATGAAACAGGTACTTGAACCTGCTTTATTAGCTAGCCTTCGTGTAATTAACGGCAATGTTATCCACATGAACAATAATTTAACAGAAACAATGCAAATATGTACCTACAAACAAAGACTAGGTAGAAACAATAATTGAGTAGTAAAAACCCAATTTTCCATTTTTAGAGCCAAGGGGAAACTCCAAGTATTTGCGGTTAGGCACAATGACCCTCCACAATGAGCAACAGTTTTGAAAGCTTATTCACTGCAGTCCACTTATTGGAATGGAATAGTTGATTAAGGGCCTAAGTCCCGTTTGGTAGCGTAACACGGTCACTTTATGAACCGTACTGCTCAAAAACGGCTTGTCTTGAAGATTTGAAAAATATATGATTTTGCTATAGATTCATATAGATCATTTTGCCGAGGCTACTTTTTTGTATGGTTAATACTTTTGCTGTAAAAAAATATTTTCCAACACGCAATATTTTGGCTTCTATTCCATACTCCTACTAAACGGCTTCGTTATTTGGAAAAAAAAAATACAGTGAAAAATAGATAGTTAGAGGTACCACAGAATCGCTAGAGCACAATTGTAAATTAATCAACATTTGCCAAGGAATATCCCCATTTTGAGATAAAGGCTCAGAGGTGTCCTGCGCGGGCGCGGGCGGCAGTCGTGCTTTAGCATTCAGACGGGAGATGAGGATACTATGGGCCTTAATAAGAAAGCATAACACACGGAAGACGTCTTCTAGTTAACCGCCAACTGAGCGTGTATTTAGGACATTGACGCAAGAAGTGATGACTGTCTGATGCCTCAGGGATGCCAACGTCGTTATATGCAGTGGTAAACATTGCAAATTATTTTTCTACAGTCTTTTTTGGGTTCTATCCGTCAGTTCAGTCGCCATTCAGCTGTTGAAAGACGTCAATTCTGGACGTAGGCCTCTAAAGCATCTCCACAACGGCTGGTTTATGGATAGTTTACCCGCATTCACCGGAATGACAATGCGTCCCTTAAAATTTATTATTATATAAACATAACATCACGCCTGTACCCCCCGAAGGGTTATGCAGACATGTACATTTCTCCCATATTTCGCCAGTTAGCCCGAAATTTATTATTTATTAATTTATTGATTTATTAACAAAGTAGATAAATCTGGAATGATAGCTCGGCGCACTCTTGTATTGCAAGTAAAGTCCCCAAGTAAAGGTAGATTGTCATTAGTGGTAAAGTATAGAGTTGTTAGAAGCTGATGGTTCATAAAATACGGAAAAGCCACGCTTGTTAAACTAAGCTTGTTTATTAAGAGCATTGACGCACAATGCGCGCAATTACCGTCTACCGGCTCAGGCCGCAGGGCTGACGCATTTACTATTTACTTGTCACGCTGCCATGCTGTAACGAAACGAGCATTCATTTCGAAATATTAGTTTCAGTGACTTTGCTTCAGTTTTAGCCAATATACCGCAAGAATAAGTAGGTACTTTTTACTTATTTGAAACCTGGAATAGGTGTTACTTACTTTATTCATGTTTTGTTGTAAAAGAACTGTGAAGAATTCGATGTTCTTATCCCTTTTGTCCTACTTATCTATCTTCTATATATTAATTTGAAGCAAAAAAATTGTACCCTTTTTTACGAAAATTACGAGGACGGAGGGGTATGAAATTTGGCACGGTTAAAGGAGTACAGAAAGCTAATATTTGAATATAATAATGCATTAGTTCAAACTTGACATTTAAATGAATGATGGTCTAATTTCGACAACTGAGCGACCAAATCAGTTACCTCATGTTTTGAGATTCTAACTGAAGTAGAACCTTACTTAAAATGATACCTCACGTGATGATATATGTAGTTACAATGATAAAGTTTTCACTCTGTTCGAAGGAACCTTACCTATATAAGGCATTCCAAGTCTTTCAAATGCGTTGCTGCTCTCAATGTTCACAAATTCAGTAACAAAACTTACAACATCGACTTCATAAATCCAATATAACTCCCATTTCCTTCGCTAGATGTGTTCAGCTTTGCTTCAATGTAGAAGCTATATTAGCCTGTAAATGAGTTGTAAATGTAGGTTACGTAACCGGCAGCCCTGTTTACTACCGGGATTTCCCAGAGGAGTGAGTCACAGCGGTAATGTCAACTGCCGAAATAGTAACTTCGATACGATATCTAGGTACCCTAGATTTGAGATGCTGCGTTGGTTTGTGTTTATATTAATTGTTAGTCTGGCTCAAAACTGGGACTGGCGCTGTTTGATAATATACTTTATTCATTTGGAACAATGGTTTGGTTAGTTTGACTTTCGGATTGAGAAACAGCGAAATACTAGTAACACAGCATAATCATCCTATAATGTTCCCACTGCTGGGACACAGGCCTCCTCTCTGTGAGAGGGAGTGGTCTGTAATCCACCACGCAGGCCCAGTGCGGGTTGGTAGATGTCACAGGTTTTCGAATTTTTGGTTCTAGGACATGCCGGTTTCCTCACGATGTTTTCCTTCACCGTTTTGAGAGCAGTGGTGATTAAAATAATTTACACAAGGAGAAGCACCTGCCGTGGTTCGAACTTACGACCTATACAACTCGTAAGTCTCAACCGTTACCACTCGGCCACTGAGCCACCAATTCTCTACTCTACTCTCAGTAACACATTTAAGTTTTAATATGTAACATTACAAAAAGACATCGCTTTAATTTTTCTTTTTTACATTCGATCGTAAAAATCCTGTCACCCCTAACAAGTGTCGGGATTTCCCAAAGGAATGATTCACATCTAATGTCACCTGCCGAAATAGTATCGTAATGCTGCGCGCACGCATGTCAGCCATGTTGTTACGTGTGTGTGGATCAGCTGTTCCGATCCGTTTTGGAAGTTAATTCATTGAAGACACAACATCCGTTTCGAAAGTTTGGCTCGGATTGCGAGATTTATATCCATTGTCCGTCATTTTGTTTTTATTAAATATACGAATTTGATTGGTTTTTATGATTTAGCATAATCATAATCAGCCAATAAAGTTCCCATTGCTGGGACATAGGCCTTTTCTCTGAGAGAGGGAATGGGCCATAATCCACCACGCGGGCCAAGTGCGGGTTGATTACGAGTATGTGATTTGGTGTATATGAATGATTTGTTCATACCAAAAATATTAAATAAGGTTAAAAGAAAAAACAACTTTTCGACGTCAAACGTTATAAATCCCTACTAATATATAAATGCCAAAGTAACTCTGTTTGTTACGCTCTCACGCCTAAACCGCTGAACCGATCGTCATGAAATTTGGCAGAGATATAGACTGGGATATGGAGAAGGACATAGGCTACTTTTTTACGCGATAATCGACGTCCACGCGGACGGTGCGCGGACAAAAGCTAGTACATTTATTCACTAAAACGCTAGCTATTTACCACTCTTGTTATTTCAAAACATCTCATCCCAATGTTATATAAATATTGATGACAGCAATTATGTTGTACCTAATTGCTTTGTGTCGTCGACCACTAACGTACTTTAAATAGTAAAATAGATTTTTTACTTTGGCAGTGCTCCAATTGCAATGCAATTTAATCGCTCAATTAGTATCGCGAAAACAAATATCCGTTTCGATGTATGACACATTTTATCTAAACTACTAATATGAGATCACCTTCACCGTGGTCAATTCATAAATTCCACATGGACGAAAATAAAGACATCCCTTAGACAGGTGGTGAATGATGCTGCACTGCCTCCCTTTATCACCATCATCATCTGCCTAACCTTTACCCAACTCTGTTTGGGTCGGCTCCCAGTCTAACCGGATGCAGCTGAATACCAGAATTTTACATGGAGCGACTGCCTATCTGACCTCTACAACCCAGTAACATGGTAACACAATACCCCTCGGGAAGACTGGTTGTCAGACTTTCGGGCTTCTGACGACCCGTAACGACTATCAAAGATCCACGAATGACATCCGGGACCAACGGCTTAACGTGCTTTCCGAAGCACAGAGCACTTGGTATGTAAATATGGTCACCCGTCCACGGACCAACCGCGGCAAGCATAGCTTAACCTGATCGATCGATCCGTTCGGCTATTATTACTTAGCTACAAGCCTCCATAACCCATCCCCCAAATATTAAAAAAAAACATACCGATGTTCTGATAGAAAAAAAAAACACATCCAAGTTCCGCTGGAATATCCGCTTTTTCACCCAGGAGTGAAAGGTGTCCACCTGTCCGAGGAAGATCCACCACGATCTTTTCATCATTTCTGGCCTTAATTCCCGCCAGATACGGAACAAATACTGATCCATACCAGCTATTCCGGTATTCTCTTGTTAAAGTTTGACTAAAATAGTGCTACCTGCACTTGCCCACGCGCATACTAATATAATCAGTGTCGTTTGGAGGAGAACCACTTTGTCTCGCTATTTATAGTTTATTATGTTGGTATGCTGTCCGTTTTACATGAATTCTTATGGAATAACTTAACAATATCTTCCACTTTTGTGTGGGTATTTATTTATTTACCTACGTCATCTAAAACTGTATGAAGTTATTTAAAACATCGATCGGGCGAATATATAGAATTTGATGCCAGTTCCCTAAGAGTCGTTATAATTTTGCTTGTCATATTAAAGAGAGCTTAATTTGTCAACTTCTATCTTTTCATATGAACTGATTACAGCCTTGCTAGTTAACAAGCAATGGGCGGGCAGCCTGTGCCATTTATGTCAACTAGTTCAAAGTATTTGAATAGTATTTGTACTCTAATAAATGGGTCTACATCTTCTCTACATCGATGGAAAACAGCCATACCTTACTGACTGGCTAATTTTGCCCAAAATTTGAACTATTCTCATCGAACTCATTCAAGTTATGGGTAAACATATGAGAGAATACGCAGTTGATATCGACCATGATCATGTTATATGTATCAGCCAATCGTTTTCGATCAACGTCTGATCTTGTTGTAAAGAACAACAACACGATTTCATCATACTAGTGTTCCCGCTAACCGAAAACGATTTGGTTTCAAGTGGGCTCCCAAAAATAGTTCAACCTTGTATCTACGTTTCGCGAGTTCCCGGAAGAAAGGGGCGATGATTCACCTAAAGCCGTGTTTTCTATAGACGACTGATGGTGGAACACTGATCGCCAGGAAGTCATGCACCACGCAAAAAGTTGAAAGAGGATACAACGCAAAATGCTCAGGAAATTCTACGTTGTTTAATTTTTGGTGGATTGGAGTCGCAGATACAATTTCCACATCCATAAACATTTTGGCTTGATACAAATACCCGTAGCGGGAAATGTTTGTTCCGTATAGGAAATAAACACCGGGATACTCTGCGCAGAAAACGTCGCTCTCATCCTCATCAACAATTGAATCATAGATTTTCATTCGTTCGTTTTAACCTCCGTTTCCTAGTGAATGCGTAACTCAGCTATTAGATCGACTATGACATAAATACTATAACACTTATATCGCCGTGACGGGATATTTTGACGTGGCGCCGGCTATAACCGTTTATGTTAGTAACCGTGAGTCGCCGGTGACGGTCCGGCGACCGGCGGCCGGCGGACGGCACGGCGGCGACACGGCGACGCGACGATAGCGCGATAAATATAAACTGATGAGTTGCTGTTGCTTAGCTCATGGAGATGATGTGGTTTGTTGAGTAATGCCTAGTTTGAGAGCCGATTACGATTTGGCTAAATGCTGTAGTTTTGGAGTTATCGTAGACAGGTGTCACTGTGATGTGACACTTTTATTAGATCTGTTAGTTTAGCTAGTGTTTTCTCAGAAAATATGGTAATCCTACTAATATTATAAATGTGAAAGTTTGTTTTTTTAGATGTTTTGATGTTTGTTACTCAATCACGTACTTATGGCTGAACGGAACTGGATGAAAGTTGTCACACATAGTTTATAGCCTGGAGAGAGAGTACTTATTATCCCGATAGTACGTTCCTGTGGGATAAATTACGACCTCTATGCGGGCGAAGTTGCTGGCAAAAGGTTGTAAATTAATAAATATATTCTTAATATTGGAGCAGGTCTGAACAGTTGAACTTCCGAAAGAAAATTCCAAAATTCAGGTAGTGTCACAAATTCACGACGTTCAATGAAGGCTACTATACGTTTAGATTAATAGAGTTTTTTGAATAGATAAGTCAATATACCTATTTATTTACCAAACTCGACGATTTTTAATTTAGATGTCAACAGTCTGAAACCAGGAAGCGTGCTCCAGACGTGCGAAGGAAATGAGCTGTGATTCAAGGTCAGAAGACACGGAATGACATAAATAAAAAGAATTATTGAAACGTCACGTGACGACACCACATTTATTATAATTTACTATAACTAATACAAACTTTCTCAAAAGGAAAAACATAATATTATTATGTAGTCGAAAAAACCCTACATATTAATATATTTTGGCCACTGTGTGTGGTTTTAGAAAGTCAAAACTAATTAGGCAATGCTGTAATGGTGGTATTAAGGCTAAAACCATAACTCGTCACGGCCCATGGCTATGAAGGCCATTAAAAATGGCCATGGTCTTATGTGAGGCACCTTTCCCCTTAACATGGTTTTAATAATATCTGTCGGTAAACTACATTAATATACCTCTATGTTGTCTTTGGCAAACCAATTAGTTACTGCTGTATTGTAGTACGAAATCATTGACTGTCCCCATTATCTTGGGTTTTATATGAAATCTAGACTCCTTCAGAGTTCGGAGTCCACGATAAGAATTTAGGGCCTATGAATTGTTCCTCTTGAAATTTCAGCTCACTTTCGATTCTTCATAAGGTACACGGCATTCTTCAAAAAGGTCCTGCACCTCAGTTGCTTAACCAGAATTCGAAGAGAACTATTAATCCGCCATTGCTTCATACATTTGAATAATTCGTCTGGTCGATAAAAAAATTACTTAATGAATGTTGTCGAATTGTCAAAATGGAAGGAATAAGAGTGTGTTACGCAATTACCCTGCCATTCTGTAGTTGATTATGGCTATTTCCGCTACATTATCACCTAGATTATCTGATCTTATGTCGGCTACGAGTAGCTATATTTCTACGATACAGCGATTCCAACTGCGAAGATGATTATTTCTACATTAGGGAATCGTGATTACTTGTATTCTGCGCAGGAGTTTCATGCGAGTGCTGATTCTCCATCTTTCCCCTGTTCTTTCTCCAATATGTGTAATAGTGTGCCTGAAAACTGTGAACGATGACTAATAATGAAGTAGTTACGTAAATACGAGTTAGTCAAGTTCGGTCTAGACAAGGTTGATCACCCACGTCGCGCCCGGCGCCTGCGCACCCAACCGTTGTTGTTTATTAGTTCGCTGAAATTATAACTTATTAATAGTAGATTATCTCCTGGGTTCAGTAATCCCCCAGCTTACTAAGAGAACAATGGTTCACAAAATTATGACAATATTTTGATTTAAAAGAGTGTCCATGGAGTTTCTTGTCCGTTTTGTCCATAGAACCTAATACGCTTTAGAATGGACATCTAGCTTCATCTTTTTACCTGACCGCCTCCTTGACAGATGGTGGCTGTAATTGGTTTAAGAATCTCTTCAGTTCAACAATTTATTATGTAACGTGCTTGTGCTTGTAGCGCTGCTGTAGACTTTCAAGCTTCACAATCAGGCTCACCCCCATAGATCGTTCTTATGATTTATCTGATGATACAGTTTTCGTCGTTACTTTCGGACAGCGGATTGTTCGTGAAACCTGCCTCAACTTTACCTGTTCTAATTATTTCATCTACCGATGCCATGAAACCCGCTGACTGAGCATATTTTCTTTTGTGCTAAATGCCATGATATTTAGCTGTTTGTTTTGCAATCAACTTAATCATATCATCAAAATCTCTTTGAATTTCAGCAGCGATTTAATTTAATATTCTTTCTACAGACAAAACATGCCATCTTAATCATGAACACGTAGGCAAAGTGAGTTACAGAATTAACTGAATTTTGGCAAGTGAGGACACAAGGTTGTGTGTGTCACCGAATGACGCGAGCGCAGAGTTAAATCAAGAAGTTAGTGATTCAAAAGTCAAACTGGATTGTCTCTGTTGTGTTATTTGATACTGTGAAGTGTGATATAATGTTTATTGTATTTTTAGTGGGTCCTGCTTTTTATGTCTGCTGTGTCAGTTAAGTTGGGGGTGTCAATGTCAGGGTTACTATGTTACGGCTTGGGAAATGTGTCATAGTTGTCGGCTCGGCTTTTCGTTAACGCAAGGCGTGGTAGAACTCGTGTTTAATGTTATTGATTATATACCAATTTTCGTTGTTGTTTGTAACTCTTTCAAGATATCTGTGTTCTGTAGGATCCGTCTTTTGTTTATTATGAATACCTTTAGGCCAATTCTCGTAATATTAAAAACGTTCAAAATCTAGTCGCAGTCTCATCTCGGCGACAACCAAATGTCAAAAAGTTTTCAAAAATTTAACTCAAGGCATTTTTTACAGATTGGGACTGAGATCAGAGTGTGAACGTTCTTAAAATTACGAGAATAACCCTCTGTTTAATTTCTAGTGTGCACCTACGATGTGAAAAATTTCCGCAATGCAATTAAATTATGTTTTTGTTTTGTCCAAATCATCTTGATTTAGGTGCAAGTCATATTTATTTTTAGATGAAACACGTAGTTAATCTCTTATTTAATAGACTGAAATAAATTCATAGTCACACGATGACTGGTACATTATGTTCACTACGAAATGTAACTCGTTGTGTTAGAATTAATATTTTGATAGTTACCGACAAAGGTCACGGGCTGCGCTCGCACAAGGTTATGTCAGGTGTTTGATAATGATCAATGACGCTGCCTCTCACAATGATGATCACCTACCTATCTATCGTCTCATTATGGAATAGACTAAAATGTTTTAGTGTCATACAATTCAAGGCTTGTCTTTATGCGGGTAGTTTAAAACTATAGAACGACTTAAGATTCTTAAAGCATAATCACTCAAAATCAGCCTTTAATGTTTCCACTGCTAGGACACAGGCCTCTGCTCTGTGAGAGTGAGTGGGCCGTAATCCACCACGCGGGCCCAGTGCAGATTGGTAGATGTCACATGTCTTGGAATTTTTGGTTCTAGGACGTGTCTGCGATATTTTCATTTACTGTTTTGAGCGTAGTGGTGATGAAATTAATTACTCAAAGTAAAACACCTGGGTTCATACCTACCACCTATAACTCGTAAGTCGCAGCCGCTACCACTGGGCCACCACTGCTAGTAATTCTTAAACTTTATTCATCGTCAGTGCACGTGAACTAAAACCGCGATCACACTTTAAATACTCGGTTGTTAATAATTTTATTCCAGTTAATAGTTCTTGTTTTATAATAGGGGTTAAAGTATTAAATTGCCGTTTTATACTAATAGACACTTCGAATTGACATAAAATCTTCATTGTGTGAGATTTTCGTGTGAAACTTTTTTCACGTGATACCTATGAGGTTCTTTTTTTAAAAAAATGTGCAACATTCGATTATCAATTGTTTTTTTTTTAATTCAGCTTAGACGTAAAGATAGATACTTCGAAAATCCGAGTTATTTTTGAATACGAGTTCAGACGCGGAACTAACGCGGCAGAATCGGCTCGCAATATCAACATTGCGTTTGGAGAGGGGACTGCTAATGAAAGCACCGTGCGTTTTTTTTAATGGTTGTTTTCTCGCAGCGTAATGGTTTTGTCTTGGTAATACAATCGTTTTATAAACAAATAAAATATTAAAAACAAAAAATGGCATTAACCATTGTGAAAAATCACTACGTGCGAGAGTTTATTATGCTTTGAACATTTATGCATCGTTGTTCCTTTTGTCGGCGGCGCGTGCGGTTCTAGTACTTCGAGTAGTACCTTCAAGTTACGTCTAGTGTTACTATTGATTCTCACGTTTTCGATTTGATCAATATTTTTTTAAATAATTAACAAAAACATCTTTATTTTTACACGCTTTATATAAGCTTCACTTGTATGTTTGTTTGTAACCGACTGCTTAGGGCGCGATATTGACCCACATTAAACGGTCAGATTTCATTTAAACTTTGTAAACTTATCGAGGACCGATGACAATTCAATAATTAAAAAAAAAAGTAGAAAAAAACTACGGAAAAAAAAACAAAAAAAAACTGAAAAAATCACGCTTTTGTAGTTAGCAGAACTAAAAAATAGAAAATAAATAATAGTTTAAAAAACTAAAAAACACGCTTTCAAAACCAAACTAAAAAAATAGAAAATAATTTAATTCAATTAAAAAGCGTGGGGTGCTTGACATTAATTGATTATAAAAATACCTCAAAAAGCACCCCACGCTTTTTAATTGAATTAAATTATTTTCTGCTTTTTTAGTTTGATTTTTAAAGCATGTTTTTTAGTTTTTTTAATTATTATTTATTTAGTTTTACTCTCTGTTTCGAAAGTACTCCTTATGGCAAGTTGTCCTGCCCCGGGAAAACAACCGTTAAAATTTCTCGGTGTATAAATATAATAAAGAGTGCGCTATGTTATCCCAGAGGGCGTACCAACGTTTGTAAGTAAGCAAGCCAGCCAAGTCGGAATGATAAAATAAATTACATCAAGTCTGGATTATAAAGACATTTCATAATACAAAATAATTAACAATAAATGGCAACAGAAATTAATGTCAGTAAAATTTAAAAAAATTAATACCTTGCATGTCAACACACTGAAAACAAATAATAAGTCTAAATACAATACTAATGTCAATATATTAGGTCTTTACCTATGAAATTGGAGATTTGTATGAATATTTTAAAATATATATTTAGTTTTTTTTTTTATCTAGGTATTCAAAGTACTGGCCCAAATGATCTATATAATTTTGCCATTTTGATGGCAGTTTGTTTATTTCTTTACTGTAGAAGTTTGCCGGACGGGAGGCGATGAACTCAGCCAAAGCGTTTTGTGCTGCCTCTCGGGTATTCGATTTTTTCCCACTTCAAAAATTGTCTAAATTTTGAAAAAAGTACAAATCTGTTGGGGTGAGGTCCGGTGAATACGGTGGGTGACGGAGAGTTTCCAGTTGTAACTCTTATAGCTTTGTGATCGTCTGGCGTGAAGTGTGAGCTCGCGCATTATCGTGGAGAAGCAATGGGGAAGAGCGATTGACCAGTCTTGGTTGTTGAATTTTGCAATTCAACAACCAAGACTGGTCAGAAGCTCGCGCTTCTCCATCATTGTTTGCATTTCTTGGCAAAAGACATCTGCCGCCACTGTTATGCCATTCGGTAAGAAGCCAGACAGTCAGCATCATCTTCCTATGAGTAATCTTTTTTTTAGCGCACTGATTAGGTGTTGTACCCGGGTCCACCCACTCAGACGAACGCTTACGGTTGTCGTACAGGATCCACTTTTGGATTAAACCAATAATGT
The DNA here is from genome assembly GCA_947359405.1 of Antitype chi. Taxonomy (NCBI): domain Eukaryota; kingdom Metazoa; phylum Arthropoda; class Insecta; order Lepidoptera; family Noctuidae; genus Antitype; species Antitype chi. Next base: position 3,267,216 of record OX375822.1, read on the forward strand.
ACCGTTTTTAAGCAGTGTTAGGCCCGTACACGTCGTTAATGCTTCGTGTTGTTTGCTCAGCAGTATTTCCACGTAGGATCTCATATTCTAAAATTCTACGAATTTTCTGTTTATCCATGGCGCCAAAAACTACCACAATTTCAAAAGCAAAACACTATCTAAAAACACATGACTGAATTTGAAATTAAAATAATAAAAAATAAAAAAACATAAAAAGTTTATTTCACAAGAAGCATTCACAAGAATTTGGTACATAGCACAAAGGTCAATTTTATTGATTACATTCGGTACTAAAAACTGATACCCAAACTAAGCCAGGGCTTGTATTATAAAATAACACGACTTTCGAATAAAATTTATTTGAATTTCGAATTGCGCGCCAATCCAGAGGTAATTAAATCTGAAAATGCTGGTTATAAAATTTCCAATTACATAGGTAAAGACCTATTATAATATTGATGTCAATTTAAAATTATATCAATATACAAAAACTTATGTCAACGACAATAATACATGTATTTTATTTTGGCATGTCAACATTCTATCATTAGATTTTACATACATATTTTTACACAATTTAAAACCAAAATTAAAATATTGCTAGTACCTACCTTAGTTCAATACCATGACCTTAATTGATACATTATATAGTCCGATAACAGTAATTTAGCGTGTATCGGATAATTTTGTAATTTCCAATAATAACAGTGTTACCTAATATCTACTTATCTGTGTCGTTTGATACCTATGGATACCTGCACTATGGAAAACCTTTGCGAGGCCAACAATAACGTCGAATTTGGCTGAATTCTGGTCGAAGCTTATTTAAAACATATAAATGGAATTCGATTTGTGCAATCTAAGGGGTGCCACAATTGAATATATGTAGTTATATGTTCGGAAAATGCCGCTTGGTATAAAGGCCGACGGTGGCGAAACGACGGCGAAAGGCCGAAGGTGGACGGTGGGACCGTCCCGGCCGCACCGTCGCGTGGCGCCTGACTGCGGGAGCCCTAACTCGAATTGCGCCGAGCCGATCCGAACATGATTCAGCCAGGGTAAATGCTAAACGGACTTTGCCAATCAAAAGGAGCCGAATGAGAGCGTGTGTGTAACACCCTTAACTGCTGTTAACGTCTAAAGTTCAAAGTCTCATACGTATATAACCAGACATTCTGAATGACAAACGGTACTATATTATTAGGTCTTTACCTATGAAATTGCCGTTTTGCAGTACTGGCCATTTCAAATCAAAATAATTTTTGTTTGGGTAAGAATTCTAATTTCAAATTAATTTTATTTTAAAAACATGGATTTTTTTTTCCAAAAGTAGTCATTTGTTTATTGATTAGTGTTACATTTTCATCGCATTTCAATCTTTTTCGTCATCATGGATACGTTAAAAATTCGAGTAATTATGGAATATGAGTACCGTCGTGGCAGCAACGCGGCACAAGCGGCACGCAACATCAACGACGTTTACGGAGCTAACACTACAAACCAACGCACCACCTGTTATTGGTTTGCTCGCTTCCGTTCTGGAAATTTCGACCTGAAAAATGAACCTCGCGGTCGTCCGAAGACTTTGGTCGACAATGACGAATTAAAGGCGATTGTGGAAGCAGATGATACACAATCTACGGCTGAATTAGCAGCAGCTTTCGACGTTAGCGTCAAAACAATATTGGTCCATTTGCGTCAAATTGGCAAGGTAAAAAAGCTTGACAAATGGGTGCCCCACGAACTCAATGATCGTCAGCGCGAAGTACGCGTCGAGACGTGCCTTGCACTGCTCAACAGACACACAAATGAAGGAATTTTGAACCGCATTGTTACCTGCGATGAAAAATGGATTCTGTTTGATAACCGCAAGCGCTCAGCAAGTTGGTTGGATCCTGGTTCAGCACCTAAACAGGGCATCTAAACGAAAACTTACCCCTAGAAAAGTGATGGTCACTGTTTGGTGGTCTAGCGCCGGTGTGATTCATCACAGCTTCTTACCAAACGGGGTGAGCATTACTGCAGATGTGTACTGTGAAGAACTGAACACAATGATGGAGAAGCTGGCACATCTCCAACCAGCATTGGTCAATCGCTCGTCTCCGCTGCTCCTGCACGACAACGCGCGACCTCATACTGCACAGCAGACGGTCTCCAAGTTGCAAGAACTGGGGTTGGAAGCTCTCCGTCATCCGCCCTACTCACCAGACCTTGCGCCTACAGACTACTACTTTTTCCAGAATTTGGATAACTTCTTGGCGGGAAAAAAATTCAATACCCGAGAGGCAGTACAAAATGCCTTTGAAGAATTTGTTGCCTCCCGTCCAGCTGATTTCTTTAAGAAGGGCATCAATAAACTGCCACTGCGATGGCAAAGATGCATTGATTGCATGGGTGATTACTTCGATTAATACAAATAAAAAATACATGAAAAAAATTCGTTTAAATTTTTCATACAAAACGGCAATTTCATAGGTAAAGACCTATTATTAACGATTAAAATACGACCGTGTACTAAGTACGAACACGGTCGTATTTTAATCGATACTAACATAGTGCAGTTTTAAACACTACATCGATTGAAAAAATCATAGAATATAAGATTGAATCTCAGTTAAAATCAAAGATTACTCAAGTCAAATACCGGAACAACTAAGACTTCTTCTTTACTTCTGCTTTTTATCGTGTCAATGGCAATCTAAATGCACTCAGCCCAGAATTCCACTGGCGTCCATCAATTCCTGTAACGTACAGCTGACAGGACACGCAGGACATGGAATTATGTTTCCCATCGTTTGTGAAATCGTTTTTCTTCTTTACTCCATTGAATTGATAAAGACTGGGGTATTCAATTTTCTTGTTGTTTGTACCTGAATGCATTCATACAAAAATAAACTCACGCCTTTATAATTCTTCTTCTTCTTTTCGTGTCGATGGTACTCGTGCACTTTTGTTTTTATTTTTTATATTATTAGAGCCCAGTAGGTGGCCACGTTTATTGCAGCATCAGTGGCTTTATTGAGATCATCCAACGTGCAGGTGAACGGGCACTTAGGGCACTCCAGCAAGTGGGGCATGGTCTGATCTTCTGAACACCGCAGTCGCACTGGGTGTTGGATGAGTCAATAATCCCCCAGTTTGACAAATTGTGTCTACAGCGGCCTACTTGGGTCTTTCGATTGAGAGCTTTCCATATAGGCCACTGCGGATCACGCCCGGGAGGCAAATGTTCCTGAGCTTTAACGAAGTCGGGAGGGGGTGTATATTTCTCTTCCCACAGTTTGCTTCTCACAATGGGTGGTTGGTCTTGGATGGCTTGCGTAGAGCGTAAGAAGCTATTACGACTTTTAAGCCTGCCCGAAATCGTTGCGTAATCGTACAGGGGATCTCCGGAATCAGATTCTTTTTTTCCAGCGCGCATGCGACTTCCCTTCGTACGGCAGGTGGTGCAATTCCTGCAAGTGGGTAGAGCTTGTTCAGTGGAGTCGGTTTTAAGCAGCCCGATATTATCCGAAGCGTCTCATTGAGGGCGATGTCGACTTGCTTGGCGTGATTAAATCGGTGCCACACTGGACACGCAAATTCGCCAGCAGAGGAGCACAAAGACATGCCAGTTGTGCGAAGGACATCGGGTGCTGCTCCCCAGTTAGTAGCGATGAGACGACGCAGAAGGTTATTACGGGTCTCAACCTGCTGCTTCGTTTTGTAGTAATGCGACTTATACGTTAGTGCCCTATCTAACGTTACTCCCAGGTATTTTGGGTTCGAGCAATGTTCAACTGTAGCTCCTCGAAACGTGATGTTGAATTGAATCTGGGACATTAATCGCCAAACACGAATGAATTTAGTTATTAGTTCAAGTCATACAAAAACAAATTTATTTTAACTTTATCCGCGCACATATATACAAAGCCGCGGATTACACAGAATTTCCAATTCATTTTAATCAAGGAAATAATGCTCACATGACCTTCATAAATCGAGAGATTCATCTAAGGAAAAATTTAAAGGAGAAGAAAGGCAAAAATTAGTTTATCCTTTCTACGTCATCTATTTTCCCTGGGGTTATTACCTTGAATACGTACCTTTCTTTTAAAAATGCCTGCACTGCTTAGTTGATGCTTTTTTTCTTTATACATTTTGATTTTTCAAAGATTATACCTATACTTCATTCAAAATAGCAGACGTTAGCCATGCAGCTGCTAGACTAAAGTGGAACTTTACTGGCCACATCTGTTGCATGGCGGTACAGGAAAACGCAAAAACCACCACTCAAATCAATGGATCCCAAACCTCAGGAAAAGACTAAGCTGCAGGCGGCCCAGAAAGAGATGGCGGGATGAGCTTGACTCCTTCTTAAAGAATTGGCCCGCAGTCGCAGTAGACCGGGAAAAGTGGATAGAGGGAAGGGATACTTTTGTCCTGCCGTGGGACAACACAGGCTTTTAATAAAATGAAAAAAATCTTGCTTACTTCTACACAAATTAGTTATATTCCTGCACGTGTCGTCAGATAGTGCGTGCGGGCGATATTCTCCTAAACTAGCTGCGACGACGCGCCTAATCAGCGCTGCAATCAGTCGACGTAACGGAAGCGTCACGTGCCCTAAATATTCAGCGGTTGACCTGTAGCCGGTGTGAGCCGCTCCGCTGACAGTCCGCCCGACCATCTACTGATCATTGCGTTGTTTATAACCCGCCATCTTAGAGCTGTGGATCATCAGCATCCATTTTGGTGAAATCTGAATCAGGAGATAGATACACTTTCTTTCTGACACTTTATGTTTCAAAATTTTCCATGTGCAGGGTGAAAAGCTTTGCCAAACATTTTCTAACAAAGACAACCCAATTTGTCATATAGGTAGTCACTTTTGTCTTGAAAATCTTGAAGATCAAGAAACTATTTTAACACGCATTATGTGAAAATTAAAAAAAGAAATAGTCGGCTGAAGTGATGGAGGACATCGATCTATAAACTCTTCAAGTAAGCAAATGCAATTTATTTGCTTGGAAGTTACATTAAATGCTTTTATATTCACATCTCATAGAATCGAACCCCTGGTACCTTTGCTTACAAAATTGCTTTGACATATTGTATTCTAGTTTGCCATTTCTTCATTGTATTGGTTCTACGTACAGATACGTAAAACCAAATTGATTTCCAAACCCGCTTCAGCACGTCGTGCATGTTTTGATCAACATTTTCCTGTATTGTTCGCGTAATATTTGCTCTTACACAACACGGCTCGCCGCTACAGTTGTCACGTCGACCGATTTGCCAGATTGTGTTCAAACATTGTTTTGTTTGTCAACAGGTGAAAGTTTTTTACCTACATTTCTCATCCGTGATCTTTTACTTGGTGTCATCTTTGCCATCAGTCTCACAAGACCAGTTTCGTCCATTATAGTATTTTGTTTTGCTTTTTCTACGTTTATCATCATCATCATCATTTCAGCCGAAAGACTTCCACTGCTGGATATAGGCCTCCCCCAAAAGGGATTAATTACATAAAATTATTCTTCTTGTTAAGTATTTAGCGACTTATTTGTTCACTTTTGGCATGTTGTAAATTCGTCTGTAACCTTTGTAAATATAAGTTCGCACATATTGCGTCATTGCCCATTTAAAACTTTGAACTCACGTGTCGGTTTTCAGTTGTCGTGCTCCAGTATCCTGGTCAGAAAACTTCGTAGATGTACTCGTTAATAACCCGTGCTTTAATAGCGTGCCAAGTATCGTGCATGCTGGCTGTCCATCGATGACTTGCGCGAATTACTAATTACTTAATTTTAGACTTGGAAATATGTAAATAATAACATTACCATTTATCATGTCAGCGTTGTACGTTTCTCTGGAAAAGTTCACAGTAATGTGGTGAGAATTGATTCTTAGAAACTGCATCCTACAGTCTACCGTGTTTTTTGTATAGAAACTATTGCCAAGATTTAAGTAGTTTTTAGCGAAAACGTTGATGCGTCAGTTATCAGCGTTTGTAGCGCTGCAGGGTGCTGGTGTGGAGCGCTGCGGGCGCTGAAAGCGGCGGCGCGCGCGCCGCTGCGTCATTGCGCCGCCGCCCCGCGCTGCCAGCCGCTCAGTCAGTGTTCGACCGCGATCCGAGCTCACCTGTCGCTCCATCGAGTGTCGCGCTTATCCGTTCCGTGCCGTTCGACGGCAAGTGCTAGTGCCACCATAAGATGCTTGCGCTTGTCGCAGTGGTTTCTGTTTGTGTTAAAGTTTTTTAGTGCCTCAAAGTGGATTCCGGCGGACTGTATCAGGCCGTGGAGCATGCGCGGAGGCTCGAGCGCTCCCAGGCCATGTATGTCATAAATTTAGGTGAGTCCGCTTCGACATACGGCGACGTCGCAGATCCACATTCCTCGATATGTTGCATGACATAGAATTGCGGTGCGCTCCTATAATTGGAACTAGACTAGACCGGTACTTCGTGGTAAAGAGATCCCGGACTTATTGTCATTTGGGCCTAGTTTTTATCGCGGTATGCAAATAAATTCGAGGTCGGTTCTCGAAATCGGCTTTCACTCTGATCGTGTCTTTGATCCCCGCTTGCTGGCGGGCGAGGTGCGAACGCGTCCTGAAGGAGGTCGTGTTTGCTGGAGTGGTTCACAATCAGCTCGCTCGTACGATTCCATTTCAATTTGTGTCTTATTCATAGCGCACTGTGCGTGTCTATGTATGTTTTTATTACAGTTCACGTACAACGTGTGGGCGTGTGTTGGTGTGTTTGCGCTATCGGCGATGCTATTTTTGTCCCGTGCGCGTGTGTGCGTGCGTGCTTGTGTCGGCGTTGTGAGAGTGCGCGTATGGACGTCGTATCCGCGTTCGGCCTGTTATCATTCTCCTCGCTTGATATTGTTGCGAATTACGTGAAGTCTTCGTTTATGATTTTATTTTTGAATACCTACAACTAAAATTGAATATTTTACTGGAATCAATATGACGCAGGTTATGCCTAATCGTTTAAAATGTATTAAAGACAACGCACTTGGAAATGTATTTACATATATGCATGTAAATACATTTTCAAGTGCGTTGTCTCCCGAATGAAAAAACAAAACAGGTAAACTGTAGGAAAACAAAGAAAATATCCTTAACGTGCATAATTGTCACTCATGTTTGCACACTCTAACTGTCGTACCTACATGGATTTTCCTCCATTACTGCAGGTGCAACTTAGCAACACACAAAGTCATTGCTAAACAATACCTTATTTGCTTATATTTATCACTATTACACTATTTGTCTACGAAACAATACAGGTTAATTTTTCTTCTTTTATCGATACTTGTTGCTACTCTAGCATCAAAGTTGTTTTTCGTGATGAAATTCTATGTACTCGTCAGTGTATTTTAATAGAACTGTTGTCATGCAAATTAGTTTTGATTAATAATGAAATTATAATATCAATTTATTTTTTATTAGCAGATTATAAAACAGGTTTTTATCATCGTATAGTTGCAGAGAGTGGGAGGCAGCATAAGCGATGAATAGGTATGCTAATGATTCTTTTAAACGAAGCAAATTATAGCATTATACAACTACTAATGATAAAGCTCCTGAACCATCTTGTTCTTGAAAAAATAGTTGCCCTTTCAATAGTTAGTTAAAATTTATAAAAAGTTAGTCATCTCAACAAATTAAAGTAACCATACAGTGATTACCACTATGCAAATGTTAATGAAATGTTTGAGTTAACATTCTTTTTGGACACTATGTTCCTGGAAGTCGAAGGCATACTGTTTATAATCTATTTTTTGCATAAGACCAATTATGCACTATTTCGATTGTAGCCCGAAATAGACCTAACAGTATGAATTACGGAAGATGGCAAACAATATGCAGACGAATTGCAAAGTGAATAAGATCTAAATGCGACTGACCGAAAATAGGGAGGCAACGAGAAAAAAAGAGACTAATCTACAAAACAAGACTAGAACAATGCTGATGATGAAACCAACAAGTTTGTTTATAATACTCAACCTAATCTAACTCCAGCTATCGCATCAGAGTATAAAGCATTGCATAATGGCACACTAGTGGTGGAACAGTTTATCTCCCACACGATTCAATTTTTATCGGATGACACGAGAAGATACACAGATAGAGTAAAGAAAACTAGTTTTTCTTCAGCATGGTTAACAATGCCAGCATAATAAACCAGGACCTTTGAAAAAGCCATTATTTTAAATTGCTTGACGTCGTACCATGTCATCAAAAGATCATCGCAAGCAAAATTGCTTGTACACAAATTAGATCAGAAATTCAGTTTTTGATCAATTACTTCATTTACCCTATTTATTGTATCCGCTTTCGTATTCAGATTCTAGTCGAGTCTATTTGGTGATATTTCTTCTCCTTGACTCCAAAAGGTATCTAAATCGGTCATCTAGTGTGCCTATCTTTCCCCACTTTTGTATCTCTATGTGTCCACTAAACTCCGTCTAACTGTTAATTCGTTTTATCAGCTTGTAATAAAACCATAAAGGCCATATCTCAACTACGGATAAACGCAAAGTTTATCTTATTATACAAATATTAGCTCAATTGAGGGTGAGTATGGTATGATTTCGATGAATTCTGCAACATTCTGCGAGTCAATTATGTATTTTCTCCACAGTGCTTGTGGCATCGTTTCAAAGAATGAACAGTAGTGTCAAGCCTTCCACTCCTGTTTATGTGTTCAGAGAAAGCACCGCGTCTTTTAAAATAATAAATGAATATAATAACTGCACAATAAAACAATCTTGTCGCCGGTTCTCACTGATTTCACGGTTGTCGACAGTTCGATGGGTATCTTCTATGACTGCTGTTAATTGCTCAGTTATCAGCTGTTGTTGGTGTTCAAGTAGAAAGCTGCACGCTATACCGGGGTACGAGGGGTTTGCATCCCGTTGGATTCTGTAAGAAGAATTCGTACAATGTTCTTAAAAAGGGCAGATGGCTAACTTAGTCAGTACCCTTTCTCTGTTCTGTTAAGGTTATGTTTAAAGTAAATTTCAGGTAGTCTTTAGCTTACATTACTTAATACTTTTCCTTTATTCCCATTTGCATATATAGCTTATTTTTTTTAAATTTACTAATAAATATACCTTTTTACTATTTGGCTGATATTTTGCATTAAATCAACTGTCTGTGTGAAAGGGTTATTGTGTGCCAAATACAAAATTCGACGTCGTTCAATCATTAGTTAATGTCATTAAGAGATAGTAGTTATAAATAAATGCATACCTATTTATTATTTGGCCACGAATTGAAAAGAAAACAAAAACACAATAGTACAATTAACCAAATACATGTTGCAGTACTGCAACATGATAATACGAATGTTACCGCTACAATGCACTACAGACGAAGACAAAGGCGTACTTTCCAGACATCACAATTTCCCAACGATACTAATAGGTACACGATACTAAAGTGCCAACATAGCAAAAACTCGCCGCAAACATGAAGTATTTGAGATCACTCGATGGTGAGGACTAAATAATTGTCGTGATTGACACGGTCCCGGCTCCCGTTACGCGGAACCTGTCTAAAGGCCGGCGCAGACGCACAGGCGCGCGCGCAGGCCACTGACCCTCAGCCGGATACTACCACATATTACAGCTTATGTAAAAAAAAATTGCTGCAAAGAGCAACCTTAACTTATCTTAAAAAGTTATTTCTAGAATACGAGTAAGCTATTCAACAATATCTTAAGTACTCTTGGACTACTGCTACATATGATTTGAAGCAATAAAACATCAAATACTATTGTTGATTTTCATATCGACCTCCATAATGAGTGACAACTTGTCGTTTGGAGTACCATTAGGTTCGCGTAAAAACCTTATCAGTTCTATAAATAACCTTAATTGCCAGCACTGATAACAGGGGCTATCTTTGGACTAGCGTCATCGGGTAAGCATTAAATGATGGATATGTATAATGTTGGTAGATTTAAATTAATCTATCTAGTTTTTTACACTCGTCTATCTAATTTATGTGTGCAAAACCTTGACATGTTTTGATTCTTAAGGTGCTCTTACATAGGCATGTTTTGAGCAATTATTGCTCGGCAACTAATGGAGCCATCTGGAGCAACAACAATAAATTGCGGATATGTTTCGGGAATATTGCTACTGATTGCTTCATATATTTCATGAGTTGCCGAATATCCAATCGGTTTGGAAATTTTTAGTAAATTTTCTTTCTATTTCATTTGTACGTATAACTACGTCTCGTTTTTGCGAGAGGAACCGGCCGGCGGCGGAGGCAGCGCGGGCGGGGATCTTATTGCCTAGTTTTTTAAGTTGCTCCATATTGCATCATATTGTGTGGCCGTATCTCTGGCAACATGTTGCCATTGCCCTAAATTGCTGGATGTAGTTGACGAGAATTGACCAGCAGGCTTAGCATGATGCTTTCTATTTCTAATCTACAGTAAAATAGAAATCGCTTTTTTACATTTCTCGGTACAAAATTGTCAACTGTCTACACGGAAACGTAATTTTGAGTCTACTCTTCGGTCGACAAAACGCTTCTCTACGGTTCTCGTGCTAAGCCTGCAGGATGGAGCAATTTTAGTTGCTCGTGTAAGCGCACCGTAAAAGATACGTTATCTAGCTCTAAGAATAATTTTCTCACGTTTTAGTTGTTATTTTAAGTATCTAGTTCTATATGAGCAGTAGTATTTATTTACATTTTGTATGTTACTGACTTATGTTCCGCTAAGTGACTGATTACATTTTCATTGTTCGTTTGATATTTAGAATGACAAGTAACGGTTATTGTGTTAGTTGTTGTGCATTTCGTGTGGTGACAATCGATGCGTTTTTTTCGGTTCATTGCGTCAACGCGAATGACGCACGCGTCTTGGATTCGCGACAGAAATAATTACGGAACTGCTGTCTAGACGAACTGCGTGCGATGGAGCACACTAAAAGTCATGCTTTTGTTTTTCAAACATTTCATGATAGACTATTTTCAAATGCAATGTAATAAGCAAAGGCAAAGACAAACGTTTTGTGTTACTTATAGTTAAATCACTCTCTTTATAACATTAACAGCTATACAGAGTTTTTTGCGCAACAAAACATCAGTATTTCCTGATTCATAAGCATTCATAACAGTAATTCCCATTCGTTTCTTTTCGTATTTATTCACTTATTATCCTGCTATGTGTAGCTTGTGGTTAATCGTCACCGATCGTCACTGGAGTCATAAACGCCATAGGTAGTCAATAAAAACGAAATATGACTAGTGCGCGTCGTTGTAAATAATGTTTTATGTAAGCATCATATAAAATGTTGAAACCATTTGGTCAGGTGTGAATAAAAGTAGCAAGAAAAGTAAAATAATGTAGTCCTGAAAAGACACTTGGCAAAGTTTGTAGGGCTGAATAGAATGAATAGAATTTACACGAATACATTATTCCGTAATGTTCTCAACTCTTGAGTTACGTCAAATCGAGCTTTAAGCTTAGTGCAATAAAGGCTACAGTCTCAACCACATTGACGTCAACAACCTGTAGGTAAACATGACCGACTAAATACTCAGTCACCTAGTAGTTAAATACGAATTTCCGGTCCTTCCGATATTTCATTTTATTACCGGGTATAGCCAAGTTCATGTTGACGGATCAAACTGCTTTCAATCGAACCTCACTGGCCTAATTACTATTGTTGTGGCTTGAAGAGGTAATTCAGGGTTAGTGAATGAGGTGTATCATCATTGTGGTCGAGTAACAGGAAAATACTTGCGTGCGACGATGTAACGTTTTTGTTTATCTCGGTGACTCACTTAAAGGCAAAGGGAATATTTATTGGAAATACGAACCGTTAGTCGGTAGTCTTTAAGGCTTCACGTCCAGAGGTTGTAAAGTGTTGGTATGCAAGAAATTATCTTTATTTTGTCTTCAATTATTGTAGCGTCAGAGAATTATTTTACTGTATCATGTATCGCAAAATTACCTTTAAAAGGTTAAAAGTGTTCTAAGAAAACAGTTTGACCTTTGTGAAACATTGTGTTTACCCTTTTCTTTAATAATCTTCGGTTCCATGAACTCGTTTCACTTTTTAGGAAAGCTTTTATCGCGTCGTGAATATACTATTTACAGCTCAAATCACTTCGTTTTGGCGTTTATTATTGGGCATATATACGTAGGTTTCTTTATTTGTTTACTGTTAATCGTTGTTCATAGGTGTTAATACTTACAGTGCGTTCATCAATGCATGGCTGCGTCTATTTGCGTGGTTCTGGCTTCCATCACGTCGATGGACCGTGACACTGGCGTACAAAAACTTCGAACCTTGAAAACTTTTGTGTTAGTTTAGTTACTTCTAAGACTTCAGGTTTCCGTGTTTTCGTTTTCCGCATGTACAGTTACAATGCAAAAACAAGTTGTATAACGTCTTTGGAAACCTAATTCTTTCAGAAACTTAGGGTAAACAACTCAAGTCTGAGGATATCTGGAATTGAAGAATTTGTTATTTGCTGATGATGTCTTTTTGAACACTTGTATTTGAATTTGATCACGATCAATTAGCCGTTGTAGCATGCTCTGAGCTCTCTTCTATTGTTTAATGATTTAATTTCTTTAAGTAGGTTTGTAGAAACACTTTTACACGTCAATCATATTTTTTAAACTAGATGAGGTCGGCGTGACCTATCTGACTGATCTGAGAAGAAAAGCCAAAACAAACTCAGAGATCACAGTCTCAAATTTCCAAATACTTTTGCATCGCCCACTTTTGACTCCATTGTTGAAAATCAGAAGCTTTTCAGCAGTTATATGGATTAACGTTGAGATTATATTGTTCTAGTCGAAACATTGGACAAGACAAAACATTATTAAATACTGATTGTTTACCATGAACTCTTCCGAGGAAGTCGACTGGGATTAAATGCTAGTCAATTTCGCTCCAACCAACTGTAAAATCGAATCAATAGTTTTTTCTTCATCAAATATAGGCTTCCGTAACAAAACCATCAGAGAAGGAAGTTGGACATTGATTTATATTATATTTAGTAGGTTTTGACCATGATTGTGATTGGAGCCAGGGCAATAAAAAAATAATCGATTAACCGGTCTAGGCATTACCTCGGGGAACGCCTAGCGGTATTTATTTTAGGAGAATTGCAAGGCTTGGCTTAACATTATTTCATACTGCTTCTGTTTACATTGGTTACACTGGCGGTTTTTGAGTATTTTATATATGGCCTAGGTACGCAAATGTCCTGCAGATCTGGTAGTGTCTTGTGACGGGTCGTTCAGCTCCCAAAAATAAGGTTGACCTACACGGTGACTGATACAGACATGGCGTCTGTTGGGACAGGTCAGCTCAAAGCTGCAAGGGCTCTTTCTTCAAAAGAGATTTTCAGACATGGCCCTGCATTGTTAGAGTCACATAAAATTCTAATAATATAATGTTTGGACTTTAAAAGAGACCACAACCTCTGAGTTTGTTTCGGCATTTCCTCTCAGGGATCAGTCAGCTAGGAAATACGGGCGCCATCTAGTTTTTAAAATATTGACCAACAGAATATTGACGTGTAAAAGTGTCTTAAGATCTGCTTAAGTAGGTACATAAATAAACATTTCATTTAATTTTTTTCATAATTCAGTAAACTGAGTGTTGATAACTTGTGTTAATTTGTTAGCATTTTTTTCACAAAACATATTCAGAAATATTTTCAAATAGCACCACCCACTCGTGCGTGGGATCTAAGATAATGTACATAATTCAAAGAGAATATCGTTCATTTGATTTGGAACTGTGTGTAGGTGCTGACATTACTCCTTGACCTTTGGTGTAGTGGCGTGGGACGCTTGTTTACCTAACAACATACTTCCACGAAAAACGTACCAAGAAAATTGTATCGTTTATGGAAAACGAGTCCGTTTACTTATGAGTGAGTGAAAAACTTGGTAATGTCTTATTCTGCTCGATTAGCTTCTGCACTTTATGAGTAGTCCTGTCGTGATTAAATACACTTGAGCAACATCAGCGGACGATTACGTTTATGAAATAACTTCATTTCAAGGTTTTCTGATGTTTACGCCAGACGTTATCAAAATAACAAAACCGACTTATCTAATTGTTTCGGATTCAGACGAATTTTGTGACCGCCGCGCATATAAAACGATAATAATAGCAAAATAACATGTATTCTATTACATTTTAATATAAACGAATTGTTGAAAAACAAGCTTTGCCACAAGTCTTTGCGTCGGTGAAACCTTTGACGTGGCTGCAATTAAGATTTATCTACTCGTTGTTCATATTGAAATTAGTTACAAAGTTTATGTCACCTACCTCCGAGAGGTTTAAAAAGAACATGACATCTTATTCATGTGTAGGCATGTTATTTTTAGATATGCGAAACTCGACACTTTAATATAATGTCTAGACTCGAGATAATATTATGCTGATTAAACTTGAATTGGGGTCTAGAATGGTATGCTGAATTCATGGTTACAGCTTGCGCACTGAATAAAAACTTTTCCTGTAAATGTATGTTTGTTCTTTTGTGCCACTCCAGGGACCAACCAACGCGTCGATCAAAATCGTTGATCAAATCGATTTGTCATAATCTTGCGAGTGTCACTAAAGACATGACAGTAAACAAAATACAATATGGCGAACCCGACGCCCTATTGTTAAAAAGAAAAAAGTGAAAGTGAAACTATGTGAAGTTGGGTGTCATTGAATAGGTCTTTGAAAATCGTCTTTGGGTTTCTCTAATTATTTTTTATCTTGAATGATCAATTTTGTTACTTAAGATGAAACTATCACTAGGCCTTTCATTACTTGTAATTCGACGTATATCCGTCCGTTCCGTGTGGTGCCGGCCTTAAAAAATATCACCATCCCATCTCTTTCCGTGGGTGTCGTAGGAGGCGACTAAGGGACTTACTAGAGAATGGGCAGCAGCGTTCTCTATACATTTTACCACCATACTGCGATCGCCAACCCGCCTGCCAGGCGTGGCGATTATGGCAAGCCCCATATTGGGGGAGGCCTATGTCCAGCAGTGGACGTAATGTTTTGAATAATGTTTACTATCCGCACCAACTGGTGGGGTGGATCCGCAAGGGCCGATGTCTGCCAGGGGTGCGGGTTGTTCGAAAGAGATACCGCGGCTCCTGGCCCTCAGGCAACTGAGGGAACACGGGTGGGTTTTAGTCAGTAAAAATCTGACACTCCCGCCTGCTCCACCCAAAGCGGGAGAAGTTATTTGATGACTTCCAACCCATAAAAAAAAAACTTTACTACAATCTATACTATATTGTAGTCTGTATTACTACACCCATGATCCAGCTATCAAACGGTTCGTTATCACGGTGGTCACTGACGGCATGTAATTACACCCCATTCATACTGAAGTAGCTTCCACCTCTGCTCTACACACCTGCCAGCCTTGGCACATTCCCACCAAGTTCGTGCAATCAAATATGTATAGTAATTAGATAAATAACAATTATGACAAGAATTTTTACCCGACTCCGCCAGAAGGAGAGTTATGTTTTTCGAGTATATGTATGTATGTGGATTTCTTTGGCACGCTCTGTAGCTAAACGGCTTGCTCGATTTCAGCTTGAGAGGTGCCGTTAGATTCGTCTTAAGTGTGAGAGTGACACTGGTTATATCAAAATTGAAAAAATAAATAAAATGGCCGATTATTGGCGGCATATTGTATCTTAATTTTTTTTTTCTCAATACCTATTGTGTGGGGTATCAAAATAAATAGGTATATAAATAGGTCCCATTAACGTCAAAAATAATTATATTAACTAAAAACTGTGAAATGAAAAAAAAAAATATTTATAAAAGGCAATAAATGTGGTATGAAGATGCCTCCGACTGCATGAGATTGCATATAGTATTCAGTCTTATAGTCATCCATTTAAAACAAGTTTCTTGTTTCCATCTTTTTTTAATTAAAATTCACTCGGGTTTTTGAATTTGTATTTTTTTAAGTGAATGTATTACACGTGTATGCTCTACTTGCAGCTTACTGTAAAAGAGGTGCTAAGTGGAACATAATTCATACTACGTTCTAGCTTATGCCCACGACTTCGACTTCGTCTGCGTGAAATTTCCATGCCCCATAGAACCACCCTGTTGCAGCATCACATCGCCCATCCACGCTATTCCTTCGTCTTCGCTTAGCATTTTTTCAGATATTTTTCCTTTGCTGGTCTCCTTAGGGTCGTAACGTGATGACCTATGACCTTTCTCAAGAATTGGGCGATCGAATGCAAAAATAAGTTTTGAAACCCAACTGGCAGTTCTTTAGCTCGTTCAAACAAAAAACAAACTCTTCAGCTTAATAATATTAGTATAGATTGAGGCAGATTCAGACTCAGCGTCACTGATACTGGTATCCAGCTACATCTGGTTGGCCTGGAAGCCGACCCCGACATAATTGGTAAAAGGCAGATGATGATGAGATTGAGACTAAGACTTTTATAAACAGTAGAATAATTACAATAATAACTATTACGAATGTTGTTGGTAAGTTCGAGAAATATCAGTCGCGTGGCATAGACGTGGCTTAAACTAACATCTTGATAACAGTTATTCTGTAAATAACACTACTTAATATAATGTAGGTAACTTTGTAGCAGCTAATGCCTTTCAATTTTGAAAATATACAAGACACGTAACCATTTTTTGTTTCCTCACGCTACAAAGTGAAAGTAACGAGGCGTGAAGACCTCTTTTGAAAAAGTGACGCAACACTCAAAAACTTATCTTGGTGTCTGCTTTCAAAATTGTATTTTGCAATGTTTTAAATGCGAAGCTTATTGTTATTTCCAAACTTAGAAACGGTATTAATTTTTGATTGACTATGTCGTTTCATCAATTTCATCAATGCTTTGATTGTTGTAGATAGATGCTTCTGTTATATTACTAACACTGCAATAGCTGTGTGCATGCTCATCTAAAAATCATAGCGGTAAATGTCAGTTCATCATTAGCTAAACCAACTGTGTTGGGGTCGGGTTCCAGTGTAACCGAATGCAGCTGGATACCAGTGTTTTACATGTAGTAACTGCCTATCTGACCTCCACAACCCAGTTACTGGGTAACACGATACCCTTTAATAAGACTGGTTGTCAGACTTTCGGGCTTATGACAGCCAGAAACGACTGTCAAAGATCCACGAATGACAGCCACGATAAGCGTATCTTAACCTGCACCCTAATTGCTTAACGCACGATCAATCATAATCTGAATCATTTTGAAACATATTGCTAATCCATTGCTTCATATGTTCGAAAAATGTGTCTACTCAACGACGTAAATATCGCAATGAATATTGTTCAACTGTCAACTTGAAACAGATTATGATTGATCGCGTGTTACGCAATTAGGGTGCTGATCGATAGACCCGTGCGGAAAGCCCCAACCAGCATTAATGTCAGTTCAAGTTCCAAAGCTTCTTTTAATATTTTCTCACGAATGTTAGAGACCAAAACACCAGTCTTACGGACACTATGCGACTCGTTTCTTTCAATTAACTCTCACGAGCGAAATAAGCGCATGATTCACTGACTGAAGCATTCATAATGATCCATAGAAAAAATATGGCGCAGTATCAACTTAAATGCAGAGTTAGTAAGAGGTTTTTGGCAATGATGTCCAGTGATTTCCTATTCAAATTAACTTTAATCGTTACTTAAATTCGTAATATCGTTTCTGAAATCTTCGTTATTATAATAGTTTCGTCGATAGTCGCATATGTGCGAGCGACAATGGACGCTGGCTAGACGTCATAAAATCTATAATACCCACAATTTGTGTTGCCCAATTTAACTCTATTAATTTTTAAAATCTTCGCCTATAACTTTACCGCCTTTGTTTTGTTTTCAGGCATCGTAAAGTTTTAAACTGCGTGTGAGTGTGTGTGTAAGTGTGTTTAGCTTCATCATCATAATTTCAGTCTAAAGACGTCCACTACTGGACATAGGCCTCCCCCAAAGGGTGGGTTTGCCATAATCGGCAAGCTTTCGGCGGTCGCAGTATGGTGGTAAATACATAGAGAATACTGCTACCCATTGTGTAGTAGCTCACTTAGTCGCCCTATACGACACCCACGGGATAAATTGGGGTGGTGCTATTCTGTACGTCCGGCAAAACACGGATTAGCTTATAGGTAATCAATTTTTAGGCTAGCTAAACGTTTCTTGAAGCACCTGTGGTTTAGCGGTTTGTGTCTTGCTAAGATTTTCCTTGATCATAAATTCTGTATTTTTTATTAGCCTATATTAGCCATTGTTCAAATGTTTAATAGGTTAAAACGATGTTTTTATTATCTTCATTAGGTTTATGTGCTGTGTAAAGCGCCCTTTTATTATCTTGTTACATCACTATCTATATATGTATCTTGAATGATATTTGCATTCTAGAGCACAAGGATCTAACTGGTTACATTTATACACACAAAGGTTCACGACAATTGGCCTCATTGCAGTCGTTGGCAGGAAGCGGCAATAACCCAGTGTCAGCGGATCAAACTCCGAAATTGACTGGAGTAGACCACCACCTGCCGGTTAGCGCCAACGTTGGCTCAAATATATCCTCGTTAAGTCGTCACGCTGGCTTGTTGGCTTATGGCCTCCGGAACAGCGTGTGTAATGTACTAGAGAGTACTAGCGGCAACTAGTAACCTTCATTGGATAATGCTCGCGTAATACACGTGGCTTGGATGGAGGTCGGGTCATTGAATAAAATTGTCAGCATGACTTCGTGTGAGTTTTCATTCATATCGGCTGGGGCTATTGTATTTAATAGGTGATTGTTTGAAGCAACCATTTAAAGACGTTTGTATAATGTGCGTGAATTGTGAAATGCTAATTTGATTTTGTTTCCTTTTGACCAACGTCAATGAAGTTGAACTAAGGACAAGTGCTATATAAAATAAAATGTTGTTAAAGTTACCTTCTAGTCTCCTTCATGCTTGTGGTCCAAATCAATCGTCCGAGATGACCGCATTGGCATTCAGTTGGGAAGTCTTGATAGGTACTCTACACTACACCAGCACAGTTCAATGAACTCCTTGTTCTACAAATTAACAACCAAGTTCTAAGACTGTGTTTCTAAAAAACAGTATCCGCTTCTATAATAAGTTGCTAAAGTCGGTTACGGAACTTAGCGATGGCAAGTTTAAAACTCACATCAAACGTGTCCTTATAAAAAAGCATATTATAAGATAAAAGACTACGTTGAAGACAGGGAAGTTTGGCATTCATTCCTTCTGCACATGTGGCTTCCCTGGTACCTCATTAACAGCATAATTAACTATGTGAAAGTCTATTAACTGCTCCCAAATTACAATGTTAATTTTTATTTTTAAGGTTCCGTAGAAAACGGAACCCTCATAGGATCACTTTGTTGGCCGTCCGTCCGTCTGTCTGTCAAGACCCTTTATCTCGGGAATGCGTGGAGGTATCGAGTTGAAATTAAAACGTTATACTCAGATCTACAGTCTCTTGAAGCTGTGAAAAAATCAATCTTCTAAGTTAACGTAAATAAAGATACGGCTGTTTATAGGCTTACGTTACATGATTACTTGACTATTTTAATTACTAAATGGTCCATGATGACTAATGATGAGTTTCTTATATTTTTTGTTCTGGAGTATCTTACCACAATTCACAAATCAATTAATTCATAACATAAAATAACAATATCTGGATGATCGAGCTTGGCTCGGTTTTATTTTTTAGGTTAGGTTTATCGCCCCCGAAACTCCCTGCATACTAAATTTCATGAAAATCGATGGAGCCGTTTCTGAGACTCAGATTATATACAACGAGTAACATAATTAACGCAACACCTCATACACCCCAATCAAACTACTTTCAGGTCTTGCGTCCATTCTGTTACACCTTATATATACATATATACAAGAATTGTTCGTTTTAAGGTATTGGATAGTTATAACATCACACCTTTTTTTTTACCAAAGGCAGTGGTGTACCTACAGTACACTCACATTTCACCAGTTATGTTAAAGTCTCATATAATAGGGGGCGATTCTATTGCCCTCTACCGGGCACATAAATTCCTCTGCCATTATTCACGTAACTACCATTAAACTTGCCGTGGACATCAGATCCATCCATCAAATACTTCGGTGTTACGTGGTTTGATTCACAAGCACATTGCACTCTTCTATAATAGCTGCAGCGTTTGCGCATCAGATGCACAAATGTAGGAAGTTTCCGTATGCACTCCTGCCAAATTGTCGATATCCATTTATCTCTTTGCAGTTCAAGATTAGACGAGATTGCTGGTGAAAATAGCTGTTTGTGTTCTATAATTATATATTCATCGTCAGTTGTTTGGTTTTGATCATTAGTGGAAATGTTGGATACCGTATTTTTCGGAAACTCGATCAGATTTAAAAACAGTGCTCAGAAAAAAAATGTCCTTCTTTCGGGAAATTCCGCACATTGCTTATTCATAGTCAATGATGTGTCAATATTCCATTCACGAATGTATGCACATTTGTAGTTGTTAGTTAATATATTCCTGACACGGATCACGAGTATGACATCGCCAATCACCAAGCCTGGATACTTAGTAAGCTGTCAGCTTCCGCTGGGTCACCGCGACCTACCGCACGCGAGCACCGGGACGCGCGCGCAAGGTCTAGGTCCCGGCTCCGGCTGTAAACACAACAACAGGTGGTTAATGTGTAAATACTACTTTATCTTCATCGTTTGATTCCATCCTTTTATCTTTCAAATTTCCATTGAGTAAATTTTAATTTAATGCTTCTACTATATCTGTGTGTGTTGCTTGTCTTATACACCCTCTTGTTTATAAACGTTGCTTAAAGTTAAGTAATCATTAGTGATTGATTAACCATACGTTTTGCAACGTTTATTAATAAGAGGGACGTATATACCAGCACCACGTGCTACGTCACTAACGCTATCTAAATGCTAATGTTTGAAATGTTGATGACATTGTTAAATCTCGTGATTTTCCGATGGCTCAGCTGCCAATAAATCAATCACATTAATCAGAAGTACTTCAAAACGGGTCATTGTATCAATTGACGATGTATCCATACTAATATAGTATTGTGAATTCGAAAGTAACTCTGACCGTATGTTAGCTTTTTATGGCTAAACCACTCAATGGATTTCGATAAAATTTGGCAAGGAGATAGAATGGCATCTTGGTAAATGATATAGGCTACTTTTTGTCCCGGTAGAATCCCACGTACCACGGTCAGAAGCTAATATGAAATATACGTTCATGAATACAGATTTAATAAAAAATACGTTATTCGTGAATGAATAAAGTCAGGATTTTCCGTCAAATGTTTGCCAAATTATTTACTTATGATAGTGCAAAAATTATATACAAAGTGACATAACAAATAACAGTTGTTGAGTACACGAGAACTCGAGTTGATTCGGTTCGGCGACCAAGAATGAGTTCCGAATCGTTGTATTTTTTATTTAAAAAGTTAAGTATACCTTTAAGGGTAAAAGACTTTAACGGGAGTATTCAACCAGGAAGAATGCTATACACGTGTACTCATGTCTATATTTTATAATGATTTTTGTGTAAGTTTACTTGTTTTGAAACTAAAATATGTTTAGTTTTAAAACAACAGTGACATCGGCCTCAGTTGAACAATGTATGTTGGCTAGGCGATATCAATTAGTGGTGACCAGAAACTTGGGCTTATGCGGTAACGTCTAAATATATCGTCATGATCACCGCTCCACTGTCTCACGCACATGTCGGCTAATTGATGATTTTAACTGTTCCGCTTGTATGTAAGATCATATTTGCAAAAGTGGCGAAGCAAGTATAGAAAGATCTGAAGAGTCAACAAGCTATATACAGAAATATTTCATGATAGTTTTATAATAATCCTTCAATCTAATAGTTTATCTAATTTTAGTATCAACTTTATACAAGAAGGCGGGCCTACCGGAAATCTAAAAGGGTTCAGACTCTAAATAATGCACCACCGGAAATGACGCGCGGGCAGCGTTGCCAGAGTTGGCTGCCAGTGTTTTTGGCTCGTTAGCGCTCTCGTACATATTCGCCTGAATGGCGCTCCCACTGAAAACTTTATAGTTTCAGATGTGCCAGAAACCGTATTTCATGCAGAATCGTGGAGCAATTTTCTGGAACACTTTAAGATATCATTCGAAGAATGCTTTTTGGACAGTATTGCGCCACGTTTAAGAAAATCGCTCGTCTCATTTTTATTTGTGATGCTTATACGTTAGCAATCATTACGAACGCATTGGTAATTGATAAACAATTTTCAGTTCCGCTTTAGTCGAAAGGAATACGATTGGCAACTAAACCGCCTTATTAATTCCGCTGGAACACCTGAGTCATCCGTTCTTACAACACTAATGCACATGCCTCTCTCTTCGGCCTTTGATCCTTTTTCAAGCACCGATTAACTTCGACTGAAAGCCGTTTCTATTATAAGTATTCCGTAAATGGCGTTTCCATCGCCGTCTAAATCTGTCTCGACATCGGACATATCTATCGCTGCGTCTATATGTTTGTTCGGCTATTCTCGTTAGGCTATAAATGGCGCCGGTTCGACCGGGTATTATTAGCATTGGCCGCGCGACTCCCGAACATAACGCTTCGCACCTGATTGGATGGTGGCCAGATATAGACCTCGTTATACTCGCTCAGGACTCGAGTGTCAACTATGACTATAATGGCACTGGTCAAGTGCGACTGGCTAGCGAAGTTCGGGTGCTTTGCATTCCCCTGCGCGTGGCAGTTTATGCCAGAGATTATATTGGCTCACTGATTGATTTTTCCGTGAGGAAGAACCAGAATCGTACTGCTGAACATGTGCACATCTGTTTGATGCAAGAGAGTCGACTCGGTCATTATTCTGTGGTGGATTTTTTTGTACGTTGTATATAATGTGGTTAGTCTTAAGTCTTTAGCAGGAACTTTGTTAACAATCTCAGTCTGGCATTGGCACAGTAATAGCATCACGGGAAATTTCCCTCCTTCCGTCTGCCAGTTAATCCGATTCAATGCTTATTCAATTTCAAGTAGTATTTTGTTCAGTCGCTGCTTTGCGAAAGACAAAATAGAGAAAACGAAATTAAGATTTTGGATGTTGGTTTCTAAATCGTTTTGATTTATTGATCATGAAGTGTGGAACAGAAAGTGGATAAAACTAAGCTGATTTGATGAAATCGACTAACCGGTTCTGTCTAAGTATGTATGTAGTAAGTATTCGAAAGTTTACAAAGGATTATTATCTTAGAGTCTTTTATAGCTTCTGCAAAGGCACATGTTCTGTGTGTCTTGTCAGCACTGATATAAAACGCAATTTCGTTTAATTCGTTTTTTTTTCAAAGTCAATCCTAAACTCTCATGGGATTGACTTTGAAAAAACGAATTTGAACTGATAGCTACTTCATGAAAATCAGTTTCGTCTCGATCTTAGCTTTCAAACTCAAAGCAGTTATTTCAAATAAACAGATTACAGGAACTTTTGAATTGTCAAGGGGTCTGTCAGAAAGATGAAGCTGGTTATAGTTTCAGTAACTTTTCTCATGCCAAACCAGGTCAATACGAAACCTTCACCAATTTGCCACATAATGTATAATAAATATGCCTACTACTACTACTACATGTTATATTTATGTGGGGAGGCGTGTCGTGTCATCGGATTTTGTTTTAGTTGGCGTCCGCAGGCATGGCGCGAGGTCGCCGCTCCGGATGCCAGCGGATCCCGGTTACCGGCTCGTGGAAACTGCATGTACACGCAAAGTGGGTTATATAGCGTTTCGTCATGTGGCTTTGTTTTGATGCGAGTTTGGTGCAGCAAAATAGACAAATGTGGAACGAGACATTGCAATCTAAATTAATGCATTAACGTAGTAGACGGTATAACTCTTTAGATTTCACCTAATTTAGAGTGATAAAGATTTTTAAACGGTTTGAACTCAATCATCAAACACCAAAACACGAGACTATTTACAAACAGTTTCTAAGTGAATTGGCTCAAAACATTACTGAATCATTGTCCAATCTAAAACAATTATATCATATAGTAGAGCGGCCGAGCCACTCCGTGCGTTTGGCAGAGCTGTGCGACCGTGATTTATCCTCTCCGAAGGTGTAGAGATGAGGTGCTTGGCACTACATATATATCTCTTAATTCTGAAGTAATTGGACATCCCATTCTTGGAACCTCATTACAATAGAATGTTTCACAAAGTTTCGAAGGGACGATAACTTCTGTTCCCAAATTACTCACGTGGACAAAACCTACTGTCACGATTGATGAATGTTAATCAATCAATTTATCACCGCTGAGCTCTCGTTTGATGTGCTATATGACAGCTGAGCCGTCGTACTTTTACAGATAATGTATGTGCGAAAAACTATTCAGAGAGATCTTTATTCTTCAAGATTTCGGAACCAATACAAAATGGTATCTTCTGATTTTTTGGCATCTTAAATCTTATCGATGGGTTACCGTCAGCTGTAAATAAGAATACGATAAATAGCTGAAAGCATCCCGAAGAGCTATTTCAGTATTCACAGAATCCCACCAGAAATGCTTTTAAAAACACACGATATCAGTCACATTCTTCTTTAAACATTTGAAAAGTGAGATGTTAAACCGAGCTAAAATATACAAAGAAATATTTCACAAGTTTGTTTTAAACATTTACTTTAGCTTCAGCGGTCGGTCGGTTGCACGGTAAAACGTAGTTAACACCTAGATCTATAATTAGGTGCCTAGGCGTGACGCTGCGAGTAAATTTAAAATAATTATAATTAAGTACGCACGGTGGGCATGTTAATCGGCCGTTAACTGCGACTAACCTTTGTGATTTATGTCGTATGGTATGCGTGGGCGCATTTGAAAGTATATAAAACTTTATTGTTAAAGATTTATTTGTTTAGAGATATTTGTTTTAGGAATTAATTGGTTGACAAAAAAATTCACTCTTCGGGTTTGTTAGTATGAAAATTAAGGAGATGGTGTCCGCTACTCCACGTCAAAATCGTGTACTTTGCGTACAGATGAAAAATACCAATAGACTGCTGAAAGAAGTTTGCTTAAACATATCACTGGGATCCTTAACAGATCTTTATCAAAAATATACCATTATCCAATCTTAAGAAGGATGAGTCTCGGAAAAGACAATACTTACTGCGGTAGAACGTTCAACGTGACACTTCCTTCGATGCCTATCTTTCCATTTCCCAGTGCCTCTATGTAAACACGACAGGTCCAAAGTGTAATGAATGCATCTATGTGGAGTGCAGTCGCCTTGACCGCGATGCGGCAGACTGTGGGTCGCCGCACGCATGCGCTGCGGCCTGCGCACGCGCACCGCTTAGCGAACTTATCGCCTCCAGATTAGTACAACACTAACTATGTAGCAATTACTGTGTAAAATTATTGGACGATAAACTGTAAGCAATTAGAGCAAATAGGTACTACTGTTAACTTTGGAACAAAATTTGGTATTATTGATACTTTATCCTGTTTGTATTTTCCTGTACGGGCATATAATTGTGTTCGGCGATAATTAAGTCCGTATTTAGACCGCTACAATTAAAGTGCGATATAATCCAACAGTTTTATTTATGGTTGCTCTTATTGCGGTTATTGGCTATTAATTTTCAGTATAAATAGACTTTGTATCCTGGTGTTATTTACCTGTTTTTCTATATTTGGGGCACAGAACTACGTGCTAAGTTTTTTTCATTTTTACCTATGGTAGGTTAACCTATCTGTAACTTCAAACTTTTTTTAAGAAAATTGTTATTGGTACTTACTGATAGTAACATTCCTAATTTGTACAAAAAGCTATGATTTTTCCGGATTTTTTTGAAATTTTACTCCCAAGAAAATAGAAAAATATCTCGAAATTTACCATTCATATAGCCCAAAGCTCTAAAAACATTGTACCGATATAGAGCGATCCCCTATCTGTCTCCCTGCGGTGTTGTAACACGGGCAAGGTGATGCATCAGAATAGTTCGTTGTGCAACGCACCCCGCCGGGCCAAGGTCCCACCGAATTAACAGCTGGTCACCAGTCACCGTGCCCACTGTGACCCACTTCGAGTACTATTGATGTACCGAGGATTTGTGGAAGATGTTCCATGGCCAACAGATTGATGGCTGATAGGTGTATTTGTGACAGTAATGATCTGAAACTGGCCAAAATGATAATGGAACGAAAATTACAGAAGATTTTAAATATGGAACATTAGGAGCTCAGATGATTGGCCGTCATTTTTTCTTTCTGCTTGACCCGCTCCGTGAAAAGTATTAATTAGTAGCCAGATGTATGTGAACATGAATACTTTTTTTTTAGTTTGTCAAAAATGTTTGCAATGTTTTTCATGAACATTTTGCAGTGACATATCGGAATGTTCCACTAGTTTAGTATTCCAAATGTGTTATTTATCTACAATTCTACATCTTACTATTAATCTCAAAGTCATATTCAGAACACGTAAATAAACTGACTACAAGCCATAAAAATGCGATAATTACATTCTTACACATACTCCGTCTTCCGTTTTCCGCAAACTATTTGCCAACTCCATCAACAGTCTTATCACATCATGGCGGTGTTGGTATGATAAGTGGCACGCTTGCCAATCACGCCGCGTGATGGATGGGAGCTGGTGCGGGCGCCAACTGGCCTGGCAACCAACAGGGAAGCGAGACGCTGCCAGTCTGCCACAGAATTTAAGACGGGTCAAAGAACATGTTTGAGAATTTCACACTCTTCCTAGTGAGAGTGGAACAGATGTTTGTGTTTCGTTTGGAGCTAACATAACATCACGTCTGTATTCTCAAAAGAGATAAGCAAACCTATAGTACATTAAATTTTCGTCAGCTAAGTTTAGGTCCCATGTAATAGATGCAAGGCCTAATGGCATTACAAGGCGGTTAATTTACCATCCTCATTGTTATTTGCCTTAACAGATAACAAAGAGAATGGTCTGAATGGAAAATAAATTAAGCTTAGGTCATTGATATCAACAGTTTATATCAGTGGCTTAGGTACAATATTATGTTGTAGGTGCAAAGTGAAGACTCATGTGGAAAATACTCTGCCTACATATGTTAGTACGATGATCTAATTAGAAGTGACACACTTATTCGTTTTGTGAACTTTAGACTCATACTCTCACGTACTCATCACATTTACTTTCCGTGGAGTTCAACTAGACAAACAATATTAATTAATTAATAACTGAACCAATATCTTAATTGCACAAGTTATTTATGTACACGATCTACAATAGAACATCAACGAATGTGATAGTGTAATTAATTTGTACGAAGAAACATAAACAAAACTTTCTAATAAACAAATAGACGAAACAGTGAGACATAAACACAGTGTTTGGAGCAAGATAACCATAAACACGTTGATAACGGTGGTATTAGTGGCTGTAACGTCACAGGTCAAATGTCGAAGAGTTACTAGCATTAGATCATTGCGAAAGTAAACAAATTACTTGAAAGGAAATAGGGAAAAAATAACAGTAGATTAAAAATTGACGTCAGTATCTTTCTGCGGATTGTATAATACCTCCGTCATAATCATAATGTAACGTGTTTTCCAAGTTTGGTGATTTTGACGACGTTATTTCGCTAGTGGACACCAAACTTTTATGTATTTTTCACTAAAGATGATAAGATACATGAAATAAGGTAAAAATACAGTTCTACTTACCCTATTAAAAGGTAACCACAAACATACAGTTCTACGTACCCTATTTAAAGGTAGACATACGGTTCTACCCTATTAAATGATAGCATCACAGATGCTTGCTATCAACGAACGGAATGTATCCCCGAGGCCGAGGTGGCGCTGTTGCTCAACACAAGTGTGTCAAAGGAAACTCCCGTGCTATCGTATCGGTGAGTGCATTAATTGTAGGAAAATCACCGGCGCGCGCGCAGATGAGCAGCCGGTGAAGTTTCCATTGTTGGCAGGTACTTTCAGATAGATTGGAGGACTAATTGCATTTGATGACGAGTGATTTTGACCTCTGGCTGTGAAAAAGGAATAAGGTCTTTTTTAGTTAGAAGTTAGTTTTTTTTTGCCTCGATTCTAATCAAGAAAAAGAAAAACAAAGTTCCACTAGTGGATTAGGTTCGATATTATCCTACTATACTACTTCCTACTAATATTATAAACGCGAAAGTTTGTAAGTATGGATGGATGGATGGATGTTTGTTACTCTATCACGCAAAAATGGCTGAACGGATTTGGATGAAATTTGGCACACACATAGATTTATAACTGGGAATAACATATAGGATACTTTTTTATCCGGTAATACGTTCCCACGGGATAAATTTCGGAGTCCACGCGTGCGAAGCAGCTGGCGAAAGCTAGTAGATAATATCAATAAAATCGTAGAAGTCTAACACGATTTATATGTCTTCCCGTTATTAATATATTTTTTTATGAAATGCATCTACAATTTTCCGACAAGTAGGCAGGCGCCTCTACCTTATGAAGAAGAGATGACTTATTGAATAGCTCTGATATAAATAGATGTCTTTGAATTCGCTGAATGCAATCTAGAATCTCAGATTGATTTGCTTCCTACGTTATCCGATTCAAAAGGATTTAATGAAATAATAAAAGAAAATTCTATCTAATGAGTTATTCATTGGATAGAATTTCCTACTTTACAAAACTTATGTTAAAGTAATCATTATTGAAATTCTATATTATTAGTAGATCTGTGAATAAAATAAACAAGTTAGATATTGAATGGGGATAAAACATTCATCGTTTCTTACACAAAACGACTTGATTCCGAATTGGGACAAGCATTTCCAACTTTGTTAGTCTCTGTTACCGCACTTTTACAACAAACCCATTCCAAATTACAAGTAATTTCTTTACTAATGTAATTAGCAATGTCAGTGGGAGCCGCCAGCTGACAGCTATCGGCGGAAGGGCGACGACCTCGCCGGAAGCCTTATCAGCTGGATACACCACGCTACTCATCCCACACCCACTTCTCGGTACCAGCACTTATCAAGGACTAGCTGTGTCCCACGACGAGGATGTTTTTGTCCTATATGTATAGTATATGACCTGAGAGATACAGTTACAAAGATATCATATCTGTATGAGTCCATTTCTATATGCCTACGGTCAATTTGAACTAATACATGACTTTATAACTGTCTGGTGGTTTTGAGTATTTTGTAAATGGTCATGCAAATGTCCTGCAGATCTGGTAGCGTCTTGTGACGGGTCGTTGAGCTCTCTAAAGTAAGGTTGAGCAACACGATGACTGAATCGCGGTCGATTTGCTGTAATTTTTTGAAGAGTTCAGTTGTCTGTCTCCGAACCGCATCATTAGATCTATATGAAATGGGACCACACGGGAAGCACCAGCTTTAAAAAAAAAAGAATGATCAAAATCGGTTCACCCAGAAGAAAGTTCTGAGCTAACAAACATTAAAAAAAAAACAGTGGAATTGAGAACCTCCTCCTTTTTTGAATTCGGTTAAAAATAAGTGCATTTCTATACATATTCGGGTATATTCATAAACGTTGATTAAAGTTAAGAGATGTTTACACGTCAAAAATGTATGGTTAAACAGTCGCTAATCACTATTTAACTTTCAGCAACGTTTATAAATGAGAGGGTATACTCGCATGTCCTGAATTCAAAAACTGGCTTGCTGGTTTAAACCTGGTCTAAATAAAAACTTGGTTTTGTAATAACGGGAACAGGTTTAGCAGATCGATGCCTACGTAAGGGTTGTTTTAACTAGTTTTCGATTAGTTCTCCGAATGTTGCGTGCTCGGCTTTCTGCCCACGTGCTGGTTCTTAGTAAACATCAGTTATTGCGTAGCTTTTTATGTCCTGTTCATGTACCTACTTACATTTTGACAGTAACTTGAAACTACGCGTACCTGTTTTTGTTTTAAGTTTGTCCTATTAAAGTTTTAACATAGAGTTAAAACTTTAATAGGACAAACTTAAAACAGTATAGACCGAATAAATTACTTTAGAAAATTTATTTATTTTCAGAATTGCTAATTTTCTTAAAACAAAAATGTTAATTTGGCACCTACCTACGTAGTATTAACGTACGATTGTGTAATTTAATGTAGATTTTACCTATACCTACAATTGCGAAAACTCGAAAATAATTAGCAGCATGTACGTAATCTAATGCAAAGTCCAAATAAATGTAGGTACCTACTTACGTAACTGAATAAACCAACGTTATCAATTATCAATCCGTTGCAGTCTGTGTCTCAATTTGATACATCATTTATAATACGATTGCTCAGCATCAATACTTTTAAGTATCATAAATTCATAACCAATCATCTTTCCGATAAACCCTATTTAAATATCAATCCAAGTTCACTTACAGCTCATATTCCATTCAAATCGCTGCCTCGTGCTGGCCTCTACCTTCGAACGAATCATATTGCTGGCTCGCGTTGAATGGGATCGATCGGCCACAGTGTGCCATGGCAGGTGGGTGATGGCCCAAGTTCAGGGCCGCGCCGCCCCCACACGCGGCCACGACACGACCACGACACGTCGCACTTACACGCATCACAAATATCGTAACGTTTATTTTTGAGGAGCTTTAGGGTTGACAAACATGAAAAAGTGAAATCCTTGTCACATCATTCTGGTGATACCAAATCATTTCTTGTTTTATAACGAGAGGCGTGTCAATCAATGCATATTTTTAACTGACTTCTAACAAATCTATTCCGTCTTGTGACGTGCGCTGCAGACATCATTCACAAATACAATGATTGATTACAACGTGTTTACTTGCCAAGAAAAGAACGTTTGTGTTTAAAACGTTTGGCGTCTAGACGCTGTATTTCAGTTTTATAATTTTCACAATCAGTATGACCCTGGAAATGAACTCACATTTCAGCGATTTCAGTATATAATAAATTCGTTGCGAATTCAAAATAAACGAACACAAAGCGGGATAGTTGCTCGGTAAAAATAAAATGAAATGAAGTCGTGTAGCTTTGCAATATTGTAGCCGACACGTTATCAGTTAATTTTAGAAGCGATACGCGATAGAGATCGTAAAATGTCTAGAATCAGCCCTAGCGACAACGTAGGTGAAGCAACACCGCCAGTTATAAATAGAATGGATGTAAAAACTCGCTCGCGGAAATCCTATTTGTATGGACGCGAAAATAGAATTTTGCGACAACGCGAACGATCCGAGCACGGGACGGCACGGCGCGGTCGGCTGGTTAGCACTTGCACTATCGGAATAGACTTCCTAAATAGCCATTTTATCGCCGGCTATATTGAGATTGAGCAGGCAGTCCTGAACTGAACGGCAATATAATTGCCTAGCGGATATTCCTAATTTGGTTCTCCGACGTGTGATTTGACATTAGAACTTGCATGCATACCTTTTAATATGAACAATACCAAATTATAGCAGAATAAAAATGACAGTCAATCTTTTAGCATCCGTTCTCGTTTCATATTTCAACCTTTGTATTGTTATTATAATATGGTATATTCGAACACTTTTCTAAACCTATCTCATGTTTTATTTCCAGGTAAGACATAAGTCACATCGAGGACACTGAAGTGATTGCCGTTCAGTCAATAGGTATCGTAACCAACTATTTCCATTTATATGTGCTGCTGGGATGTTTGCTATGCCACTTCTTCTTCCCAAATGTCTAGAGGGATTGTCTTATGTGATTTTGGCATTCGGCAAGTGGTGATTCTCAGCCCAATTTGAATAAATAACTTTTGATCGATTTGATTGATATATTTAGTGTCAGGGGTCAACAAAGTGCATGTTTATCGTGGCTCCGTAGCCGACGTGGAGGAAACTGAGGCAATAGACTGTTTGTCTTGGCAGTGTTGAAATTTATGTAAAATACTAGCCTTTGCCAGCGGCTTCGTCCGCGTGGGTGTCGAAAATTATCCCATGGGGACGTACTATCGGGATAAAAGTATCCTATGATGTTATTCCAGGTTACAAACTATCTGTGTGCTAAATTTCATACAAATCCGTTCAGCCGTTTTTGTGTGATTGAGTAACAAACATCCAAACATACAAATTTTCACATCCTACTAATATTATAAACGCGAAAGTTTGTAAGTATGGATGGATGGATGGATGTTTGTTACTCTTTCACGCAAAAACGGCTGAACGGATTTGGATGAAATTTGGCACACAGATAGATTATAACCTAGATTAACACATAGGATATTTATTATCCCGGTAGTACGTTCCCGCGGGATAATTTCCGACGGGATAAAAAGTATCTTATGTGTTAATCTGGGTTATATTCTATCTGTGTGCCAAATTTCATCCAAATCCGTTCACCCGTTTTTTGTGAAAGAGTAACAAACATCCATACATACAAACTTTCGCGTTTATAATATCAGTAAGGATATAAACCTACCTCTTGAATCACTGTCCATTGATGAAAACCGCATTAACATCCGTTGCGGAGTTTAAAAGGTCTAAGCGTACAGACACGAAAAGCGACTTTCTTTTATACTATGTAAAGAAGATACGATCAAACAAATCCATCGAACATATCCATCTCGATAGTCAGATAAAACAAAAATGTAATTTCCATAACATCAGTTCATATTTAATTAACTAATGATGCGGCAAATCGCTCCGCAATCACTATAATTATCCCCGATGACTGTAGTTATGGCATTGTCTATAACTGTGCAATTATTAGCCGCTGATTAGTCCGTTTGTTTCGTGTGGGTACTTCATGACATCCCGCGTTGTAGGAAGGAACCATCATTTGAAGCTAGTAATATTACCACTGGAAATATTTGGCTTTATCGATACCTACGTGCAGATTTCAAGGTTAAACTGTGTTAAACATTTATAATTTTAGATTAGCAATTATATAATATGTATATATAGAAGATAATATGTATAGAAGATAAATAGATTATTTAATCTATTTATCTTGTATACTAATACATATTATAAAGAGGAAAGATTTGATTGTTTGTTTGTTTGCATTGAATAGGTTCCGAAACTACTGAACCGATTTGAAGAATTCTTTCACTGTTGGGAAGCTACACTATCCCTGGGTAGCAGATATTTTATCTCCGTATTCCCACGGGACCGGGAACTACGCGGGTAAAACCGTGGAGCGCTGCTAGTAATAAATAAAGTAATAAACTAACTAGCTGTGTCCCGCAGTTTTACCCGCATAAGTCTCGATCACGTGGGAATATAAAATCTATGTCCTAATCCAGGTCATGTTCTACCCATGCGCCAAATTTCATCCAAATTCGTTCAGTTGTTACAGAGTGAAAGTGTAATAAACAAACATGCAAAAAATCAAATCTTCTATAAGTAATATGTATAAGGTTTATTTAGATAGTAATACTGAATACTTAGTTGAGTTTTACTCTGTGTTGTACTCTGGTTGTAAAGGAATGAAAAACTATCCTGCAGGAACCAAAGGGACATCTTCATAAACAAATTAGGTAACACATGATGTGGAGTTTCTTACCGGCTCTTCTCCATACGAAGCGACAAATTGGAACCGTGCACCTAGCTTCTGACGTTTCACAAGTGCCCATGCAGGTTTATGTGAAATAAAATATTTTGATTTTGATGATCTTTAAAAAGCGCTCTATGATCTTTCTCGAAGCATGAAGCAAGAGTACCTAAATGCTAAATAAAAAAAATGGAGCTTATAAGTCTCCAAACGTACCGAACAAACAGACATAGATAGAGCTTCGCCCCCCGTAGCATGACTGCAAATGAAATTATAATAATATGTAGAAGAAAATTGGAAAATAGGCTTTATAACCTCAAATACCTTCACGTGTCCTATAAAAATCACATTAATACATGGAACTAGCTACTCCTATCACGATACCCATTTATATTCCCCTACAAAACATACAACCCACACAAAAACGAGCCAAAACACAGTTGTCTCATAAAATCGGCATAACAGCTCATGATTTCGACACATGACCATATTAAATGTGCTATTTATAGAACGTTTACCATTCGCGGTGTATGTAACGATCAACATGGCGGACGTGTTACGCTGATTACAAGTATATTGTTTTAGTGTTCTATATTTAAAACGTGGTGACGAAACAATATGGCGGTATAGTGACCCGTTTAGGTTCGGTTATGGAAACGTTCCGTGATTATTGTTATGGGGGGTCATGGGAGTTTAATTTAGATGTTATTATGTAATAAACACTTTTTGGATCGTATACAATTATAATAATGTCAGAAGGATAAGTAGCAGTGTTTAAGTTCTGTCAGTCTTGAGTCTACGGTTATCATTAGGTTGGAGATTATGGAGATAGTGGCATTTTTGGGAAAATTACTTCGTTTTCTATTATTTATCTATAATTTAATACGTGAAGCAAAAACTTTGTATCCCTTCGTACGAAAAATACGCGGACGAAGCAGTATAAAATTTGGCATAGTTAAAGTTTATATGGAGGTGCAAATATTTTTGATGATTGCTGATTAAAATTTAAATAAGTTATGGTCGAACGCTTACTGGGCGACCACTACTTTATAAAAATACAAACGGTCGGTGTGTGATGTGACAGAATATCAATATGGCTTTCGTTCATAATTGGGTAGATAAGTTTCTTACAACTTGAACAAATCATAGTCAATTTAGATGTCTTCAATCAAATAACAAGTTAACTTTTTAACTTGTAGTTTGAATTACATTGAAATTGTGAGAAGGGGCCTATTAAAAACAATGATTGTAGCTTATAACTTAAGGAAAATATATTGTACCTGACGATGACTAGTTGTACGGGGAGAAATACAAGGAAACTCTTTATTTTTAAACTTCCTTATTTAGCTTGAAAAACACCTGTACAGGTAAGGTACACATACACACAGTCTTAAAATCCTCACAAAATAGTTCATCCTGTACCATCTTAATTGTCCAAATATAAATTACCACGACAACATTTAATTAGATCCAACTTAATTAATTCAATGCAAATGTCAAACTTTAAGCAAAAAAGAAACACACTAGCAACGCGGCACCGCATCTACATAATGACGTAGTTTGTATCTATACCTACAGAAAAACTTCTACGAGATAATATTAATGATCTTCTAATAATAGAACTTAGATTATTCACAAACTTTTTGTCCTAATAGAAGAACGTGGACACGTGAACCGAGATATAAGTCAGTGCTATTTTTAGTCTATGGTCTGTTTGCCTGCATACATTAACATGTTTTGTGTTGTATGTATGTGTGCGTGTGTGTGTGATGGTTTAGGTATCAGACTGGTTGTTAGTGGTCCTAACTAAGTTTATGTAGTTTGACGATATGTTTGTATGTAGGCGAGAGTCTTGTTTGACCGCCAGAATAAAATCTGTTGAATACCCGTATGTAGGTAGCGTTGGTATGAATGGCACGAAATAATCATGTCATCTTGTCTTTGGTAATTACCACCAGTTTGTGGTTGAGATGGCACTCGGTCTGCATAAAACACTTATGTACAATACATTTTCTGAGTACTTATTTGTTATCAATACAGCAGAACTATAAATTCAGATTGATATAAAGAAGTGCTTACAACAGGTTCGTAATTCCAACTGCACGTAACAACATGTTTACCAACATATTCATGAGATAATTAAATATGCACATATTATGTATACACAGACATATAAAACAGTAGCAGACCAAACATTAATCCATAGTCGATGGACTTGATTCTCTATCCTTTTTTTGCTAAGCGACAAGTCGTAAGCAGTATCTCGTTCTGTCACCTGTTGTCACACTGACCCACACATAGACAAAATTTGACGCGTAGCCCGTCTGTACCGCGCCGCCATTTGGATATGCAACATTTATCCTGAATCGCGTTCTATGTTTCAACCGCGAAATATTACTTGAAAAATTAATTGTTTGGGACGATTACACAAAAATAAAATGGTAAAGTGCTGTGCGTACCAGTGTGACAGTGATAGCTACCACAAAACACCTGAATTGACCTTTCATCGGTAAGTTTTTGTATTATGCTGTGAAGTCAGGGACGGATTTGGCAACAAAGACGATATTTTTTATTGTATGGAAAATATTTACCTATTATGGAATTATCAAATAGAGACTCGGTTTACTCTACGATATTTCAATTTTTTTTGGTGACATAGTTTGAAAATACTGCAGAGTGCAGATTGCCAGTATAAACATACATTCTATGATAATAAAATTTATAGAATCGCTCCGGCCCGGCGCGTACACATGTGATACGTTACAATAGAAAATCAATTGTGTCTCATTAGCCGGTTATGTTACCCTGTCTGTGTGATGGATAATATGAACGATGGTGGACATAAGTCGGTATAGGCTACTCACATAATTTTAACATTTCATTCAGCAGGTAATAATTGAGCTTACTAATATTTTTCCAGGTTTCCAAAGGATATAAGTTTACGGAATGCATGGATTTAAAAACATGAAACTCCAGGATTGAAACTGAACCTCAAATGGCGCAAATATTTCAGTCTTATTGGAACCTATTATGTTCGAGCCGTTAGCCTTTGTTGGCCACTTTTCCCATTGACAACGATGCGGACGTATTATTTGATGCCCTATGATTATTTTATTTTTTGTATACCTGTACATATTATTATTTTAGGACCAGTAGTTTTTAAATTATGAAAATAAAGAACATTACTTATCGTTGTGATCGTGTTTTCGTACCAAACTGTAATAATCTCTGTATAGGCTTTTATTTTCGTTCGTTTTAAATTTTGTATATATGTATTTATGTATCTATTATTTAGGATATGTATATATCTGTGTATCTATTTTAGTATATTGTAAACACATTATTTGCACCAACAACGTCCCCATTTTATGCCCCTGTCCATTCCATGGTTGCCTGGATGAGATCGCGGAAAGCGATAAGGCCGCCTATTGTATATATTATTGTGTATTTTTTTGTTTATTGTATTTTTGTAGTGTACAATAAAGAATATATAAATAAATAAAGTTAAAAAAAGTACAAAATAAATATGTATATATTCAATAAATTCATTGTTTTATTTCAAAATTCCTGATATATTTATAAGCTAGCTTTCAGGCATACCAACACCTTAACTCTAGGTTCCACCAAGCTGGGCATACGGGTTAATGACTGCAGGGAGAGTTATTTTATTCGATACCTACTGATGCCCGTCAACGGTCTGTGTGTAAATATACCGTTAAAAGGAGGTGAAAGGACTGCCGCCCACCGTCTTCTTAAAATATTACCTTAGTCGCCTTTTACAGTAACCACGAGAAGAGATGGGTGGTTATATTCGTTAAGACTTTATTGATAAGTAATCTACACTTCATTTACCCAGAGAATATCGATTTTCGCGGATTTTCAGTAAGATTATCGGTTGTTTCAATATCGTTATATAATACCGGCAACCGGCCCTAGTTCGGCCCTGTATCGACAACACTCTCTATGTGTGCGTAATGGGTACGCATTTTTTAGCGAATGTTTGGTCTGCTACTGTTTTATATGTCTGTGTATGTATATTATAATTGTCTATTATTGTCGCGAGCGCCCGCTGAACGAGCGAATGCAAGCTGCTTTATTTATGTGCTCATGAGCTGTAGATATACATAGTTTAAAATAGGTAAACTGTTAGGTGGTGGTGGACGGATAAACATTATGTTTAGAAAAAAAAAAACCCGGCTTCAGAACCCTCGAAAACTATGAAAATTTTCACAGCACAGCCATCTAAACCATTGCAAATCAAACCAAATGTACTTTGCAACTAAGAGGCACTTTTAAATTGACAAGGAGTCGGTCAGTCAGAAATATGAAGCTAATTGGCCATTTCAAAGCGTAGTAGGTATATAGGCAAAACCTCCATGGACACTCTTTTACATTATATTGTAACTAAGTACATATCTAATTATTTCCTAGTTAAAGCACTAAGAAATAGTGAAGGGCGGGCATTCTGGGGACCGTTTATGTAATTTTGACGTTCAAGTGATGCTTACTCTCAGCCTAGTTTAATTAATGATTTTTGATTTGACTGAAGGAATATCATGCTTAGTGACCATAAGCACCAAGCTAACAATATAAATAGCTAAAGTAGGAGTGGTTAAACCAGGCAGGAATGTTCGCAAGCAAATTATTAAACATTCCTCGCGTCGGAAACATAGCTAGACAAACAAATGTGAAGATCATCAGCTGCTTGTAATTCCTACTTGTAAAAGCGAATGGAGGAAAATAAATAGTTTTAATAATTGTGCTGTCATTATGGTTGCACAATTACGAGAAATTTGTACTGCACTACGCGAGCTCTACCTATAGGTAATGTTGGCTTATTCAAATTCTTGTGTAAGACAGGGTTTTGAAAGTAAGGCAGTTGATTATAATATGCTCATCACAACGTTCAAAAAAGTTTGAATACTGCTTTGAAAATCCAGAGCGGGAGAAGTTAGTTGATGATTTCCCACAAAAAACAAAAACAAATATGTAAGTAACTTGAGTATGAGTAAAATAGACAAATCAAATTATCTCGAATGATTGAATGAAATGTATGCACGTTGTGTATAAAATTCTATTATAAAGTTTTAACAGTCGCTTTGCCCTATAATTAGTACTGTTGTAAATTTTTCCTCGTTTGGCGTGTAACCAGTGTCACGCTGGCCCGTTATTTGACCGTGTATAAATAGATGCGGACAGCCTTATCGCCCTGACTGATTACAGCACGGTTTTTCTAAGCTATTTCTGTATACGGATATGATTAGGTAATACGCTGCGTTTCTGTTTATGTTTCGGTAACTAGGTTCTCAAAAGCTTATCTAATATTACTGTATTTTGTAGAAGAACCATTACCTATCTCTATCATGTAATTGAACTATTCAATACTTGTGTTTTCCATTGCAACAATTGAATGTTCAGTTTACTGAATCAGAAAATGTATCGGTACTGCAGGTCTATTCTGTAAAAATGTCACCGTGAAAATTTCGGTGATGTGAGTCGGATATCCCTAGCGTCAGGTGACTTACGTTAGGGATCGACAATATTGACAGCTCAATTCAAACTCACTTCACCTAAATTGTCAATGTGATTTTTTTACAGAATAGCACTACTGTTTCTACTAAACTGTGCTGTCACATAACCTCAAAATGAAACACCTGAAAAACACCTTTTAATTCGAAGACCGTGAAATGACATTTTAGCTATGACCAATAAAGTAACTATACTTTGTCACCATTTTCCACGGACTACCGCAGAGGACAATCACAACAGTATTTCAGTTGAATCCCACCTAAAAATGTAAATTCCCGACATTCGTATAACAGAGTTTTTGTTCGGTGATAAAAACAGAAATAGCAACAGTGCGGCCGCTATAAATATAACACATTGACAGGAAAAGTGTCGGTAATATTGTGTAAAAATAGCTGCCATTGTTTGGATTATGTTCGCGACATAAATAACTTTAGTAGCCAGCTTTATGTGCTAGTTGGCGACAATCGCTTTGAGCTGATACATAACGTGGCATATATAACGTGTTTATGTACGTAGCCAGTAGTCTCATACGTAGTGGAAATAGAGTTATAGGACTTGAAATAGGTATGTTATTGAATTTACATTTTCTAAGGCATTATTGCTTGTGGCTATTTGTTCTCCTAAATAATATTTGGTTGTAATCTTCAGTTCTGAATGTATAGGATCCGGAGAATAGGACACAGTTTCAGAATATTATGTAAAAATGCAGACAGCACCCGTACAAATAAAGATAAAGCTACAGAAACTTGAAATAATATGAGCTGATGTTATTTTTATTTCACTTATAAAACTTAAGATACATTTAATGATACCAATAAAAATGCTAAAGGTGTTGAGAAGGAAGTAAAAAGGTTTGTGTACAAAGGTCTACCTTCAAAAGTTCATGTTATTTTTGATAATATCGGCGTGTTCCGGTCTGGTCAACAACATAGTTTATAAAGAACAGTAGGTACGACGTGCTTCCAGATCGCTGATACAGCACAATTTAATTTATTGCGACAAATAGTGTCTATTTTTGTAATTCTATTCTTGTTTCTGCGACGTAGCTATGATTGAGCACGTTTTCAGCATCATAATGTTACCAAAATAAACAGAAATAACAAAACTTATAAAAAAGTCTGAATATGCATTTTGGCTAGCTCATTTATTTCTACTAAACCAGTTAGCTTGTTTAAATATAAACATCGTATGTTGTAGTAGATGATTAAGTATTCACTTTTCATATAAGTAATGCACACATTAGCATATTAAACATAAAATAACTATAATACAAAATTAAAAACTAACATAAAACATTTAACAAGATACTCGTATTACACAATTTTACAGTACGACATAATATATTAATTTGATGAAAATTGTTTCGTCCACGCTAAAGTTACAAAATATGTAGGTAAAATATGTAGAACATAATCACATCGTAAGTAACTCGTTGTTACTTCACTAGGCCAAAGTACAACACGCACTTTGAGGGTAGAAACTTTGACAAATGTACGCTTGTGGCTAACACGCTCAGTAAAAAAAGGGAAGGAAACTGCTTAAAATATAATAAAAACTGACTAAACACTTAATAGTGAAAAATAGGAACCCATAATTATGCCATCTAGTTTGCTCTCCGCTTCAACTGAGCCAAACGGCTATTTAGTGCGTTTCCTACAGTCAATGGCCACCTCCATAAAATGCACGTGGCGCACTAAAATCTTTACAATTGTACATAAATAGTCTATCGTCTATTAGTGCCATAATAACTCAGTCTCTTCACACTCATAACTTGTGGGAAATGACAAGCAGTTGAAAAGTAAAACGCTCTGTTTTACATTAACTTTCATATG
The DNA here is from genome assembly GCA_947359405.1 of Antitype chi. Classification (NCBI taxonomy): domain Eukaryota; kingdom Metazoa; phylum Arthropoda; class Insecta; order Lepidoptera; family Noctuidae; genus Antitype; species Antitype chi. Next base: position 3,308,120 of record OX375822.1, read on the forward strand.
ACCATGCCATTGCAGTTTGCTTATCTTTCATCTTCGCGATGTCTTTTGCATCTTCTTCCTTTTTTCTTTCTTGTTCCTTTGTCTTTTTGCATTAACGACGTTCAGATAGACTGCTTTCCATACAGTAGATACACCTCGTCATTTCTTTATTTACACCGGCACTAATAAAACCAAAGTTTTTATGTTCCCCGATTCAAAGCAAAACGTGCCTTCATTAAATTGTTTAATTTTGTCTACATTAACTTGATCAATTGCTCTCATAGAAAATATTCCAGCCATTCCACTATTTCATGACTAATGATTTGCACTACAACAACTAGCATCTATGTTGATGAAATAAGTCGCGTGCGCATAAAAATCTGACTCCTTTTCAACATGCATGTTAACTTCCATTGTCATCTATTATTAAACGGTTATTTTCCTATTATTTATTTCAATGAAGCTCTTTTTTTATTCAATTAAATGTATCCACACAATTGTATGTGTAGGGATTTTACGGAAATAGCCGTTATAGGGGCATTGATTAGCATCGGATCACAATAATCCTATTTATACATTACATGGTTGTAAAAAAAACTAGGTAATGAGGTTGTAGTCTTTGTCACGATAACAATGTAACTGAGAACACCGTTAGACTTATCAACAAGTTGAGAAGTTTAACTATGGGGGTTATTTTCCATAGGCATCTACTTTGTGACGTACTAATCAGCAGCAATGGTAGCATAAATAGAATGATTCAGAAGTTTGATAAGATAGTGACGATAAAACAAACCTTCATTCCCTCTCGACACTTCGTAATCGTAGTCTTGTTATAACGCATCGTTTTTTCAATCAAAAGCTTGATTGTTTGTTTGGCTCGCCCTCGCACTCGTCGATACGTCGGCTATAACTCGCTGGCTATTTATAGCCGCCGGCTTCAATCACACGCCGAACTCGTGCAAATTTATGTATAGGTATATAGACGGGCTACTTTTTGTTTTATTTGATATTTCAATCGCGATTTGCGGTTACTGTTGGGAACGTGATAGGCAGAACTCCAAGTGATAGAGAAGAATTAGAAGAATTGGGGAGTGACAAGTACAATTAATATCTTGTATGTAACGATCACCAGACTATCTGGCAAGCATAGTGTTGAAGTTGAAGTTTGAATTGATGATGATATACAATGATTGTATCGTGGCGAAAGGTATTTCGTCTACTGATCTAGATCTCTAGAGCTAGAGTACCTACTGGATCGTATTGGTAAGTAACCATACGATCTAATAGGTACTCTAGCTGTAGAGATCTAGATAAATAGTGATCTAAATAGAGCTCTATGAAAACTCATTAATTCAATTTCTTAGAAACATTTCTTGATCATATCAACTTGATATACGACTAACTTAGACTAAACAGTTACGTGATCATGCCCAATTAACTCGTTTGCCAAACATTAAGTTAACTGGAAAAGTTAAAATTCTATGACGGGAGTGCGTTAAGACAAAAGACTTAATTTTGGGTTATGGTTAACGAACCCATTATTTGCTTATATTTTAAAATAACTACATACAGGTACAAATGAAACTGTGCCTGGTACTCATATACTTGAAGAATATATGCAACATGTAGATCGTTGTGCAAATAATAAGTTTTCGCGCGCGTGTTTGTGTGCGTGTGTTGGAATAGAGTGGTTTGCGTGTTTGATCAGGTTTTTTAGTTTTATTTGAGTTTGGGTTAAGGTCACCTGTTACTTGTGTTAAATAAATAAACAAAGTAACATCAATTTTACATTGATGTATTTGGTCTCTAGTAGGATTTGCAGATACAAAAGGCATTTTTAGCAAACACATGAATGTGTTTCAATATCTGACGGCTGTGTATGATAAAATAATAATAGTTTAAAAACCAAAAAAAAGCACGTTCAGAAAGTAATCACTCTATTCTTGTTTTAAACTTATTGAAGATTATTGATAGGTTTTTTTAAGAATAGGTAGTGGGTAATTTGCGCGCCTGCTGCCTTCCTTGGTAGTGGTAGCCGTTTCTCGAGCTCTCTCTGCGGAAAATTTCATAAGAAATCGCTAATCCTGAAGATCTAGGTCAGGAATAAAAATCAAATGGGATAAAGTTACTAAATTATTGTATTGTTATCGGTCCTTGGTAAATGTGCTAAATTACAATTCGATCTGACGTTTTAGAGTGGGTGAAAATCACGTTGAAAGATACCGTTACATAGATATAAACAGATGGCTAATAAAAGCGTTTTAAAAAGATGAATGTCTTGCTACTACACTTATAGCAAATATTGAGGAGACCGTAACCTACTTCCCACGGTCAAATGTTAATGGGAAATGGGTCGCCATGGTGTGCAAGCTAATGGTCCGTCACCACGTGCACATGACCTGCTTACGTTATGGTGTTTTTATAGTCAACAGCATATGTTTTAACTGGGGTTTAATAAGTTACTTCCGGCCGGGGACAAATTAGCTTATAATAAACCAACTCGAAAGGCCAAAAAATTACTTGAAATTACTGATGTTTTGCAAGTTTTTTTTTCAATATTAACAATTCATGCAGTTTATCTGCTCGTGTCCATTTATAAAGTGACTCCAAAAGTCAACACCTAAACAGTTGAAAAAATGTTAACGAACATATATCCAAGTTTATGACTGGACATTTAAAAATATAAGCAAATTATTCCAAAATTAACTTCAAATCGTCTGAAGCCAGGAACACAAAAAAAATGTATTTGTTGGTTCATCTAACTCGAACAAAACGGGTCCCAAAATAGCTCCTTATATAACCAAGCCTGGGAATAAACGTAGTGGGAAAGTATCGACCGGGTTATTATTAGTGCCTGCGAGCTAACTTGTTCCACTCTTTGTTGGTTCAAAATAACCATGCATCCCCCCCTCTGCCCGCCATGGCTGGAGAGTTAACTCTGAACTTATTTTGGGCAGTCTGGTTTCGATGTAGCTACCGACTTTTGTAAGGCATTTGATTGTGTGCATCACTGATGAGGCGTAACTTAATGTTACTTGGGAATGATTCATGAACTAAAATTAGCTTTTTTACGAGTTATGTTAAGGTTTGCAGAGTTGGCTATAAAGCTAAATTTTGGTTGAAAAATAAAATACATATGTTTGTATATGCACGTAATGTTATTATTAAGATAATATGATAATCATGTGGATATCTTTAATCTTATGAATAGCTTATCTATATTTACGTCTCGATTCGGTTAAACAATTAGGTATTAGAATTTGTAAATAATCCAAGGTTCATCGGTCGTTCCCATCTATTTGCGTAGGTAATACATACATTTTCAAATCTTTTATTTAGATCATCCAATGCCAATTGGAGCGCTTAATCCAAACAAAATTAAACCAACACTAACAGAAAACTATTTTCCTCCAACCTAAATGGAACTCAATCATAACTACTCATCTATAAAAACTTGATGTTAAAAAAACTCACCAAGAGTCGGTGATTCCCGAATTAGTACAACTAAAAATAACCCAGGACGGAATGCGCCCATCTGTTTATAGAGCAAGCGGGGGAGATTTACTAGTCTATTTGTGTTAGTATGGGGGACAGGTCCCGACAGGTTGACAAAAAATGTAACTTGTTCAGTGACAAGTGAATGAGAGGGTTGAAGCAAGTGAAGTGTGTCAGGGGTGTGTAGTGAGGGGTGACCTGTTCGATACGAGTGATCTGCTAGTGATATAATCATCCGTGAAGGTGCAGCATGCTGATTGACGGTGAATGGATATATCTTTTACATTTATCATAGATCTCTTAAGACACATGAAAGATGATTTTATCAGATCCTATTATTAATAGATGGTTTCCTCTCACTTTTCGCCTTATTCCGGCTATGATTACATAAAGAAACCCGTTCAATTAATCATCCATAACATACCTATCACAGCAGTGGTCTGTGTTCACAGCCTGTCTTAAAAGCAGTTATTGCTTCACCTTACAATTCCGCTTCTGTCGCAAGGTTCGTAAAATCTTAAAAGTCCCATACGTTGATCCCAAACAAAGAGTATTCACACATGACTCAATCAGATCCTTAATATGACAAGCCTTTGTATGGCGTACTAATTATACACCGGCTAAATATAGCCGTGATTCACTCCTGCCCACTCTGTCTGCGTTAAATAGGCGTGAATTATTGCATGCATGTGCCTACATGGCCTATTTTTTTACACATGTGTCAAATGAGTTTAGGTCTGTTTTGTCCGTAAATAGATCGGACATTTGGTACTGTTCGTGTTCCTGAAGACTTAGTTATCATTTGTGAATATGAATTGTGAGCATGATGCTGGTGATTTTTTAGCTTTGTTTAGTTGTGTGTTGGTTTCCAAAACGTTTCTAATTCTTGTTTTATGTGCTTATCATCGACGCTTATACTGCGCAACAATTTAATAATCTTTTAATATTATTGACTTAGTTTTTCACGGTTCTTAAGATGATTAACATCTATAGAAGTTAATTTAAATAATTTTGTAAACTATTATAAATCCGCTACACCAACATTAACGATAACGATTGTTCAAGAAAGCTTCTTAAAAACTCATTATAAGCCGATAGTCGTATTCATTGGTAAACTAGTTTTAAAGATTATTTTTAGTTTTATTTAGCTCACTATTACAACGTGATACTTTTCAAAAGCAGGTAATATTAATTAAGCCTAGCTAAAAATAAGAGAGTTGCTTCTGTAATGTAATATTAAAACCGGTTTCTTTCTATTGCGGAATACTAATCGAAATCACTTATTCCATGTTCAAGAACGAGCAGCAATATTTCTTTCAAAGTTTTTCTATTTACATCAATACTCGAAGCTCGTTGTATACCATCTGAATCGAGACGTAAACATGCCGATTCGTTTCGTCTTATTCTATAAGTGATGGCACCTACGTCACATGACCAGATGAGCGTATGTTAGGAACACTCACTCGTGGGCGTTCTGTAGTACTTTTGGTATTGATATTGTAATTCGTAGGCCGAATTCGCTGCGATTGTTATGTTCAACAAAGTAAAAGACGTAGAAACAAACAATATTTTCTTTTTGTAATATGTACCTACAGTCAAATGATATGAATACAATAGAAGATGAATTTTGATAGTAACCTGCATATTAGTTCAAATAGATGGTGTAGAATAGGACAGACATATTTGCCTTTAGATAAATATCAACATTAGATCTTAAATTATAGCAATGTTCCGCTAATCAATCTGTGTTGGATTCGGTTCAGTTTTTGCATCAAGCCACGCGCGCACCTCGTGCTGTGCATATGTATAAATAATATACATATATTCTATTTATGTATTTAATATACCTATTCGTACATCGAGGTGTTATTATAAAAGTGGGGCCGGACGCTCAGCTCAGTGCGGGTCGGTTCACTGAAACGAGAGTAAATACAGTGAGTAATTACATCGAAATATACGTGAACTTATTCTGAAAGTGAACGCTGGCTGGTGAGATAATGTCCTGGAATGCAATCTAAGCAGATGAACAATATTAAACCTTCTTTTTCTGTGAGAGCTTTTAAAAATGATCAGGGTGAATCATTAATAACCTAAACTGCGATTATCAATCGGTTTGCTAAGCGCTGTGTTTATAGAAATACCTTTTTTTTGACGGCGGGAAATCGTCAAATAACTTCTCCCGCTCTGGGTGGAACAGGAGGGCGTGTCAGACTTTTACTGACTAAAACCCACCCGTGTTCCCTCAGTTGCCTGTGTGCCAGGGGCAACGGTATCTCTTTCGAACAACCTGCACCCCTGGCAGGCATCGGTCCTTGAGGACCCCACCAGTTGTTGCTGACATTTCTGACGGCGCGCGTGGAACACAACGCGCTGTCGAACCGGGCATTTTTGTTTAACTTGGAGAAATGCTTACTGCGCTACCACGGGGAGATAGCGCAGTTATGTAGGACTGTAACCCACTATAACTCCACGGTGTCCTCCAGTGCCGCTTGAGGCGGGAACACGGAAACGCGCAAGCCATCCGCACACCCGCCGCGGCTGTCCGTCACCGGACCCTCCTCGGAGGGGAATAACCCCTATCACCGGCGCACCAGGACACATGGCACGCCGTGACCACCCCAGGAACCAAATAGCATAAGGGCCCCAGACGACCCCGTATCTGGCACCCTTGGTCCCCCTGCGACGGATCAGCACAGTAGCCCCGCCGCCTACCACTTTTCGGCCGCAGGGAATAGGGAGAGCGGCCAACACTATACCGACACTCCTCTTCCCCTGCGTCCCCACCGCGTCCGCCATCAAACGGTGGCGGCCCCGTCCAGGCTACGGAAGGGAAGAGCGCTACTCAGAAGTACCGCCACTCCTTCTCCGCCGCAGCCTGTAACCCTCAGCCGCCGATAAAAAGACCAGTTAAAAATTTAATGCCCTAAGTGCATACGTTTTTTTTTTCAAAAACGGAAAGCCGTTGTTGACAGTTTTTGAATATAAAATTGATGCGAATATACATAAACTGGTAGCAGAAGCAAGAGGGATATCAGAACGTAATGCAAGAGAGTGCTGAAAGTAAAACTTCCTTGCAAAATTTAGATCTTCGCGCAGACCAAAAGAAATAAAAAAGAAAATACAAGTTGATGATTTCGATTTGGGAGTGATAAGGAGAAAAATAAACCAGTTTTATACAGTTGAGAAGAAAATTATGTATCAAAAAAAGATACATTTTACATTGCGGACTAACTTTTTAAGATAACTTTTTCACAAAATGGGATATTCATTTAAACAATGTAAATCGAAGAGATCCATTTTAATAGAGAGAGCAAACATTGTTGAATGGCGAGTGAAATACTTGAGGGCCAAAAGAAACGACCATACAGAGCCGACAACTGAAATATATTCTTCTTGGACGAAACCTACGTAAACCAGTCACAATGTTCAAAAATATTTGCAATCTTCATTCGAGCCTGGAATATATACCAATATAGGCAAAGGAAGGCGTTTAATAATAGTTCACGCTGGTAGTCGGAACGGCGATGCTCGACGATGCTTTGCTGATTTTTAAATCAGATTAAAAAACGGGTTATTATCACGGTGATAATATATGAACTCTACAAATTTTTACAACAGGGTTGAACGAAAATTAATACCTAAACTTCCACCAAGCTCAGTCGTTATTATGGATAATGCTGCTTATTATTTTATGCAAGCAGTTTAAAACTTAATATGCAGAACTGGTTGCGAAATCATAACGTGCCATTTTCTCCCACAATGATCACACCAGAACTCTTGAGGTTGACTAACACGACTCAATCAGAAAAAATATACACGATTGATGAACTTCTTAAAGTTGCAGGTCATACTGTTCTAAGGTTACCTCCATACCATCCAGACCTCAACCTGATCGAGCTTGTATGGGCAAATATTAAAAATTGCCTGGCCAGAGATCACATTAATGCAACATTGGACGTAAAAATTACAATACTAACAAGGTTATTTTCTGAATTCTCTGCCAAAAATGGCAGAATTGTGATGACCATGTACAAAAAAAAATTACAAGAATACTGAAATCATGGTATTAGTTTGATCCTGTGATGGACGAAATCATTATAAACTTACAAGATGATTCAGACTCAAATTCAGAAATTTTAAATCGGCAAGACGCTATGTTGAAAGATTTAAATTTTCCCGAAGTTTTAATGGATTGGAAACCCTGTAAGCACAAGGAAAACAACCCTCAATGAAATATACAACGTGATACAATTGCAAGCCACAAATAAAAATAAAATATCGCAACAAAGCAATGAAGGATATAATCAAGTTAAATTGTGAACACTTCTGAGAAACTCGATAATTCAAGTTTCCAATGAAACGATCGACGTTGCGTTACTCCAAGGTCTGATCCAGCGGAAAATGCGAGTCCTCAGCTCGCATAGTTAAACTTGCATATTTCATACTGCATAAATTGTTACGTAGTTTTTGTCTAGGTCTAGACTATAATGGTATTAGTTTCGAGCTAAATGTCTAGTAGATGTCAATGACTATGGGCTTGACGTTTTATTTCTGCAGAATGTAGTCTAGGTGTGCCATGTTAAAGATTTTATATGAATATAATAATTACGGTTATCGTTTATTTTATTTAATGTTCTCTTATTAATAAAGCTTTGTAACAAAAACAATTCGGCTACCGGAACAATAAGACTTATGAGAAACACAGCAACAAACAAAACATTATAGTACATCATAAAACACATTACCTACGCCATAACCTCCGGCTCTCTCCAAGATCAATGAGACGCGTCGCGCGCGCACGCCATGCATTCCCGTGAGTACTCGAGCCCTAAGCGATGCTGTGACGTTATTTTTACATTCATATATTTTTAAGCCGTGTGTTTTGGGCGCGAACACATTTTTGGAAGTAATTTAGGTATTCTTTATGCAAATAACCTACTTGAAATAAATTATCTAATGTTATTTGTATGTTGATTTTATGTAAATATATAGATAACAGGTATTTAGGAGGTTTCTTTTAGACTTAAAAACTATTTCCGAAAATAAACTTTAATTTATGTTTGCTTTGAGTAGATATAGATAATATACAGAATAGTATGGACTACGTTTATATTCAAAATTAGCTCATTATTTAGGCCAGTCTCCAAGCTAGCCACATAATTACTGCACATTGTTAAAATATTTCAAACTAATGTGCTCAATGTTTAATATAAGGCACAGTAAATCATTGTAATAACCCGCGAGTATTTTAGTATTAATTTATTGCTTTCCATATTATAAAAAATATGTTACAAAGGGCTTAAAGCTGGGTACAGAAATATGGACCCTGTAAGGGCATAGCAAAACGATAAAATTAAAATTACCTTGTAAGAATAAATTAAATTATTAAATTACAACAATTATTACAATTAAATTATTACATTATACTAAACATTAAGTCATTACATTTTGTTTTATTTTATTTTTTATTTTATTGTAGTAGTGCATACGTTACAGTAATGGGTGGTAAAGACATAACTTACCGTTTGCTAACTAAGTAAATTACAGCCATAAAACACCCAATACTGAATATAGGCTTCAAACTTTTCCTATTAACTACATTTCATCTGGTTTTCGCAAGCCTCTCAATACTTCTCTGATCGGAAAACCTGCTGTCAACATTGGCCTTTGTGCTTGACAAAATAACAACTGACATTAAAATTATGTCGACATAATTTTAAGTAGAATTCTGGCTTTTGGTAACTGGGCGTAAGTTAAATCCTTAATATCTCTCAATTTTAATCCATGGATTAAAATAAGGTGAAATAAGGATTAAAGTAAGGCGTCGTGGAAACCTCGTGGGCCTTTGCCCACGAGCTTTCCACAACGCCTTACGTTTTCTCATCTTCATCCAGTACAAAGCCAACAGTATTCCCTGTTTTAAGACGCCATAATACTTAATTCTTGGCACAATTTAACTATAAAATCCAAACTGAACATCAATAAAGACACCATACCAGAATCCATTTCTAATCTTTCCGGTGGCTGCTGCATTTAGCCGGTTGAAAATAGCAACGGACGGAGCGCCCGCGCATACGAATACTGTAACAAACTGTTTACACTGACCGAAATAGCAGCAGTTCGCTTCTGGATGTGGAACGGGTGAACACTTGGCTTTTATGGACAGCTATTTTTGGTGGAGCCGTCTGTTTAGGAGGTAGGAATTGTGGGAAGATGGGATGTGGTACAGTGGTGGAGTAAAGTGCGTAGGGCGCAGTAGGTGGAGGGGTCGCGTTCTGGTACTACTAATACGCGGTCGCTCCACCGATTTGGCGGATGTTTTTGTAAAGTACAAGGAAATTCGAGTTTTTACATATATAATGAGTTTTATTATATTGCTATCATTAAATTAACTACTTATAACCAATTAATAAATACAAAATACCTAAATCCTAACTTAACTAAAACGAACGAATTAAAATAAAGTCGACTGGTAATGTAGAGACTGGCGGCATTACCACGTTTTATAGCAATGCTTAGCCTCTGGCCAATAATGAGTTGATTTAATGACGTTGTCTAGAAATATCTTTTAGGATAATCTAAATGTATACAAACATAAATGTGTACGTACTTGTATACCAATAAATGAACACGAAATTGTCTGCTATCTATCGACTACTATCCAATGCGTACGGTCATTAATTCACTATGTAGTATGTAGTTGTTTTCTGCTTAAACGTGTAAATTGAGTTTTAATAGTCTGTAGGAACTTTGTCCTTGCCCAATATGAACTTTGAAGTATTATGAAACAGAGCTAATTATGTAATAAATTAACTCGATCCGCCCACATCATAAATCAAGTTTTTATAATTCGCACGTTCAACAACCCGATCTATGTATACCTACCATATATTGTGAAACATTTTAAAAGAGAATAACTAACTGTGGGGTTTCTTGACTATTGTTCTTTATTAACTACTTTTTGGAAGGAACAACTAGAATCGATTCTATTTTGTTTGTAAATCTTGACGTTTAAAAGTGCCTTATTGAAATAAATAATTTAACTGTGACTTTGATCACGTGCATCACCTTTCTTATAACTGATTATAACTGCACTGGGCTTCAGTTTTTTGAGAGTCACGTTTACAAGACCTTTCAAAAAGCCGCCATTATACCAGAAGAGTCTCACGTTGCTAAAAACGGTGTACAATTGATTGTTTCTCGTTAAAAAACACTCTGAACAGAAGAGTCAGTTTTTTGGCTTCGACGTTAGCGAAGAGGAAAACGACGCTTTCGAAAATATCGTTTGATTATTTTGTTATATTTTATGGAATAATTCGCCTTGAGGTAGCTTGGTAAAATAAACGGAGTTAAGTAATCATTTAAGGTTGTAGAATTTAATCAAATCTTAGGTAGGTACTTAATATTTCTGTGGCAGTTTTGCTTAGTCTGTGAAAAAAAAAAACATGAATGATAAATTGTTTGAACATGCCAATGTCGGTCAGTAATTTTTCGCTACGTCACTTGATTACACAGACGGGAAAAAACATATTTTATTGAAATTAAATATTTACACGAATGTTAAACGAAATAAATTTGGCAACTCGTTTTCCTTAATACAAGAATAGTCTCATGCATATGCATAAAAAAATATGCCAATTATAATTTATTCGTTGCAAACTCTTTGATAATGTAGATACATATTCCGCAAAGCCGAAAAAAGTTAACGAAAACAATAGTCAATTATACCGAGTTAGAAAAAACAATTATTTTTGATCAGTGTACAAAAACAAGTTACACAGGCGACGCGGCGACAACAGAACAAAGTGACGTGTTGTGATGCATTGCAGACAGAGTCGCGTGTCGCAGTACTACACTGGCCGATTTCCGCGAATTTATCAAATAATTCGACTGTGTCACGTTTCGTAGCTCGCGTGTATGTTCTATTTTTATATCTCAATAATTTCGCTCTGTATTGTGCTTCTTCTCGTTTCCTCAAGCATTGTACTAAGTGTGTGCGAGTGGGATGCAGAGAGAGAGGCGCGGGCGGGGCGCGTCCTTCACTTGTCGCGCGCCGCGTTGCCGGGTGTTCTAAATATAAAACGCGGGGGGCGCGGTGCGCGGGCGGCGGCGACCGGCTTTGTTGATCTAGCTTTGTTGTACTTCTGCCATTATAATACTCTGTTTTTATTTTAATGACTTATATAGCTTGACCAAGGTTCGGGCATACTCGCAATCTGCCCACGAGCCGGATACACAACCTTTTCAAAACACGTGTAAAGTCGTAACATCTAATGACGAAAAATAAAAGTAATGAGGATTTATTTAAACTTACTTTATTCAAGTGGGTAAACAAAAAAACACTTAATTTATTTGGATTCAAAAGCACGCGTCCAGTTGAACAACCTCAAAGTAAGTGTATTTCTGGAGGACACGCATTACTTTTCGGTGACGAGCGAAACATATTTCCATGTAACACAATAATTATGAATTTCGAGAATTTCTGTGTCGTAAATAATCCTTCTGAAGCTTCCTTTTATTTACAAACATCCACATATTCATGTATAGTACTAATCCGGGAGAAAAGAGTACGTAATTCAATTATAGGTAGTAAAGAATCCTTACGGTTGACTGCCTATAAGCAACTGTTGCTATTTTAGTATTGATACTTATGGATTGTGGATAAGAATAGTACGAGCACATACTTAAGTGCACGTGCTTCGAACCTGATCTGAGTTTTAAACTTACACATATTTATAGAAAGCATTGGGTTGCTATTTATATCACTTTATGTTGCAAGATGATATGTACGATTTACTTATTCACTAAAAGTACATAACAAATAAACTTAAAATAAAACAAATTTCTACGAAGTAACAAAATAAAACACCCTATACCTTGGGGGTTCAAAGTAACGCTACGCTAGGCAGACTCGTAGCCGGACGTAGCGTAGAAAATGCTACGTCGTAGCGCGTCCCGCTCTCGTAGTCCGCTACCATCTCCCGTAGATCTATTCGTAGCGCGCTACGAATTTGTTTAAGTAGTTTGTTTTATTTATTTTTGTTTGTTTGTTTTTGCTTTGGGATCAGTTAATAATTGTTTAAGTTTAAAAACAGATATTACTTTTGCATACAAAAGTTTCTAAAATAGTTAAAGATATTCTCGTTCAAGCATTATCTACTTATTCAGCAACCGTTCCACAAAACTTCCCCAAGGGACTATTTTCAAAACTATTTAATATCAGCCTTCAACAAAAATAGACCAATCACCGGTATCCAATTTGGTCTACTTAACCCAGAAAAACTTGTCCACTTGTCTTCGAATCTCCTCTGAAAGTGGGGCGGAGCTGAATAATTAAGAGGCTCTATTCTGAGGTCACTCAGTATTTAGGTCTCCTAATTAGAACTAGGGTGACAGGGGAGCTAATTATATTTTTGGATATCTAGATTCAGGTATTTAGATTTTATTGGAATAATTTGTTTAATTTTCCTTGAATTAAGAAAACAGTAATGAAGATTATAGTTTTGAAGGGAGCCAACCTTTGTTGTTTACGATAGAAGACAATGGTAAAATGTTAGTTTAACATTAGCTATGAAAATGTAATAATAATTTATGTATGATAAAAGTATATCCATTACGTATCCTAATAAAAAGCTAATAATTTGAAGTAGTTTGATTGAGGTCATGTAACACACCCACCCATGACTTTGTCTAAATGTTTAGTTGCGTCTCGTATAGTGAGTTTTTTATTACAATTATAAATGTCTGCAAGATTTGAAATCCGTTTTGTTGCACGATCCGGTAACGCCCATAAAAAACCGGTTTTGTGAAGCAATAAATAGAAAAAAATGCGTAGTTTACACATTTCGTATCGGTGTTGGAATGCGTTTCGATATTACGTACTTATTTAGTTTTTTCAATATTTATTCTAATTTCACTTTAAATGCGTATGTTTCTCAAGATATACGCTGCTATGATTGATATTAGCCAAAGCACCTCTCATTATCCCGGAAAAAACGGACCAGGCACACAAAAACAAAAAAATAACGTAATCAATTAAAGGCCATATATTGTGGTCGCCAAAAAAAACACGAAACACGTATATCCCCAGATCACAGCGCTGTTCTCAAGGTAGGCTAAAATAAGAATTAACCTTTCACGCCGATCTTCACTGAGATAATAAGTAGGCCTCCGTGACCTCCAGCTCGGACCCCAAGTCCTCAGTCCCGGGCGACCAGCTCTTCTAAATATATCCAGAGCCAAAAATAACTGTCGCTCCCCATTGCTACCCCACCCCGGCCCCCACCGCTTGGGGGAGGCCCGCAGGCTTCGCCGCAATCCCCCGACGACCTACATTAAAACGGGTGAAGCAAGTCGCGTCGGGACTCAAAACATCACTTATGCAGTATGCAGTCCTGAAAATGCAGGTCAATACTATTAGCGCAGATTTGTTGCAGAAAAGTATGTTTCTTTATTTTAAAAGACGTAATTACTTACATTTTATAAATGTCTACAGAATGTTTGAAAAAATTACTTTTTCCAAAAAAAAAAAATACAACCGACTTCCAGAAAACACTACAAAGTGAAAAATAACTTTAATTTCAGAAGGCGGTGACAAAAAATTCAAATACATATCCGAAGTCCGACTTCCGAAATTAAAGTTATTATTATACATAATAATAACTTTAATTTAACACTATTTATTTTTCACTTTTTAGTTATAGTACCTACCCCACACCAATTCGAGATTTTGTCATCCTAGGGGGCAAAACAATGCATATTTATGCGATAGCAACAACCGCGTTTAATTTGCTGTCATTTTTTAAGAGTTCTGTAGTCTGTCTCCGAAACGCATCATCAAATCTATATGAAATTTAAATGGGACTTTTTCGGAACAAACCCCTTTCGAACAAAAAAATAATTTTGCAAATTCGTCTATATAATTATGTAAGTTATGACCGAACATACATAAAAAAAAAACATGTCAAATTGATAACCACCTTCTTTTTGAAGTCAGTAATAAATGACTAACCGAACACCGATAACGATATAAAACGGAAATATCCAAAAATAGCATCGGCATTAACGCAGAAGCACAAACACGCAGAAAATGAGTAACAGCAAACACGAGGAGGAAAATAATAAAGGTTACGAGAACCTTTCTGACCCCCCACCCTTCTCCACCCCCCCAAAAACAGCCAACAAGTACACAAACGTAAACACTCGCGTTTTTGGAGGACACCACTTAAAGTCTCAAACAATTGAACCAGCAAAGAGCTTTACAGCTACTTCAATAAAATCAAATATTTTTCAAGCAGTAACTAGGTACACTAGGTACCCCTTCCACCTAGGCTAGGTTATTTAGGTCACAGGCGTAAGGTCGCGTCCACACAGCGGCGTACAGACGTGTGCTGTGCCTGCAATGTCGTTCCGGACTTGTTTTGTGTGTCATTATTCTAATCTATGATCCTAATCGATCGGGTTGTGTTATTTTTGATGGTGACATTTTTTCTTCGTTTTAACAGTGATTTATGGTGCTTGAGTAGTATTTATTGGGGAATCTCAATAGTTCGAAACATATATCGAGATGGTAGACATACTTTTTCCTAATTGAAATACCCGGTGAAATTGATGACTACGGAAAACTCTTTGATTGAGACACTCCCGAGGCGACGTATGACCGACTATGTGCAATTTAAGAGCTTGAGCACATACTCAATCTAAACTTTCATAAACAAGAATTAGAGAAAGGATAATATATAAATGACTAACACAAGGAGTGTTCCACTTGCAATAGTAACAACATTGTTCAAACGGAAATGTTTACGGATATAGCTTTCAAACCGCCCCGCCCCGCGCTTCGTTTCGCAATTCTGATTATCTTCAGAATAGTTTAAAGATATAAAACTGGTCGGTTTAGGACATAGATCACGGAGTCGTCTCGGCGGCCTCTGCTAAAGGCAGCATTGCCAACAAGAACAACAATGCTGGTCACCGTTTACTCGCAATATGACATAAGTGACTTATAGAAACTGACGTCGTCTGTTTATGTTTACTATTAACATCTCTTGCATGCTGACAACTTGTGTTGTATGCCTTGTACTCATGTTTGGGTAAATTAAGAAGATTTGGTTGTTTGTAATGGATAAACTGCCAAGCCGATTTTACAATTTCTGACACCTATGGAAACCTACATTATTCCGGAGTACCTAAACTGAGCTATAAATTTCATGCGGGCGAAGTGATTGTTTATTATATTTTTATAGAAGTTGTGCGCTTAACTCACTTTCGGTGCCACTAATATATTGTATAGTACCTAGTACCTACTGCAGTCTCAAGACACTGCTGGTTGCGCAGCGAGTCCGCGCTCTATGGTTGAGGAGGTTTTATTTAAATCATAATGGTTATGATTTATAGTTTATTTATGCGGTATTTTGGGTGCGGCTTTATTACTGACTAGATTTTGCCCGCATTGATGTCGGAAATATCCTTATTCTTTTAATATACTTTGCTTTTTTTGACTTACGCGGCGCAAGCAAGTAAAGCTCCCAGTTGGCATGTTTTTTTCCGACATCTTCAACAATCATCGTCATATTTCAGCCAATTTACACAAACCCTAACTTAATTATATAGCTGCATTCGTCATAAATCAATCCGGACATTTTTGATAACCGTATGAAAATCCATTCGGTAGTTTTTGAATTTATCGCGTTCGGACGGACCGACGCGGTGTGGGACTTGTTTTTATGATTTTGGCAGCTATTATCACCAGCTTTGCCTTTTCCGACTATGTGAGAGTAAGGTTCCAGTCTGGGATACAATTGCGTTGCCTTTAGTTTGGAATTTGGATAGTGTTTTGTCTCTAAGCACACGTATACAGAGTGCGAGAGTGAGTGTGGTAATAGATCTGTATTTAGTTCAAATTACTTCTTATCACTTTAAGTCACAATTCGACGTCCATCTTTCATAGGAGAGAGAATCTTTGGAAAAGTTTAGAAGGATATACAGTCATTAGTTTTTAACTACTGTGTTTCGAAGAGTTAAGCATTCAACACCTTGTTGAATTTTCTTTTTAGTTTCTGTACCTATAGCATTATCATCTTCATTCTCTATATCTTCGATACTAACAGTTGTTTCTCTCTTTTGCAGCAGAGATGGCGCACGAGAGCGGTGGGGGCGCAGACGGGTCCCCGCAGCACACCCCCTCCCCCCCGCACGCGCCGCGACTTCCCCTCGCTGACACCAGCTTCCATCAGCAGATCATGCAGGTAAGCATCAATAGATGTTATAAAGCCTTAAATTCTCTCTATTTATTTTGGTTCGTCTATTTTTGTAGTTTGATATTTTGTGTCTTTCTCAGTTTTTCTTTTTTCTGGTGAATCGTGTACTTTTACTTTTTAGCTATTCAAAAGCTGCTTTAATCTATTATTTTGAAGTTTCACTCATTTTTATAATTTGGCCTTTGTCATTTTAAACATTACCATATGTTTCAGTCATAATGAGTCACAGATTCTACAAATAAGGTTCCCCAGCTATTACATAGCTCATTCTTTTATTAGATAGTGTAGTGTTTGTAAACACAGCACTGATGGGAGTGGGCGGAAGGCCCGATTACATCTCATACGTACTATAATTCGTTATTACTTTGTCAATAAAAATAGCTCAATATACAATTATTGGTATTCTTTACTATCTAAGTAAAATGCCGAGTTTTGATAATGATTTATATCTATTTATTACGATAGCTATAAATAGCAAGCCAATTTAATGGTTTTTTGATATAGTATATTTCTTATATATTTTGATGAATTGCAACGTGTGTTGATAAACGTGTCCGGTAGAGAGTAACAGAAATTGTACAATCTTGTAATAGCATCACAGGCAAAGCAAACAATATTCATGAATACATTAAAAATATTATTCGAGAGAGTGGCAGACTTTTATATTTAGTTGACAGAAATAACAAAGTTGCTGACAGATTTGTAGTTGATGAATTTATTCATGTCAGTTCTAAATATAACTTGTTTATTTCTTGGAGCGCCCTATCTTCTGCCGATACGACGAGATATAAAAATAATCATTCCGCGAAAGATAAAGATAGAAAATGATAACAGCCAAAAGTTTTGAATAAATCTAGCACTAACTAATTAACTAATTCCAACAGACTGTTTGGCTTCAAAAGCCTATCTATAATGGTACATGAATGCCTTTTGATAAAATGGAGGAATACTGGTTACTGTAATAGAAACTTCTCGGTATTCTCTTAAACTCAACTGGCTATAATTCCTTAGTTCTCCTTTTAGTTCACTTGTCTCCTTAACATCTACTTTACTCTTCAATCTTCATCCCCAGCTTTAGAACCCCTTAAACTATTTAGACTTCTATTTAAATCAAAACCTGAATCTTACTCGTCATCATTTAAATATGAAACTTGTACAAAAACTCCACAAAGCAGATAACAAATGCAGGTGAAGGAGCGAAGCCCGCAGATTACCGTGACCTTTTCCCGAAATATAGCGAACGCTCGCCGCGTACATATTATTTTTACGCGATATTTATACCGACACCGGCGCGCGCGCACTATTAATATCACGTATGTGTTCGTGTGTATATATGTGTTTTGCGTCTGCATATGTTATGATTATATGCGTATTACACGGATTAAATTTAGATATGAAATTATTCGCGGCCCCTTTTTGCGTGCTTTCTGAATATTGCTTGTAGTTCTGTTGCTATTTAATTGAATAGTAATTGGTGTGAAACACACCATTTTAAGAAGATAGTATGAATTATGATTGATTTATTTATTGCGAAACATTC
Source organism: Antitype chi (assembly GCA_947359405.1). Classification (NCBI taxonomy): domain Eukaryota; kingdom Metazoa; phylum Arthropoda; class Insecta; order Lepidoptera; family Noctuidae; genus Antitype; species Antitype chi. Next base: position 3,326,393 of record OX375822.1, read on the forward strand.
TATCATAATGTTTTTTCACCTATAGTGCGCAAAATGGTATTTTTTATTAGCCCATAAGATAAAACAAGTTAACTAAATAGATTGACGTCAAAATATTAAACAGGTTCCTTACAAAGTATCTAGACATCTAGGTGTTTCAACGCATTGCAAATAATTCAACACAATTTCCATTGTAAAGAGTAGTTAGAGAACGTTGCGTTTCAATTAGGATCAATAAAGACCATCCCATTCATCTGGAATAGAGAAAGCCAGCAGTCATTCATCAGTCGTCGGTCGTAATCGACCACGCTTTCCACGTCGTTTAGATAAAAGTAACGACCTAATCGTCCGTCATTCAAAACTACAGAATCTGTCATAATTTCCTGACTACCTCGCACATGAATGTGGAAGTTACATGGTCTGTGGCGAAGCCCCGGGCTCCCCTGAACTACGACAATATTCGGCCCCGCCCACGCGCCCGCGCAAAACATCCGTTCGCGCGATCTATTCGCGGCGCATTCCGACCACCCGCCATTTTTCCCCATCGAACAAAAATAATGCGCGCGTCGCCAGAAATACGCGCACGCGCACCTCGGTGTGCCTTTTGATGTATTTTTTTGTTAATCGAACTCTTCCGACCTGTGGTGCAAGGTTGCATTTTCTGGTCAATAGATGTCGAGACAATGTAACGTAAATATTTTCACATGTACCTATGTAACATACAAGTTTAGAGAACAGTTTCTCAAAGCAAGGAGCACTAATATGCCTTATTTTTCCATGTCTTCATTTAAGTTCCTTATTTTTGTTACATGCTTTTTCAAATTGTTTGAATTGCTCAATAGCTTTGTAGTTTTGTTATATTAATTAATTTATATTTTATTCAATTTTTTTCTCCGACTTGAATAACGACAATAAAAGGCTTTGTATAATGTGTAAATGCTGCGTATTGGTGCACCTTGTTTGCTCCTCCCCTAGAACTAATAGCCCCCTCCCTACGGTCGTGGTCGTCTGGTGTCCTACATGTATTTCATCTCTCGTTGTCAGAATCAGAACCCAAGAAAGAACCATATTGCTGAGAGGGCGAAACAAACATTAGAGAGTAGTTTCCTGCTGCAAGTGAGTTCAAATTATAATAATAATGTGTGCACTCAACAGTGTTCAATGTGTCGCATTCAATGAACATGTCCAAATGTTGTCTAAAACATATTTGAAAAGACGCCAAACTTTCACGCCATAAATTCTGTATCTTTCAGCTTGAGTCATGTCTCATTGTACCATTAAATCATTATATGCCATTTTTCGAGGCATTTCTACAGATACTAATTAATTCAACGAAGCCATACGTCTGTCATCTCCTAACAAATAAAACAATTTATCAAACATATTTCACATTTCAAAAATAATATTATAATTAAGACAAACATTTGGACATGATGATCAACATGGTGTAATATCTTTAATATTCTTATAAGTAGTGAATCAAACAGTACTAATGATGAAGTAGTTGAATGTGACGCAGAGGTTTTGGCTAATTCAAAAATAACATAATCTACACTGGTATTGGTATAAGGGTGATCAAATTAATACGATTAGTGTGAATACTCCGACAATCTATGAACTCGTAACATTATTATACTTTGTACATTACTGTAAAATAGCGTATATTTTGAACGAGTATGAAAAACATTGGTTTTCCCGACTACAATTTAGAAAATACCAAAATACTTGTTTAAAAAAAAGGAAAACGACATCTGTCGTGAGAGGAGGTTAGATTTCTAATTTACTATTTTATTGCCAATAAATAATATCTTCTAAACTATTACCGCAAAATAAATTAGAAATCGTCAAATCTCCACCCACAATTTTGCCGATTGTTGGTAATCAATTAATCATCGAGTGTGTCAGACATCTCATTCAGTACTAAACCAAAGATACATCCCTGAGGGACGCTTTGCCTAATTGTTCGGTCAACATTTGCAGTTGAAAAAACAGCAGCAACTGCAGCAAGAGATCCTGCTGCAGCACTTTCAGCAGCAGCGGCAGCAGCTCGCGCAGGAGCATGAGCAGCAGCTGATGCACCATTTGAAGGTAAATATGCTGCAGGTAAATACAAATCGAACACTTTATTTCTTAGTTTATAGTTAATTTTAGTTTCTTTTTCTTTGTTTTGTGCGATTTTTCTTTCGTGAGCGGTACTTCAAAATGCTACGGACTTGGGATCAATGGTGGACACTGTTATTTTGTTTATCCAAATTGAGAACTCAAACGAAACATGTTTCGGTACAAAATACGCAGATCTGTCTACCTTCAATTAAAAGGACATAGGTATATTTATAAATAGTAATCAACAGAACAAGTTTATTAAAGATTTTACAAGCTCATCTGAAGAACCTGTCACACGTGTCATATGACGGTCAAAGTCAAAGCATTTATTTCAAATAGGCACTTAAAAGGCACTTTTGAACGTCAACATTTACATTAAAATATAATTGATTCTAGTCGCCCCTACCAAAATGTAGTTTCGTGTGGAGAAGAATGGGCAAGAAACTCCACTGTTACTCTTTTAAAATGTTCTAAGTACAATATTTAACATAGTACATTAATTATATAATTATGTGTGAAAACGATGCACCCAGAATAAAATTACCATACCAAAATAGTTAAAAAGAATTTAAATGAAGCAATGACAGATGAATGAATTTTATGATAGATAGATGGTGTTCACATATTTACAAAAATTAACAAGTAATAAGTCAGTGTGTGTGTTAAAGTAATCACAGAGAGTAAATCAATGTCATAAATATAATGAATTATTCAATTGAATTAGCCATCAGTTTGATTTTGTCTAAACTCGGGATTATCCTATGGAGCAGGACAAGCATGTTTCCAAGCATTGTTATTCTTGCAATAATCCTCTAATTTGTAATATGCTTGTTGTCGGGCTGGACCGGTCGGCACCGAATCGTGAGCGAGTGTAATTACTTTATTTCGTCCAGTCGATGAACGACCGTGATTGATGCGCGGATCACGCGATTGGGGTAATGTACCGACTAGCTCGTGATCTTGAACTGATTGAATAGATTGAGATAGTTCTATTCGATTAAAGAAAAAAGAAGTACGTAATTTTCCCACCACAGCAGGACAAAGGCCCGTCAAATATATCAATGCCATTTCTTCATTGTTTGCTTGGTTGTCAGTTAGCGATTCCAGATCTGCACATATTTCTTCTTCCCTTTCTGAGCCAAAAGAACATATATTTGCTGACAGCTATTTATCTTTCTAAAGCCGTTACAGACGCGTGTATTGTGTAAAGCAATGTATGTTGTAATGTAACGTGAATCCTGCGTGGGGATGGGATTACGAGCATAACATGTTACGCTTGCGCTGATCGGCTGTCGGTTTTGCGCGAACACAAAGACTTTCGCAGTCAAACACATACAGGATTCGCGTTGATTTTGTTTACCGTCCACACTATTTGTATTACATTACACGTTACACACGTCTGGACAAGTCTAGAGAAACTTTATCTTGCATAGGGTAACGCTATCGATGAAAGGTTAGCAAATGCATGTTCAACTGAAATAACCACAATTCGCAGTACCATTCCTCAAGATTCCCCATTAATCTGTAAAAACAAACAAACGAGCATTACTCCTGGCTGGAATGTGGCACGGAGCCGGCTCGACATCGCCGTATTAATAGTCATGAATGGACTGCACAACTGCTAGTAATTACATCATTCATACTTACTAGTACTTCGTGTAATTGTGTTGACCTCCGCCTTAGTTCTGCCACTCCCATGACCACGTTGCAGGTGGTTTATAGTTCCGTAGTTCGTCATCATTATTGGCCCTTTGTTATTATAGATTGTACGTATGTCGACTAGAGTTATGTGAAATATGCGTTACTTAGTCAATTCGCACGAATTTACTCGCCAGAAACATATTAACTTCGTGCCAATCGCCAATATAGTATTTAAAAGTATCGATTCGCCAGTTTTGGGCGAGTAAATACGTGCAACCCTGCAGCACATGCATTCGTGCAGGGTGACGCGTTTCGTGCGTCACCCTGTAAGGTATTGACAATAAACCTTATCACTCTATCTATAATCAAGTATGCCACAACAAAAGTTTGCTGTGGCACACCTTTTCACCATCAATGGCAGACATTCACACAAGTTTTAAAAACATTAATAAATCATTTTTCCACAATTTAAAGATAATAATAATAATAATCGCACTGCTAAACACGTTTGGATTAAATCATAGATACAAAAAGTTACGATAAGATATCCGAT